>VWYH01007168.1:167332-485424 GCA_013399365.1 Pampusana beccarii | reverse complement strand
AATTGGACCCCTGGAGTGGTTGTCTGTCACTCACTTCTCATAACCGCACAGAATTAACCCGGAGTTAACTCACACCTGGTCTCATCTGTTGAGTCAGGGTGCATGTCGCGTTCAGAGTTAATGCATCCCTCATCCCATCTGTTGAGATGGGACAATACATCATCAGTTTTCCCATCTTCTCGTAAGATTCGATTGCACAGCTTTGCAAATAAATTCAAATTCATACATGACACTAGCAATGTTGTGATGCTGGTTTTGATGTGGCCATGTAAACACGTTTATCATTCTGCTTTTGCTTGCCTACTAATGGGCCAGCGGTTTCAGAAAATCATTATCTTTTTAGAACTTAAGAGTCTAAATGCCAGTTATCCTTTCAAAAGCCTGTACGCTCATCCACACCAAGCACTGTCTTTTATCATCAACAGTAATGTATTTAGCTCCAATATCTGCCGTGAGCATGACAGAAACTTTCTGAGCCCTCAGGACCTTGATACGTAGGGCATGCCTACCCTGAGGAATGAACCCTCATGCTAAGATGATGATGGCACGTGGTTTCTCCACATGCACTGAGGTACCATAGTGCAGCTGAACCACACGATGCAGTAGGCACGGCCCTGCACCAAGCTCATGTGGCAATCCTGTGACAAGGCTGGCTGGCAACCAAGCTTGGACTTCTCTGCACCTCACTAGACATTGCAGTTTTGTTTTTATTCTCCTGGGTTTAGAAAAGCTGAATGGTTCCCAGATCTAGAGTATGGGCAGGGGTCTTTCCACAGCTGTGCTGGCAAGCTTCAGTCAATGTTAATTTCTGTCAGCTAGCAAAAACCTTCCAGAAGGCCACCTAGAAAGCCAAAATATTCCTTTCTGGCTCACTCACTTTTTGAAAGCTTCAGGTCCTGAAATCCTATCAATCTTTCCCCCCACAAAAGTACATTTTTTTAAAAAATTTCCATCATCATTTGGGAAACAAACAAATTTTAACAATGTGGCTTTCATCGCCAAAAACACCTATTATTTTCCATCCAGCTCTGCTAATGAATTACTGAATTTTTATATCTATAGTGACTTTATATGAGTGAAGAGGGAAACTCTAGCCCAAAATATTTCAGCTGGCCTGGAAGATTCCTGAAATCCACATAATTTGCTCCTGCTCTAAGCACCAATTGTACAACGAGATGGATGCAAAATTCAATTAGATTTGACGGGCTCAGCTGGCCATCATTTTAGAACAGTATCAAAGGCATTGGGATCAGCATATCACATTCCTTTTGATGGCTTCTGGAAAAGCAACCAATGAGAGAGTACAAAATGTCATCCCAACACTCCTCATATGTCAGTGTCAGAAAAGGACCCCAGGAAACCTCTTCTATGGAGTTGTTGAAGAGGAACAAAGGACTTTGCAGAAACATTGCAATCCAAAATTGAAAACTCATGCTCCTTTGTCAGAGGAAAGTTTAGAGCAACCACCATTGAAATGATATACGATTGTGTGGGAAATGTTAAAATGTTTCACAATCCTAGAAATAAATCAGAATCCTGAGCTGGAAGATGATTCAGAGGGGCTTTACGTGCTACTGATGCAAACAAAATGCATGGTATGTAGAACACAGGTGCAAAATTAAGCCAAGTTCTCGTAGATTACTGAAGAAAATAGCAGGAGGAGAAGAGACTAGGGATTTAACTGTGTCAGCTGAGAATGGAATGGCTGCAGCATTAAAAATTTCTACAGTTGAACAAAGACAACAGTCCCTGCCTAAGTCAGAATTAACAGAAACAAAAATTACTACCCAGGGTAAAGGAGATAAAGAAAATCAACCACAAAGGCAAGAATCTCCAAGGAAATCCATGTGTTCATCAAATCAATTTTTTGTTGGGATGTTCTTTCAGAAAAAGGTGTTGTTATGAAAGTTTAATTTGTACCATACGTAATCTGTAATTTTTTTCTTTCTGTTCTAGATGGCCTATAATGACAGTCATTGTATTGGACTGCTAAAAAGATAGAGGTGTCATTATTCATAACACTGGTGGCTGCCATTCGTTCAGAATATGTTAATGTTCAGAGCTTTAAAAACTGGAGTTATTCCTCAAAATAGAGCAGCATGTATGATTGGTCAGAAACCATGCTGACTGGAGAGGTTTTACTGTTTATTTTCTTGACGGAGCTTTCAGAGTTTGTTTATTCTAGGAACAGTCCAGGAATCTTCAGAAAAGACAGTGATTTCAGTCTGGAACCAGAGAAACCCTATTGTATGATATTTAAATGGAGAAACAGTTTGCAGATAAACCGGGAAAGTGCCTTGAAGATTTAGGAGAAGAGTCATATCCTGCTGGTTTATTTCTACTTTGTACAGGCAAATGAGAGCTTGCATATATGTTCCAAACATAAGTTTTACCCAACCATTCAGCCTTTTTATTCTTTCTAACTGGTGAAACCTTCAGCATGTATGTACTGGCAAATTACTGAACACAGAAGGAGTGTCAATAACAATAACTAGTAACAAAAGGAACTGTTGTAGGCAATTGATGCATAATGCAAGGGGCATTTGGGGACAGAAGACCAAATCAAGAATTAGTTTAGTTAATTCGGCCATTGTTAAAACTCATCTTTGTGTTGGTCTTTTAGAATGCCTGCTTAACCTGTCATTCTCCCTAACTAACCTAGAATATGCAAGTGCTCTGATCTGTTCTAATCAAGAGAGAAAAATTTGGGTCATGTAGAAGTTTAAAAGTCTCTTTAAGTAATTTTTTTTTTTCTAATAATATAACCTTATTTTTTTCCTTAACCACTTTAGGTAATTAATCATCTGTTCCTAGTGAAGGTCACTATTAGCAATTCACCAGTCTGTTTACTGTGTCTACCACTACACTATATTCATGTACTCTTGTATTTCCCTTGGTTTTTGTTAAACCTCGATTGAATAAATGGCAGCAGTAGTCCTCTATCATACTTCCTTAGGAAAAGTTTTCTGACTTCTTGTCCTTTAGCACAAACAGGATCTCTCAGCCCACATACCCTAAACCCTCTGGATCAATGCTAACATAACCCAGACATAGGCACTTAAAGGATATGCCCTGCAATACCTAAACTTCTGAGAGAAACTGAGCATCAGTCTAGTGCTTCAATACTGTGTCCAGATCAGAAGCCTATGAATAAACTTGGCACAGTTACTAGCCATGAATCAATCCTTTTTAGCTTCTATGAGGTTTTCCTAGAGAACAGTCTTGTATTGAAGTATGATAGAAAAGCAAAATCTTTGTCCCATTCTCCTGTGTGTTGCTGGTGTTGGAATTACAGTCAGCATTCGCTTCATTCTCTAAGAAGAAAAGGTGAAACTCGCCCATTTTTTCTTCTAAGTCATGCTTTTCTGCAATGGATATAACTCAAGTATTTTAGGAATATTTACGTTACATCATCAGTTAAATATCCCATATATTTTATTAGTATGTATTGATTTCAGACTACATGAGAATGCATTTTAAGAAAAATATGTGTACTTAAAAAAAATTAAAATGGTAGGGTCAGTACAGTAAAGCACCTTGGTGTGACATTTTGCTGGTTATGCATTGAAATATTTTCAGAAAGTTCTATCAAGTGAACATTGCAAAGATTGTAGTAGACGCAGTGCTCCAAAAGTGTCCAAAAGTGAAATGTCAAATCTACAAGGGCCACTGGGGAAGATCTCTGTTACACATTCTCAGCCAGTTATTTTTTCTGGAGCCTTCACTTGGAAGTATCATTGCAACTCCACAGGGTAGAAAATTTTAATCAGATTAACGAAAAAAATATAATCTGAATATTTCTCAATATGACCATGATGTCACCTCTACTGATCCTATGTGTAATTGGAAATAAAATTCCCTATGAAAATTTGCAGGCGGTGCTGAAGAAAATATTTACTCTTTTACTAATTTGTCAGGGACGCCATTTTTAGCTGTATAATTATATTACATTAGCTCAGGGATTAGACATGTGGCAAAGCTCTGACTAGTCACTAACCACCTGAAGTGATCTAGACCAGCTTTTGCTACTAATTCATAATGCAGTATTTCCAGATGCAAAGCAAGGTGCCACAGTTAAATACAGGATGCACGTCCACCTAGTTTTTGCTGAGGTGAACTTCCGTCTCAGCTCCAGGAAATCTGACATAGCCACACAAACAAGCCAATATTCAAAAAACTGCATGAAATCAGATATTCCTTGGCCTCACATATTTTAAATTTTGTGGCCTTAAAATATTTTTTTATCATGTTTAGTAACAAGCTGGGGTTTGAGGTGTTTTGTTCATTGATTTGCTTGGTTGATTGTTGGTTTTTTTGTTTTATATAAGGAGGGCTTAATTCTACAGTCAAGTACTTGTATAATGAAGGATCTTTAAGGCAGATTTTCAAACCATGAAGTATGGCCACCAGAAGGTATTCTGTGTGAGTCTAGAACAACTCTGGTGTTCTGGATGGACAACGGACATACCTACACAGCCACAGTAGATCTGGATGACCTTGTTTGCAGAAATTGAATAACTTTGAGTGATACTCTTTTCTGATGCAAATAGACTGTTTCTACCACACTGAAATGCCATTTGCTACACCAGAACTTTAAAAGCTTAACAATTATCTCCCCTCCACACCACAGTTCACAATAGGTGCCATAAGGAAATTCTTCCACACTGAGCCAATCCTGAAATTTTTTAGATTTGTAGTTTTAGTGGCAGATTATTTGGTTTTGTTTTCTGTGTGACAAGACTGTATCATTCAACTCTTGAGTTTCTGAACCAAAACATCAACCTCTGGTAATGTTGGAGAGTACATCTTTTGAAAGAGAGACAAGCTCAATGCAAATTTTTCTAGCAATGGACAACCTACCGTAACTTTTCTGTTTTAAAGTAAGTCATTGTAGTGGTTGATTACCTTCATTCGTAGCCAAATAGGCCTTTTCTGTAGTTTGAATTAATCTACCTTAGCTTCCAGCCGCTGAGGCTTACAATTTCTGATTAAGAGGGTCTCTACTGATACCTCCTGTCCATTTAAGCTCAAAAGAATCAACATGAAGTTAAAAATCACATTCTCTCTTGTCTGATCTTCTTCTGCCCCTCTAAGCTCTGGCTGCAGCCTTAACAGACACATATGTTGGCTTCTGCCTAATTTTATGCATTTCATTTGAACTGTAGCAGGTCAAGTGGATGTAAAAGGGAAGGTAAAGGTTTGGTTGAGTCTTCTGTACAGTTTAGGAAGTAGGGTCATTGAAAAGAAAACATATATGTTCCTTTTAGCTACAAGTCTTAGACTCCATTATACTTTCAACTACAAGGAAGCTGGGGTAGATAGGGATTCTTTGCCATAAAAGTCTCAATTTTCTGTTTAATGGTAATTGTGGAGTAGTAATGGAAGCAGAAATACTTTGTGGCTTTCAGGAGAATAGCTTTTTTTAGCAGAGTTAGGTCTATTAATCCATTCTTAAATCTAATCATGTAACTGGACAAAGAAAAACACCAGATTCAGTTTGAAGCGAGAGAACTATAAATAAAGAAAACAATGGAATGGTCAGTCTATACCTCTTCAAACTATCTAGTGACCTTTCATTTAGATGCTACCCTTAAAAAGCAAACATTGCATTAGATTTTATGTCATTTGAGAACCATAACTACAGGAAAATCAGGGCGTTAACTGAACAGTCTTCTTACTGCAGTTTCAAGAATGATATAGCATGCGATTATTCAAGTCACCAGTAGCAACTGCAGAGTTCAATTTGCTAAAGGTATTATACTATTAAACTATATTCCCTTCTGTTTTTTCTAAAATAAATCCTCCTGCATTTAAATTTGTCAGTTTCAGTGTCAGCTAAAATTGAATTTATTTTGTAAAATGCAACTAACCTCCTCTATCCAATAATTGCATTTCATTAGTTTTTAATGTTATTTTACTGAAATGAAAATAAACCCCTCTGTATCTTGGTTAGGCTGCAATGTCACTTCATGCGTATCACTGATGAACTATTATGTTAAGAGTCATGGTTAAATTATTTTGTGTAATTAAAAAAAAAAAAAAAAGACAAATTCCTTGATGTCCACAGTCAACGTTTCTCAGTCCTTCATCTTTCTGCAAATAACAAGTTGTGCCAGGGCTGCTAGGAGGAAGTAAAAGCACTGGATTTGGACTCAAGAGATCTGGCCCTGCTGCAGACTATCTGCATGACCTTTGGAAAGTAACCTGATAAATATATTCTTTATAGCTATACCTGTAATCTGTAAATAATATCTGTCAGGCATGGTCAGGGTGTATTCCCTTTATACTTAAGAGTCTGGAAGTAGATCAGAATGACGAACTCTCCATGAAACAGTGAATTTGAGTGTATGACCCAAGTAAGAAAGAAATAAAAGAGTTCTGAATTAGAGAAACTCTATTAATCTGCTGAAATCATGATATAGTAAAAATATTATTTGAAATCAAATTAATTACATGATAGTGTGTCATATCAAGAAAATAAAGCTTCAAGCAATTTTGGCATAATGCCTCTCCAGGACCAATTAGAGGTACAAGTATTGTTCACAACTCTGTTTTTCTCCAGGCCCCATGTTTAATTACTGGCAATTCTTTTCAAGTCTCCTTTCCTAGTGAAAACACTACAGTGCAGTGTCATGGCTGAAAATGTGGCTTCCTCCATTTTTCCTACGGGGAAAATTATTCCTATTGCTTCACTACGACAGTAAAGGGATACCTGGAAGTGGGGCGGGGGGGGCAGCGCAGAAAAGGAGGAAGCAAACTATTGAAGTGGTATTCCCAAAAGAAATTTTGTCTCTTAGCAATCTTGGAGTACTGGTGATCATAGGGAACGAACAAATACAAATCTCATTTGGCTGCCATGAATCTGAGGGATTCAGCTAGCACCAAAAAACACTGTGCGAAGTTGTTGTTCCCTTAAACGTGTTTACAGTCACTCCTAACGCAGTAGAAAAGGGACAGGAAAATAATCTTTATCCACTGTGTTATATAACTGTCAGTAAGCTGGCAAGACTCTGGGAACAATGTTTTTTCCAGAGCTTGGACAAATTTAGGATGCCTGCTGAAAAGAGCTTACACTCCATGAACAGCTTGCACTACACAGTCAATGGTCAAGAACAAGGAAAAACTACACTAATGAAAAAGTCAGCTGAATCATCTGGGATGGATCACCTGGCAACAAGAGGCTGCTTTAAGTGCAGTGGTGCAGCAGAATTGAATGCATGAGGGAAGGTACTGTATACAAGGAGAAAAGGAGAGAGAAAATATAGAATGGTGAGCAACAGCTGCAGACCGGATCTACGCCATGTTACAAGCAATGAAAAAATACTCATCAATGCACTATAACACTAACATACTAATTAATAAACCCTAATTAACTAATCCTAATAATAATTATAGTGACTGATGTTGCTATTTCACATTGATGTTCTGCCGTCTCAGGATACCAACAACAACTCTTCAAGTGCTAGAATAATTTGAGCTATTGGAAAACACAGCCTCTGCAGAAGTGTGAGGAGAGTGCAATATCTTGTTTCATACAGAGAAAGGAAAAAAAAAAAATTCTCACATTTATCACCTTCTCTTAACCAAGTTCTTTTCTTTTTTTTCCCAACCCCTGCAACTGGGTACATCATCTCCCTGCCAGCTCTCTCGTCTCCTCTTCTTTTGGTCTCACTTTTACTCAGCTGTTAGAACAGCAAGACAAAGGACAAGGAAATATAGTATGAGTGTACTTGGTAGACAGTAGGGAGAAGATGGAATTCCTTCATCACTGAGAGGAGGTAAGATAAGGGGGAAAACAGAGAGAAAAATCTTCAGAGGCAGTGAATGAATCTGCCTAAAAAATCTAGGCTAGTAACCATGCACTGCTTACTCACAAAATGTGTTCATATATATGTATCTGAAGAGGTAAAAGAGGTTGATCAAAGATCTAGAGTTCACAGTTATGCACAGAAATTTGTTAAAGCTACAGTAACAACAGCTGTTCCAATTACTGTAGTATCTTTTCATTGTTTGTTTCGATCAAAGCCATCAATTTTGCCCATCTGGGTGATTCTCATAGTAATAATGTTCAAATCACATCCCTTTGCTGCTTGCCTGCTGACACAAGCTGTGGTCAGGTACAGAAGTATTAATGCTATTAATATTGGTGAGACTTGTTTGAATTCCTGCATGTAGACACCAAACCTCAATAAAGTTGATTCAAAAGGGATGAGAAAAAGTCCATTAAAATTACCAGTATTATGTAGAACTTAATTTTGTGCAAGGAAAAAAGCAGGAAAAGAGAAGCAAAACCAAGACAGACTGAGTATATTGTTTTCAATAAATACATCAGGAGAATAAACAGCAGAGGGGGGAGTTCAAGCAAAAAAAGAGTTATTGCCTAAAATGAACAAAATAACATTTTATAGTATAAGGTCAATGCTGGCACAAGAACAAATGAGTAAAACCTAGCTGTGACTCAGTTTTTACTACAATTAGAGATTTTGAAACACTGGAAGAATAAGAATCTGTAACAACGTTCTAACAGAAACATTGGGCAAGAACCCCTTTTTTTTTTTGTCTTAAACAGAGTTATTGGGATCAGGAAGATATGACTACATGATACAGATTGTAATATATGGTTGGGCATTATGATCCAAGATCTTTATGTTTCTACTGCACGTCTAAGATACAGCCAAAGATAGCTGCTGAAATTGCAGAACAAGGATTTATTTCAGCAACATTCATAAGATTCTTCTCATGTAAACTCCAAAAGTAATGGTATTATTATTACTTCTCTATTTTTTCTTGTTTTGTAATCACCAGAACATAGCAGTCCTCAGCCTCATCCTCTTACTCATATAGTCCCATTGCATCAACACCTAAATACATACAGCAGATAGAAATTTTTGATGTCTACCAGCATCTACCAGTTTCTCCTGTATGTATATCCACAGTTAAAATACCTTTTTCTTCCTAAAGAGATGGCTGCTATTTGTGTCTGCCTATTTGGTATTCTCTGTACCAATTACACAGGAGGGTACCATGTATAACAACTTCACCTAGCAGGATGGTAAATATTTTTTATCATGAGCTTTGAAGCATAAGGATTGTACATATAATTAATTTTTAATATCATAATAATGTTTAATGCTTTTTTCAACTCAGATACTACCTTGATAATTGCATAGCAAAAAAATCACAGAGGAATTAGGGCTACAAAGATGATTAGGGGCCTAGAGCACCTTTCTTATGAGGAGAGACTCAGAGACCTGGGTCTGTTCAGCCTGGAGAAGAGAAGGTTGAGAAGAGATCTTATAAATGTTTATAAATATCTCAAGGGTGGATGTCAAGAGGATGGGACCAGACTCCTTTCAGTGGTGCCCAACAATAGAATGAGAAGCAATGGGCACAGACTGAAGCGTAGGAGGTTCCATTTAAACATGAGGAGAAACTTCTTTACTTTGAAGGTGACAGAGCACTAGAACAGGCTGCCCAGAGAAGTTGTGGAGTCTCCGTCTCTGGAGACTTTCAAAACCCACCTGGTTGCATTTCTGTGCAATCTACTCTAGGTGAATCGGTTGGACTAGATGATCTCCAGAGGTCCCTTCCAACCCTAACCATTTTGTGATTCGGTGAGTTTATTTTGCTTGCGAGAAGATGGCAGAGAATGGTGCTACAGGTGCCCCATCCTGATACAACACTGAGTAATGAGTAGACACATATGTGGAGCTACACAGCATGAACCAATAGCAACTTATAATTAAACTAATGGGTTAAATCCATCACACAAGTTCATTGTGTAACTCTTGTGCCATCAGTCAGCATGTTACCTTTAGTGAAATGCTTTTGCTCTTCAGCAAAAATACCTCCAGGAGCCAGAGGTATGTTAGAAGTTATATCCACAGCTACAGTTACAGTAGAGTAATAATAGCGTAACAGCCTTATAGGTATAAAGGTATAACGTTTTTTCTGGTACAGGGTCTTTGAGGAAATCTATAATAGCAGGTCTATAACAGTATATTTTTGCCACTATTGCTATACCAGTGAATTTCTATGATCCTCGTTCAACCTTGTTTTGGAATCGGTTGTCTGCAATCCCATTCTCTGTGACCTCCTCCCCTCCCTCCCCCACAAAAAATAAAAATGCTGTGCCAATCAATTCATCTATGTAGACAACCTGAAAAAGCCCTCAGTATTCAGAAAGAAAAGGCCATACTCTGGGCAGTAAAACAAAGTATTTCTGATAGTCAAGGGTCAACAGGCAGCAATGCCTTTGAGAGAACATGGCAAGCAACTGAGAACACGATGCTTAAATTTGTTTGCATAGCATTTGTACTGCATGATAGGTCAACACTGACAGATGCAGACACACCTGAACTTACACTGCCTTGCCAAATCCAGAAAGGCACACTTAGAAGAGAGCCGGTAAGTCTGTCTGTGCTTGCTGTACCAAGCGAACTTTCTCTTCTGGGCCTCAGCCAAGTGACGGGTTTATGTACATTACATTTTTTATTAAGCACAGCATGCCCTGCACATCTGAAAGTCATCTTGATCTCCTTATCATCAATACAGCCAAGACCTAAAGATCCACAACATATCTGTTATAAGTTACAGCAGATTGCTAGACACTTTAATGCAGAGGTGGCTTTCTGTGCTGAATTAGACCAGCCCAAATCATAGAAAGGATGTCTGCAAAATATCTTATCTGCTGCTTAAAAAGATCCCCACAAAATTTGTTTGTCTTGTTCTTAGAAAGAACGGATATTCCATAGCCTTCTATTGGACAGAAAAAGACAACCAATTTGTAACCTGTTTCTCTGCTACCTCCCTTCCCTATGACCCACATATCCTTCTCAGTATCAGAAGAAAACATTCCTTTATGTGATGCTTCAAGTCTCTTTAAGAGATTTCAAATGCTGCTTGCATGCACATCTTCACTTCCCAATTGAACATAGTCCTAGCAGATTTGGAAGGATCCCTGTATTTTGATAATCTCTGGCACTTCATCTCCTATGCTGCTGTATAGGAACAGATGCAGATTCAACGCTCATGCACTTTCCATCACATGATGAGAAGCTGCAGTATTACATGAAGAAGACTGCCAGCATTTTGTTCCCATGGTAGACGTTCATTTGTCTGTTCACTGTGTGCCAGTGGCACAAATTCTTTACCTCCAAAGACATGGCCCAGTTTAGTTGAAACTTGGAGATGGCTTGTCTGATTTGAAGCAGCAGCAATGTTCTGTGAAAGGCTGCTAGTCCAGCTGGAGCTTGCTGTGACCCCATCATTGCAGTCAATTTTTTTCTTTCACTAAAAATGCATGAATAATGGGTAGTATTTGGAGTAGAGGACAAAGGAAAGAGAGAAAGGCTGTGGATATGGCTGCTCTCTGTAGTCCTGCAAGTTCTAACCCATTATTACCTTTACCTGTTGGACCTCCTGTTTGTAAGATTGCCGTTTTGGAAACCAGTCTATGTAGGACACACTGTCCTGAGACTGTATGTTTTTTTTCCACAACAAACTTTCTTTACTGTGCAAGTAAATTCTTGTAGCCATGTATTGTGTAAAATGTGATTTCTTTTGTAAAAGTTTGTGCATGCATGTATAACGGAATCTGTTGGCTTTTAATTTATGGAGTGTTTTCTTCTTTTGCTTTGGTAAAGGATAATCAAGAGATCCTGACTGACCTTTTCCACAGTAGGAACTATGATATGAGCCGGTTTTGTTATATCTTCTCTTGTGCTTATTCTTTCTATAATAATTAACCCTCACTTCTTTAATCTCTCTTCATATGGAAACTCCCATCAAAGGCTTCCAGAGAACTGGATTTGGCTTTGAAAAACAGAACTTCTGTTAAACTAATTGAGAATCTCTTTGAGGAAAATGGAACAAACGTATCACGATAAAGGGACAGCATAAGAAATTAAAAGTAAGCTTTATTTTCTTTGCATACTGGAAATTCCTCAGGCTAAGAGCTTATTGAACAGGGCACATACATTATTATCTCCTTCTCAAGGGACTTGCTACCAAAGGCTTTTTGTCCTAACTATTAGTTATGTTGGCAGGTGTTCCTCGCAGCTCAGAACTTGGCCATTTGGAAATCATGATTTAAATTATATTAGAACCTCAGTCTCCTGACAGGTGTAATTTGATGCCATTCTGTGCTACACAAAAATATATTTCTTAAATGCATTGCTACTTTTTTCCTGTCATAGAGCAGAACTTTACTGAACACTAGCATTTGATCTCAGCACATGGCTTGGAGCTCGACTGATTGATTGTTGTTAATGTTCATCTTATTCTTGTGAATCTGTCTCTGCTATTATATGACTTTGGTTTAATCTCACTAATAAATCCACACTTTTAATTTTAGCAAGCTCACCACTGATCTTACAAAGTCGGATTTTGCATTCCCTGGAACCTGACTGCTTCGATAAAAAGAAAGACCTGTCCTGTATATTGAAGCTCATCATAACACAGACATCGGGCTAGATCGTGTCATATAGAGTTTTGGTAAATGCTAACTACGTTTTTTGTCGCAAAATATATTTTTCAATAAGAATTTCAAATGATGTGTTATGATCTTTCTGCCAGGCAGGAAAAAGGACAAGGATCAACTCCATGTGCTCCTACTAAAAAGTAGTTAAATGCCACCAACAGGAACCTCCCCCAGGAGCCAGAGAAAAATACATCTTGTCACCTGAGCACTCCAAAATGATCAGGATTTCCCGACATGAGGCCATGTCTGTAGATAAAGGAGTTGAAGAATTAGAGTTCTGTGAAGTGGGGGAGGATGACAGAAACGTATTAAGGCAATTTGGAAAACCTAAATAATTGAAAGAAAGGAACATCGTCGCTCCTGGGCTTTGTTCATTATCAGCCTGTCCTCTCCCTACAGCTGTCAGTATGCTGGCAGAGTGCCCTTCTCCTTCCTGGGCTATCCAACACTCACAAGTTTGTTGCCCAGGCACAGAGAAATCCAAATGTTTGGCACAGTCATCTGCTGTTGTTCTTAAGTGATGTATAGTATCCTGAGACTCTATTAGCAATATGATCTGAAGCACTGTGGAGTAAGGAGCACCAGACTTCCTGCTGTTTTGGGGACCTCAGCCTCAACAGCTGTTTGTTTTGCCCCTTGCTCTCAATTGCTGTTCTGAGCCATATGGAGGCATGTTCCTTTTTCTCTCTCAACTCTCTCAGCTACCTTTCACAAGAAGCTCTGCAGTGAGCCAGCTTTTTTTTAGGATTCCCACCCTGGAATCTTGGCAGACCTCTCATCCTAAGAATACTGTACATGGCTTTCTTGTCCATCCATTGCGAATCAGGAATATAAATGTGTTCACCTCAACTTTACAGCACAGTCTTCTTTTCCAAGCCATTATGGCTCAAAGGGTTAGCTCATATGCATGCAGACGATCTATGATGCTGCAGGGATCTCCCTGTGTGTGCCAAAGCGTGCTGGCAGCACACCCCTTCCCTCAGAGGGATGGCTGCCTATCTGAAGTTCTCAGGACCTATAGATTGTCCATCTCTCTTTTCCTCAACAGATGTCAACAATTGGGTCTCGCCTTTGGGCTTACAGCTGGGGTTGAGACATTTCCAAAGTATACGAACAGGACACAAACACAAGAGAAATATAAGACTGAATTTTAACACAGCCATCGTGTGTGCTTATGCATATATGCTGCACTTTCAATATGGAAGGTGTATCTGTGTGTAACGGAAGACCAGATCCATTTTAATACTTTCAGATACAATTTTAGACTATCTTCCCTAAAGACACTCAAGCTAATTTTGAAACAGACACAGTATTTTATAAAAACAAGCATCTCAGTGTTTTCTAGGTGAAAATATTTCACTATTTTGAAGTCAGAGATTTTTCTCGGAAATTAGGACACAACACTACCAAGAGTTAACTGACTGGAAAATTGTATTTGCTAAATCAATTATGTCATTGATTTATCTACATGGGTAGCTCACCTGCTGCAATAGCCAGGAAAAGCACTTCCTCAAAAGGCAATGCACTGATCCTATTTATGTTGGCTTTTTTGGCATGTTACCTATCAGACAGAAATATACATGTTTCTTACCTAACTTTATCAGATGCTAGTCTTTTTTCCTGAGGCAAAAGGCTGGATGTTTTATTCTCCTGCAAAAAGTACTTTTTTAGAGGCCTAACTTGAAGAGATCTGAAAGTAGTTTAGAATAGATGATCTGGGAAAGAAACCTGTCCAAAATTGCAATCTTCCTTTTTGCAAAAAGCATACTTGTCTTCACATTAAAACAGACTGTGTCTGCACGTCAAATGGAATAAATCATTGTCTCTGTATGAGCTTAAGATGACCTAAGTGGGATTTGGGTACAGTGTTGACTGCACACTTCTCTCTGCTTGAGAGAAGTGGAGGATGTAGGAACTAAGTAAATCTATGGGTGTGACCTTCGTTATCCAGTAGTCATCAGAGCTGAATCTTCTGAGGAGCTGGTGAAAGCTATTCCTGCTCTGTGGAGAAAAGGAGAATACTAGAGAAACTGTATATCAGAAGAACGTCTTTGAGGGATGCTTGTTATAATACTTCTCTTGGGATGATACACCACTCATGACTCAGCTCTGAGTAAAGGGTTTGGTGTACCCTAAGTGTACATCAGCAATTAAAAGATATAAAAAGATATCCTAGATCATACATCCCTTGAAAAAAAAAGAAACCAAACCCAACTGTGGCAGTTACACATCCCCCTGAGATCCAGAGCCTTCAGTAGGACAGCTGATGGTTCTTTAGCACCTTTTGTGCCCCACTGTGCCTATGCTAAGGTACACACCTAGGACGGTGCTGGCAGTCACGTCCTCCCCACTGGGGGCAGGGTGACTAGACATCCAACAAGCTGGGGGGCAGGAGGGGTGGGTGTCTCAGTCAATTGACAAGGTTCTCAACAAAGGAGGTGCCCAGAGAAGCTGAGAAGTTTCTGGACCATACTATGATGACCACAACCAGATCTGACCAGGCTATGAAACAGGGTCCCTGCCAAGGACCCCCTTTGAGTGGTCTTCTTGGAGCAGTGGGTCTGTGAACTGGAGCCCTCCGCTTAGACTGGGATGCTGTCTAAGGAAACTTCATGGGATTCAGTGTGCCTCACCTCATCATCTGGTCAGTGGTTATTTTTCTCTGATGGATACATCCTTGAATGAGTCCTTGCCTAACCCAGGCAAGGGAGAGTCCTCACCTAACCCATGTAAGTGATTATTTCTTCTGGGTACCCATGAATGAGAGGCCTCTAGTTTTGTTTCTTGTGAGTGTATGCGTGCATGTTGTGGATCCTCATTATTCTTATGTTGTCATACCCCAATAACCTCCTCAGTTGATATCCAAATCTGTATTTTATGTTGTTGGAGGGCTAAACAATTGTATAAAGCCTGTTTCTAGTTGGCTTATTGGCTACGCTCTTCCAGCTAGAATAAAGTATTTTTTGGAACTTGTCGTCCACCTAAAATTGACTTTTGGGGTGTCTCTGTAAAATAAAGTATTATTCTGAAAGAACTGAAGTAAAAACTGTAAGAACTGGGATAAAAGCTGCAGAAATATCCAAGGTTGGGAGAGACACTTTCCCTCTGTAAGGTTCCTTGTACTGTTTCATTCTTTCTTTAGTGATCTATAGTCCTTTACCACAGCTTGCTAGATTTACATATTATTGGACATGATATTAAAAATGATTCATGCTTTTGTTGCTGATTGGATTACTCTTATCTCATATAGCCTATCTTAAGCTCACAGCAAGCTATTCAGAAATCTGCAGTTCATACTCTATTTCCAAGAATTATAAATTCAACATCTACCATAGAAGCTGTCCTGGTTTCATCTGGGATAGAGTTAATTATCTTCCTAGTAGCTGGTGTAGTGCTGTGTTTCGAGAATGAGAATACCGTTGATAACACATTGATGTTTTAGCTGTTGTTGAGCAGTGCTTACGCTAAGTAAAGAACTTTTCAGCTTCTCATACTGCCCTGCCAGCAAGGAGGCTGGGAATGCACAAGAAGCTGGGAGGGGACACAGCCAGGACCTGACAAAGGAATATTCCCTGCTGTATGATGTCATGCTTAGCATACAAAACCAAGGGGAGTTGGCTGGGAGGCAGTGGCCACTGTTTGGGGGCTGGCTGGGCATTGGTCAGTGAGTGGTGAGCAACTGCATTGTGCATGACTTGTTTTGTATATTCTATTACTAATATTGTTGTTGCTGCGATTATGATGATGATTATTATTATCCCTTCCTTTTCTGTCCTATTAGACTTACTTATCTCAACCCTTGAATTTTAATTTTACCTTTTTTTTTATTTTCCCCCCAACCACACTGGCGAAAAGTAAGCAAAGAGCTGTGTTGTGTTTAGCTGCCTGCCGAATTAAACCACAGTAGAAGCTTACTCCCATATTTAGTGTTTTGAGTGCATTATAATTGGTCTAATGTGGGATTTTTTAACTTATGTACACTTTATTTCTAAAACATTGTCACAAAGTTTGTCTCCACAGAGTACTGTACTCTAACCATGTCCCTTTACTATTTTCAAATTAGGAGAGACCCTGCTCAGACTTCAGGTAGGTATGAAAGACAAGCACAATAGAGAGATACAGAACTAAAGAATCATAGATTTATAAAATACTTCAGTTCAAAGAGATCTTCAGAGGTCATCTCATCCAACCCTAGCCTCAAAGTAGACCAGTTTGCTCAGGACTGTGTCCTGTCCAGTCCTGAACACCTCCAAGGATGGACACTCCACATCCCATCTAGGCAATTTCTTCCAGTATTTCTTCATTCTTAAAACTAAAAAAAAATCTGAATATTGAATTACAACTTCGCATGTTCCAGCTTGTGTCCATTGCCTTTCACTATATGCACCTCCAAGAGTAAGGCTCTGTCTCCTTTCTATTTTCCAGTCCTCCAGTTGTAGGCAGCAATGAGGTGTCCCTTCTCCTATCTCCAGGCTGAACAAACACAGGTCTCAGCCTGTGCATGTATGATTTGTGCTTCGGTCTCCTAGGCTTGGAGATCCTCCACTGGACTCACTGCAATATGTCAATGTCTTTATTTTATGTACTCACGACAAAAAGAAACACTTGTCTCAAATACAATGGAATTTCTGCTTTGATCCAGAGGTGTGGGAGAGGGGACATCAGGGAGAAAGACCTCAGTGCTTACAGCCCTGGTAGAAGTGTCCTTGACAGAGCACCAGACAACAACAGTGTTGGACCCAAAATTCAAGATCTCTGTTTTCATTTGTCCTAAGCAGGTAATAGCTCTTTTTTTTTTCCTCCCCTGCTCCCCCAATCCAGTCTATTATGTTTCCTTTGTCAGAATTTCATGAGTTGATTCCTACAAGTCAAAAATATTGTTCATACACCAATCAATTTCTGTTGTGACCTCCTGGAAATCAAATCCTATGGATGCTTGGAATGCCTAGTTAATTATTATGGACTGTATGATAGCTGAGCTACATTCCACACAAATCTTTAAAGGTACTTAAAACTATATTGAATACAACATATTAAAACAAAACAAACGAAAAACCACACCTACACAATGTGGAAATAGAAACAGACAAAATAATATATGTTCTGTTTTCCATGTTTCTCTGAACATTGTCTGGGTTTATGGATGCTTTGAATCTGTGGGATCGGCTGGAACATTTGTCATCCTTGCACGATGCTGAGATTTAGTCTCACTGTTAACTTAAACCTTCCATACACACCCCTTATCCTCTATTTGTGAAGTGCTTAAATTTTCCTTAACAACATCTTGCTTACTTTGTTCCAGCTCATGAAATTTCTAATCCACAAACTGTAGACTTTCATAGGATATTTTCTAATTTCATTTTCAGAAAGTCGAACAGACTTTCCAGTTTTCTTCAACCTAGACATGGAAGGGCCTCCCCATCCCAGGGTAAAGCCCTGGCCATAAGTGCTATTAATTATTTTCCCTTTCACTTACCCTTTTCTCTTTTCCTTTCCATGTTCTCAGAGTTCATAAAAAATTCCTTGTATGGAAAAAACAAAACAAAACAAAACAAACAAACCAAACAACAAAAAAAAAACACCAGAGAATTTTTGACTTCAATTCTTTTCCTAAATAGAATGTTCATCTCTGGATCAGACTGGAACTCATGTGTCCACGCCTCCTTACCTGAGATGCAGGCAAAGTTTAGTACACACAGAATTTCTTGATGCAGAATTTCCATGAACTTGAATATACATGCACTAACTGGATATGACATGTCAAGTTGATATAATTGACCGTTATCAGCCCTCGCTATTTAGACAATCATGAGAGTCTAGGAGCTCTTCAAATTGAATGTCTTACTGTTGCCAAGTGTTGATCCATGTCATAGTTATAACTGCTTATACTTGAGCTAATTGTCTCTGGGGTAAGAAGAGAGAAATACTCTCCTTCTGCAAGACCACGATACTATTCTCCATTTAATAGCTACTTAAAACGTAACAGTGCTGCAGTACTACTGGAACTGCTGACAAAAGAACGGGATGTATGCAGTGTGTTCTGCTTATTACACTAAGCAGAACTGTCTCATTGTCGCTTTGGGCCTTCTCATGTTTGTTGTTGTGTGTGCCTGTTATCTCATTTTTGTTTTAGTCTAGCTGTTTAAAGGATGTCTTTTTATGACATGCAAATACAGCATCCAGCAGAATGACTCCTGGCTAGGACCTACAAGATGCTACTACAAAGCTCTTAGTAAAGATACTGCTAACAATGACAACAGCAATCACAACAAAATCAACAAAAACAACCAGTTTTTATTTAGCAATAGCAATGAACTGTGTTAATGATCATGCTATTGTTATTACTACCACTACTACCTGTCTGTACTTTGGATAGTTTTTCTCAGATTTCTGGAATGACTAGGGACTTGGAGGCTCAGACCCGTGCTTTGCTTGAGTGCACCCTTTTTCTAGTAAAAAGTGAGAGGCTGGAACAGGCAATACACCAGATCTGTTACAGTTGAAAACTGTTACCACTTACTTCTAGGTCAAGAAAGTGACTGAAACTCTGACAGAATACTTTTGTAGGTCCCTACCTGAGATAATTTGTCCAGGATGGATGATTTATTGTTGTGGCCGAGATTAGCTTCATAAGGGAGAGAGTAAAAATACGTCTAAGCCTAAGCATTATTTGCCTTGCAAGTGACTAGAAACACGCCCACAGATAGGAAATTGGACTGCCCCATAAAAGAGATGAACTAAAAAAAGAATCCACTTTGCACAAGGAAGCTGCCTAAGCTCATCTGCAGAAAATCTCAAACAGAGAGAAAGGATGAGTTATATGCTTATTTCCAGAAGAGAAGGATATGCTTCTCTCCACTTGGGATACGCAGCTAGAAACTCTTTCTTAGAGCTGAGCATCTAACCAACTTTTTTTTTTTTTTTTTCCTTCTAAAATAATAGTACATATTCAGTTGTTGGAATACCGTGGAGTGTGAGCAGACAAGGTTTAATTGTCTGCTCTAAGTTAAAATTTTAAACCTGTGCCTATAAAAATGCAGAAAGCTGTAGCTTCTATGGGAAGGCCTTTTGCTTTTCAAGAGAGGAATTCTTCCTTCATCACTGTTGAAGTGCTTTGAATATGATAAATAATTAAATTTTGGTGGAAACAGAGCAAGGCTGAGAACAACCTTATAGCCTGTATTTTGGCACTCCTTTGGGATACTCAAGTTCAAACCAGCATTGTAACCTCCACTTAAAATTTTGTAGAAAACTGAACACTCCAAAGTCAGAATGGTTTATGGTCTTTTCTGTATTACTGCACTGCATCACCAGTTTCTTCTCACTGTTTTGGAATGACTAGGGTCCTTGTCTGGGATTTTCAACGAGGTACCCTATGAAATGCTTTGCTTGTGCATTACACAAATTTAGCTTACACACAGGATTGAGACAGACTCTGTGATACTCAATGTTGTCCCAGTTTGTTTAGTGATGTACCCATATAACCATCGAAATCTAAGCATTCAGACCAAGACTCATAGAGGATTTTAAGGTCCTGAATCTGAAGCACTCACCATTTCTATTACTCTCAGTTAATTAAAAGCTGGCAAGATAAATCCCTCCGGGGATCAGCTTCCTAGCAGCTACAGACTTTTACAGGCTTAGGCACTGGCTGAGTAAGGTCTTATAAATGCTACTGGCACCTGAATTTTAGAAACCCCTAGGTGTTTGAAGTAAAGAGCTTAATTCGGTCTTGTCAATCTAGCTCCTTCTGTCTATCTTTAATCTCATTTCATCCTGTCAGAGCTAAAGTTTCCTCAAGGATAGATTTACCTTTGTGCTTAGTCTGTATTTGCTGGTAATAGTTATTTGGTATTTGAGGACATACAACCAGAACTGACAGTTGTGCTGTTTATGTTGACTGAGATTTTTTGGGTCATATACTTTGAAAAATACTTTCATTGTGCTAACTTGTATTATCATTAGTCTTTTTAATGTGGCTTTATTACCAGAAAAATATGACTTCATTCTTTGATTGAATTACAAGTCTGGGTACTAAAAGAACTATTTATGTGTTGTTTATGTTTATGTGATTTAGACTTGTGTAAGATATTTGTTTCAAAAATTCATGACATTTTGATTAAAAAATAAACACTATACAGTATCATCCAGGTACATGCTAAATTAATTAGAAGTAGTTTGCTGACATATTTTAAATAGTATCCGTAGATGAGCAATCATGCTAGTCCTATTAGAGGTACCCACGAATTGATACATTTTCACCTGTATGCAGTTGTAAAACTACAATTCAGATCATATGTGCTGACACACAGATTGCGGAGTGGCAAACTAAAAAGGACAAATGAATTATACTGAGGAATCAGAGCTTCTCAACAAGTCTGCCACCTTCATGCTAAAGATGAATGCAAAATACGTATTGAAGAACTAGGAACACTGGCCAGGCCTACAGAGTAATACATTGTCACCTGGAAGACTTCTAAAACACTTCAAACCATTACAAATTAGTACCTGAACATGAACCTCCACGCAACGCAGCAGCAGGTAAAGCTCAAGTTTGGCCTAGGATTTGAAGAATGACTTAGAATCATAGAATCGTTTAGGTTGGAAAAGACCTTTAAGATCAAGTCCAACTGTTAACCTAACACTGCCGAGTCCACCACTAAATCATGTCCCTAAGTACCCCATCTACACGTCTTTTGCATACCTCCAGGGACAGTGACTCAACCACTTCTCTGGGCAGCCTGTTCCAACGCCTCACAAAACTTTCCATGAAGAATTTTTCCTAATATCCAATCTAAACTTCCCCTGGCACAACTTGAGGCCATTTCCTCTTGTCCTATCACATGCTACTTGGGACAAGAGACCAATACCCTCCATGCTACAACCTCCTTTCAGGTAGTTGTAGAAAGCAATAAAGTCTCCCCTCAGCCTCCTTTTCTCCAGGCTAAACAGCCCCAGTTCCCTCAGGTGCTCCTCACAGGACATGTGCTCCAGACTCTTCATCAGCTTCATTGGCCTCCTCTGAACTCTTTCCAGCACCTCAATGTCTTTCCTGTAGTTAGGGGCCCAAAACTGAACATAGGATTCAAGGCGGGGCCTCATCAGTGCTGAGTACAGGGGAGCAATCACTTCTCCCTAGTCCTGCTGGCCACACTATTCCTGATACAAGCCAGGATCCTGCTGGCCTTTTTGGCCACCTGGGCGCACTGCTGGCTCATATTCAGCTGGCTGCCAATCAACACCGCCAGGTCCCTTTCCACCAGGCAGCTTTCCAGCCACTCTTCCCCACGCCTGTATTATTGCCTGAGGTTGTTGTGACCCAAATGAAGGATCCGGCACTTGGCCTTGTTGAACCTCATACAATTGGCCTCACCCTATCAATCCAGCCAGCTCAGATCTCTCTGTAGAACCTTCCTGCCCTCAAGCAGATCAACATTCTCACCCAACTTTGAATCATAAAATCATTTGGGTTGGAAAGGACCTTCAAAGGTCATCTAAGCAAACCCCTCTACAATGAGCAGGGACCTCTTCAACTAGATCAGGTTGTTTAGAGCCTCATCCTGGCACTGAATGTTTCCAGGGATGGGGAACCTACCACCTCTCTGCAACCTGTTCCAGTAATTTACTAATGTCATTGTATAAAAGTTTCTTCTTCATGTCTAGTCTGAATCTCCTCTCTTTTAGATTAAAACCACTACCCTTCATCTCATCGTAACATGCCCTTCTAAAAAGTCTGTACCCATCCTTCTTACAGGCTCCTTTTAAGTATTGAAAAGCTGCAATAAGGTCTCCTCGGAGCCTTCTTTTCTCCAGGCTGAACAACCTCACAAGAGAGGTGTCCCATCCTTCTGATCATCTCCGTGGCCCTCCTCTGGACCTTTTCCAACCAGTCCATGTCTTTTCTGTACTGAGGGCTCCAGTATTGCAGATGAGGTTTCACCAGAGCAGAACAGAGTGGCAGAATCACCTGCATCAACCTGCTGGCCACACTCCTTTTGATGCAACCCAAGATACGATCAGGCTTCTGGGCTGCAAGCACACATTGCTGGCTCATCTCCAATCTTTCATCCATCATTACCCCCAAGTCCTTCTCAGCCGGCTGCTCTCAATCCCTTCAGATGACTTGTCATCTACAAAATTATTGAGGGTACACTCAATCCCCTCAGCCAGATCACTGATAAAGATATTAAACAGAACTGGCCCCAGTGCTGAGCCCTTTGGAAAACGACTTACGACCTGCTGCCAACTGGATTTGACTCCATTCACCACAACTCTTTGAGCCCGGATATCCAGCCAGTTTTGTACCCAGCAAAGAGTATGTCTGTCCAAGCCAGAAGCAGCCCGTTTCTCCAGGAAAATGCTGTGGGAAACAGTGCCAAAGGCTTTGCTAAACTCTAGGTAAAAAACATCCACAGCCTCATCCACTAAGTTGGTCACCTTGTCATAGAACGAGATCAGGTTAGTCAAGCAAGACCTTTCATAAACTGTTGTCCTGGATGTGCCACAGGATGGCTCTTAAGATGATCTGCTCCATAACCCTCCCCGGCACCGAGGTCAGACTGACAGGCCTGTAATTCCTCAGATCCTCCTTCCACCCTTCTTGTAGGTGGGTGTCACATTTGCTAACCTCCAGTCAACTGGGATCTCCCCAGTAAGTCAGGTCTGCTGATAAATGATGGAAAGTGGCTTAGTGAGCATTTCCGCCAGCTACCTCAGTATCCTTGGGTGTATCTCGTTTTATCACTGTATAATGCATTGCTGTGACTAAATAAAATTATATACATGTTTCTATTTTAACTGCTGAGATTGACTTCATAAAATATAGACATCATTCCGTTGTATTTATTCTTTAAAAAAATACTGGGAATTTTGGAAGCATACAGAAAAGAGCTATTACAATTATTCAAGAGCTGTAGTAAAGGCCTAACCAAGAGACTTAAAGGAATCAGTGTAGCTTATAAAAAAAAAAAGATTGAAAGGTGACTCAATTATAGTTTGTAAGTATCTTCACAGGGAGAACATACTGGGTTTTAATGGATTCTTTAATTTACTCGAGAAAGATGTAATAAATCCCCTTAATATATATGACAATCACTTCACCCACCAGTGAAACACAGATACTTCTGAATAAGAATATGGAAGTTAGCAGTGTTCAAGAGCAGTAGAGAATAATTAAGGGTAGAAATAAAGCAGGATGTTATGGGCAATTAAAATACAGGAGTAATTTTGCTAGGGAGGATAGTGAGCATTTCCGCCAACTTTTGTGAACTGTGAACTCAGTACACAAGGCCACAAATTCCTGTTCTTTGTAAAGAAAAACCACTTTAAAAGGATCACAGCTGCTTTAATGCCTGAAGTGGTAAAGACTTCCATTTTTTGCACCACCCAAAACGTATTCTTGCAAGTGAGATGTACTAAGTGTCATGATGAGAAAACAGAGCAGTATCTTTTTCTCACATGGGTTTCTCTCAAGCTATGCTTTGCTCCCAAGGCACCCATATTCTGTTCATACAACTGTGTAGCCACATCAGTAATGTCTTCTCATGGCTGTGACAGGTTTTGCACAGCAGAAACTATTCCCAGTGGTACATTGCATCTCATTGTGTATGAACACCATGTCATCACATGCTCTTGGGGTGTGAAAAAAATATGAGTAGCTGCTCATATCTGTCATTTACTGGAACAAAGACTAAGCTGACAACTGATATAGTGGCTCGTGTTAATTTGACAATGTTCACTTGAGACTGAGACCAGAGCATTTATCTGTTATCTAAGCCAAACTCCTGTCATACAGATGAACAGGTAGGCCATTCATTGTTTCTATGTCACTTCATCCCCTATGTGTTGCAAGGACAAAAGAGCAGGAACTGTTTTATATCCACTTTCTGCCTCAAGCAATGTTCTGAGTTTGGCTCCAATTGCCTAGGAAGCAGAGACTTTGGTTTTCTAATAGCAAATCATTTTGTGATGAGGTTTAGAAATTGACAAAAAATCTTGACATCTATACACTGTGATTGCTATCACCAAATTAAAGCATAGTCCCTGGGAAGTGGAGAATGTGGAGCAAACAGCNTTCTGAGTTTGGCTCCAATTGCCTAGGAAGCAGAGACTTTGGTTTTCTAATAGCAAATCATTTTGTGATGAGGTTTAGAAATTGACAAAAAATCTTGACATCTATACACTGTGATTGCTATCACCAATTTAAAGCGTAGTCCCTGGGGAGTGGAGAATGTGGAGCAAACAGCTATACAGACAAAATAATGAAAGACAGAGAACAGAGAAGCAAAGTTTCTAGAGAGATAGAATAAGAAGGGACACTGCTGAAGAAAGCCTTTATATCTGTCTCAGACTGGTGTAGAAGTGACACCCCTCTATTCCGTGCTTCCAATTCTAGCAAAAGAACAGTACTATAAACTAATTAATTAACCTAATCCTTCACTACAGAGAAAAATGTTTGAAGAGAAGGGAAAAAATTTCTCCTCTTGATAGTCCCATAGTCAATGTGTACATGATGGCCTAATGCCAAGATTTCTCCAAATCACACAAACACTTGAAATCTCTCCATGTTTACCTCAGTAAAGCAAACCTTTGATATTTCCAATACCACATTTTCCAAGTCTTAGAATGAACATAAATTCATTAAATAAAACGACAGCTACTTTGGGAACATGTCGTTTACCATGCAGTTTTTTAAATGCAGAAAGTTTTCTCTAGCATTTTTGGGGGGTTGTTGTTGGGTTTTGGTTTTTTGTTTGTTTTTTGGTTGGTTGGTTGGTTGGTTGGTTGTTTTTTTTCCCTGCATTCGGATGACCAGAATTTTGTTTGTGAAAACGAGCTTTAAGAAAAGCTGAGGGTTTGCAGACAGCAAGACTCCTGAGGTGAAGGCTTTTGAAAATTCATGACAGTTATGAAACACAGAATAAAATCAGGAGACTTGCTAGCACAGAATGAATAAAGTGAGAAAATAATCTTCATGCTTGTGTCCCAGATACTTAGGATACCTACAAGCTTTTTCATGTGGGTTCTGCATTTACAACCAGAAATTTTACTGACACATTCGAAATAACAGATTTCTGATTTGTTCATCTGAAGGTTGATGCAAGGATTTTCTCAACAAAGCAGCCTTGACTTGGGAACTCACTTTGGAAAATAAATAAGCACTAAAATTGTATGAGGAAAATACATCAGAGAAACTTGAGATTCATTAAAAAAGCTTTGGTGATACAGAGAAAAGTCTTCCCTGTTCTCTCTAATTATCTTGGTTTTTTTTCTCTACTCTAAATTCTTCCTGGTTTTGGCCAAACATTTTTTGACTTCTCATTTAATCCAGTTGGTTTATTGCCTGTTTGTTCTTGGCGTCCCCAGATTTCAGCAAACTGTGTCCCACGATGTTATCAACCTCAATATGTTTGTATGCTATCTTTTATACTCCTTATCAAGAACTAATCACAAGCTACAAGTAGTGATTATGTTTCTAAGTTATGATAAGGAATAGTTATGAAGCTTCATTTCATAAAATGCTTATATACCTGGGTTCATAAACTGATGCAAATCCTCTTTGTTTACCTTGCTGTGAGGAAAATGTGCATTCATATTCTATAAACAGGCTTATTTACAGCTCAGAGGATCTGAAAAGACAGAAATATTTCTTCAGCAGAAGGGCTGCCTTAACATGAACCTTCTCTTCTTCCATTATCCGTATCATAGAGTGTGGTGCAATAGGTCCTTGATTGTATAATTTGAGTGGTTTATGGCAGGGTCTTCTAAACCTCTGAAAAAGATTGCAGAATGGAGGCCATACAGATACCAATGCAAAGCCAAATCAGAGTGTCACTGAAGATAACAAATGTTTAAAGCACGTCATTGCTTCCTTACTCTGCGTCTTCTTTCCTGATCATTGCATTTTAGTAGTATAAAATATTTTTTTTCTACATTGCCAGACTGCTGGCAAACTCCAGGCATTTTTATTGCTCAGAGAAAAAACAGTCCTAAGACAGGGTTACTACTCCTTTCTCACCATGCAAATCAACCTAGAGAGTCAACAGGACTCTCCTTCACTACCTTTCAAGGCCCCACTTGGTTTCTGACTACATCTGACTATTCTTAGGAAAGTCAATCTCTAAATACAAGGATCAGAAGGAGATTATGACAGGTGATGGCCCATGCCTCAAAAATTAAATGAAGAAAACAGGTTTTCCTTATCGCTTTCAAATCCTCATGGTTTTGAATGTCATCTTCTTTTATCTCTGTTCCTAGAAGAAGGTAGGCTGGAACATTAGAATGGGAACTAAATCGTTGTATGTGTGTATCTGTTAATCAGTTTCTTCACATAAGATGCCTCCTTCTTTCTTCCATCCATGTCGAATCACAGATGCACATCACCCAGCACTCACAAGGGAATGGTCCTGTCACAGCTACTACTGCTCATCCACTGGAACGCAGGGGGATGCAGGAAACAAATTTGCTTTTGCTTCCTTAGAGTATTTATTCATTTCATCTCATAATGCTATAATGTCTGTAAAGTTCAAGAAGATTTATAAAACTGTTTTCTCTGGCATTACTTTTCAAAATCTTTGTGAATGTTTCTTCAGCTGCCACGTGCTTTTCAGAGATATGAGCATTTAAAGTGCACTGGACAGTTCAGCTTAAGAACTAGAGATCACAGAAATCATCTGATTTATTTCAAGTAGCTAGGAGAAAGCAATTCCAAAATACGGGGGCTAAATTTTTATGGTATGAAACCAGCTGTTACAGCTTATCTATTCTTTATTTTTGGTTCTATTAGTTATAAAATTAAATATGTACATGTTAAATGGGAAAACATAGACTAAAAGTTCTGCAATCATGAGTTCAGGTGGCTCCATTCTACCATGTAGGTGAAGAAGGCCATGCTGGCTGAGACCTGATAAAATTGTTTATCATTCCACACTCTGAAAATGCCACACGCCACAGAGGTAAAAAAAGAAGGAAAAAAAAAAAAAAAAAAGTTCATTTTAGAAAGCTTTTAAAAATACCATTGGTGCTAGTTTTTCTATCCCTATAATTTTAAAGCTTTGCTTACCATGTGTCTAAAAGTACACGGAGAACAGGGTTGAGGGAGCCGAATAAAACCTCTAAAAATACCTAAATGCTCTTCTATACTTAAAATTTCATATTTTTAAAGTCTGTTTTTGTGAGCCTTTCTGAGAGGCAAGGTGATATTTCTGGGAAATTAAGATGATCTCTTTTCTGGTACTGTGGAGTTCCTTTCCATCCTACAGGTTCCAAGAAAATATACATTATTGTGATGAGCTTTACGTATTGGAACTCAGTTACTGAGTCAGGATGCAATTCTGCTAGGCCCTGTGTCTATAGCAATTTTAATTTTGAAATAAAATTTCTAGCAGGTATAGAAGAAGAAAAAAGGAAGTGATTTATTGTAATTAGGCATAAACATTATATGGACAGTGAGACAAACCCATGTAATCTGAGACAGAACAACAAAACTGGAAGGAACTGAGGACAATGATAATATGACCAGAAACAAAAGGAGTACAATTGTGTGTTCAATTGAATGATTTGGGGAAAAAGCATTTATACATATATATATTTAATAATAGCATATACATTAATCAAGATTATGCAAAAATATTTTACTGTTGCAACTGATCAGCTATCCAAATATTATCAGTCACTGATTTCTTCTGGGCACAGCAGCCGATAAGAAACCATTTCAGAAATGCTGGTCCTTTTATGAACTCATTGGTAAGGTATATATAGTATTACAAATAATCTATATGGTAATGCAGCATCCGTAGGACAGACAAAGCCACATGGAAGAGCACTACTGACAGCTGAGTTTCACAGGTATCCCCCTTGCTTCCACCTGAGTAAAGTTTGTAGAGTGAAATTTCACATGGCAGGTGTCTACCTCAAAGTGACCTGTTGGGGTTTACCTCTGGCAAAACTTTTTGTCATTTTGAACCAGTCTGGAGGGAAGGAAGCAGGTAGCAAGGAAGAAAAGAAGATCAAATGAGAAGGTGGTGGTGATGGGAAAGAAAGCTAGGTGACAGGAGGAGATATTGGGCCATGGTGAGGAGACCAGGAGTGGTGAGCAACGAAGCTGGATTGATGTGAGGTGCTCCTGCAGAGTGTGGGACTGGCCCAGCCTGGACAAAGGAACTGGGGACAGAGAGTCAACAGTAACTGGAGAGCTAAGTTAACAAATATATGTGGAAAATGTCTCTCTGAGCATTGACACCCAGTGGCAGGACAGTCTGAGGCATCAGACCCTCTAATACATTTCAGTAAACTACTACGTTTCACACTGACTGTTGTCTAGGAAGCTGTTAACATGGGACTATTCTACAGGCAATTCAATAGAAGCACGGTGTTTAATAAATTTGTGACCAAAATCAATTAAGGAGACACTGAACCAGAACAGGATAAGGTTGTCATATATAGATATTACAGAAAAAGGGGTAGCACTTCACTTTTGTGATACAAATGCTTAAATTCACCTCTAGGTGGATAAGGCAAATGTGACACACTGTGGAGCCATAGCTGTACTCACAGTCATGCCAATGTGACAAATTCTGTGGGGGAACCATTTTGATTCAAAAATTCTCCTGAATATCTTCCTGCAAATATCAGAGAACTGTTAGCCATTTTTCCTTCTGACTTTTCCAATACCAGCTCTTTGTGTGGTCTCTGAAACTTCTCCTGCAGCGCTTTCTGATATATATCTAATACCCTGCAGATTACCTTGAAGTAATAAATTCACAGGTTCATAGATTACCACCCTTTGTGAGAGTCTGTCTCTTGTTTTTGTCCAAATACTTTGAAATCATCCTTAACGTAAGCCAGGTTAAATGCAAGTAGAAGTATTATGTTAGCAACATACGAAGTCGGCAATAGCATTACAAATATTCATGAAACATCAAAGTGGAAATTAAAGAAGAAATTTGCTTAATTTGGGCTAGGATTAAACAGAAAAGACTCATGGTTTGCTTTTTTTTAATCACTGTTGCCATCCCTGATACCTGCCTGTGAGGTATTACTCTTCAGGCCATTCTCATCATACTCATCACAGAGCACTATAGTGCAAATAATTGAATTAAAAAATAAAAAATACCCCTCTCAAACAAATCTGGTTTTTAAAAAACCTGGGAAATTCTACACACATACAAACCTTTACACTGTAGTTGGAGGCAGAATTAATCTGATTTCAGTAACCGCTGCAATGAAGGTTACCTGAACAAGAAGGCAGAATAAGAAGGAAGAAATTTGTTCTCCAAGCTGAATGGTACTAAGAAGAAATGCATATTTATTTTTCAGAATTCCTGCAGGATAAACAAATCACTACAGCCAGGGTTATCAAAGGAAATCGGTAAATATTTGATTCATCTTCCTTAAATTCAGATGTTTACATTGTCTGTAGTCAATGGAAGGAGAGAGGCATTTCTAGAGAGTGATTCTTCAAATCTCTTTTAGGAGGAATTTGAATGGCATGAATCATCCTCTGGAAGTTCTTATCACCCCTGACTATAGCAGGCTAATTTAGCCCAAACACCTAACTTTTACACCTCTACCTTTTCCCTGCCAAAGAGTGAGATTCATCTTACCTAGCCCTGACCAACAAGCAAAGCAGGTTTTCACAGCCAGTTAGCAATGCCTGTCTTGATCTGCCTGTCGCTCCATTAATTAGCCAAAAATGAAGCTTAGACAGCTAGTTCGGATTAGAGGCCTTATTATTATGTAAAAACTAAATTGAAATTAATTTTGACCCACATGTTTGCTTTTTCAGCTTGAGATTTGTATCCTCATTTGCTGAAGTTTTGAGCACTAATAGCTGTGCATTGAATCAGCAGGAGCCACACTCTGAGCAGGAGAAATGCCAGAGAATACTCAGAACTCTGAAGAGTAAGCAAAGAGATAATGCAAAATCTAGATGCTAAAATTAGTGGATAAAAATTAGGATCAATATCACCATGCTTCAGTTCAGTACTTCTAAAATGGGATAATGCCAGACTTTCACTATGCAGATATTTTGTGAAAAGAAAGCAACTGATATCTGAACAGTCTAATAACATGTGTCACAGAATGGCTCCTTAACAAATTAGTAACTATTGTTAGAGCAAGATTTTAATATTATGTAGTAAACAAGCCCTGAGATAAATACAAAATATGAAACAGTCATTCACTGAGAGAATTGAGCGTACCAGATGAGATAGTTCTCTTCTGGGCAAAAAAAATGATCAATCTGACTCTTAAAGGAGATCACATTAAGGCAAAAATTCAGTTACAGATGCAACTAAATTTGGATTTCCTTATTTATTCTTGCTTCATTTGGTAATGTTAATAAAGGTTAAATATTGCATTGGTGTGTATTATATTACACATTTATACATAGATATGCAAAATGTATGCATATGTACGTATATACATGTATACATAAATGTATATATACACATTTTTATATATGCATGTATATAAATATGTAAACACATACATTTGCATTTGAAGCTGTGCTGACGTTTGGAAGGTTAGCTTAAGTCAGTGGAGATGATTTAGTGTACAGCTGGAAGGTGACATGGTAAAGGTGAGTGATAAATCATGTCTCACATTAGCTATAACTTCCTGGCAGCTAGAATATCTAAATAAAAATATGATTTAACATACCGTTAATCAAAATACAGAAAAATTTCCAAACATCCATGATTAAAGAATAAACATAGAACTGATTGCTGTATTAACAGTTTATATAAGTGTTTCATAAAAGAAACTGCAATTCAAGGCAATTCTGGACCTGTGGTAGATTTCAGATTTTATATTTCTGTTGTTAACTGTTCATATAATTTATATCTGTATAGATATTTTTATTGTTCTTTCTTGTGTGGTGCCTAACTACCTACCCAATAAATCACATTAAGATCCATTCAGTAGAGAGTCAGGGAAAAAGAGAATCACAGTCATACAAGAAGCTTCAGCATGTTGAAACAGGCCACCTCCTGAAAAGCAATATTATATTCAAAAGACAGCAGTATTTTCAGAAAACAACTGCAGAGAACCTGGGCATATTCCAATTTAAAGAGCTATTTATAACTTCAAAACAACTTGTTGCCAAATGGCTAGTTAAAATTAGTTTGTGTTTCTGCCATGAGAAAAACACACTCCTCTACAACTGTGTGAAAGTCTAATATAGGGAAAGTAACTGCCTGCGTTGGAAAAGAGCAGCTCTTACCTACACAGTGTGTATAATGACCAGGCATAAATGGATACTTACTTTAGCCCTCCCAGATTTACTATTCATCATTAAAATCTTGAAAGAAACAGTATTTGAATTGAAGCTGGTCACTATTGCAATTGGTTACTATTCTTTGATTTAGAAAGAGTGACGATTTTGTGAGATTCCACTGGCTGACTCCCTTTCCAGTCAATTATATTTAACGATTAAAAAGTAAGAAATAAAGGAAAAGACAGTTGATGTTAGAGCACAAACTCATGAAAATTACTATAATCCCACAGTAGTTAAGGGTGTGACGTCAAGTTACGAAAGCTGAAGAACCAGCCCATACTGTTCGTATCATAAACCAGTTGACTAATAAGCACTGCAACCAGTAAAGCCCTCTTCCGCGTACATTAGGAAAACAAAAAAAAAGTTTTCCTCATTATAACTTTAGTGCACTGGTTGCTTGTGCACTGTCTCCTTTAAATCACGAGAAACTCAACTGGACAAAAAAAGAAAAGTAATACCAGTGCAAATGTAATGAAACACAGAGAACCATAAAGTCCCAGTTGTTTGACCCTACGCTAATTGAAATCAGTTAAAAATAGTTCCAGTGACTTCAGTGCTACAGAATCAGCCCCTAACCACTGAGAAGCCAACAGATTTTACGATCTCTGAATGCTGAATGCCTCATTTGGGATTCAAAGAAATATGTGATTAAAATCTAATTTTGTCACAAGATGTACTCGGACTGAAGCTGAGCAAATAATTGATCATGAATAATTTATCTGAGGAAGTTTATCTCTTTTCCTTTTCCCTGAACATCCATGAATAGATCATAATTTCTTCAATTTCACTTTTGCAGACTTCCTTGATTCTGAATCAAGTGGCTGCAGTTTTCTTCACACATGGATTAGTTATCTTCACTCTTTCAGCTGTCTTAATTATTTATGATTAGTCAGAAATCTCATGATGTATCCTTCTAATAGCATTTCTGGCACAGATACTTCTGAAAAAAGAAAATTTTGTTAAAAAAAGAAAGTCACTTGCACAAGAGATTAACGAATTTCTATTTCTTACTTCAAAATGCAAATATCAAAGGGACATAAACATCAGCAAAGTTGTTTTCTTTTGTTTAACTGAGTAATTAGTCACAGACTTTCCCTGTCTGACTTTCCAACAGATGTCTATTTTAGAGATTGTGCTCCAGTAGAGGATTACATGGAAGTGAGTTGCCTGTCCCTGTGTACGTGATGTGGTTGCAGTCTTACAATATTAAATGCTATATTTTCTCTCTCTAAAACTTTGTAAGATTATATTATCATCACTTCAATTTATACAGGTAGGTTGGCGTTGTCTTTTTAAATTGCATAGATCAAGTATCTATTCTCTATATCTATTTCCTTATTGCTAATGAAGTTGAATAAGTGTTTGAGACATATTTATTAATTTCCAATCATATTTAAAATTTGCCTGTAAGTTTCATCTATGAACATTACATAAAGTAAAGTATTATAAATTGGAAAGAAAATCATATTGAGTAGCTGAAAAATGTGGGTTTAATTGTTCAAGAAATAAGACACCATGTAAAAAAAGCATAACATTTCTTCCTTAATTTTTTGAAACCTACACAGGAGAAACCCTGCATGGTGTATACGGAGAAATCCCTGAAGAATACTGATTTGACAAAAACTAAAACAGTACTGCTGAAGGACAAAAGTTTTAAATATAAAAAGATCCTACTAGATTACACTTTGTATTGTCAAGAAATACATGAAAGTCATCCAAAGATAGAATGAGTCTTTACATTTTTACAGACTGTACTCTGAAAACATCCAGAATGGATCAAGAAAAATCTGACACAGTAAGTTACCCTTCAGAAATTATGAATCTTAAAAATAATCTAGATGTTACAAATAATTATTAAATTAAAACAATAGGGGTAGTGTGACAAAATTGTCATATTAGACATTTCATTTTTAAGAATTTTGTCCTTCTGGAATTCAATGTGAAAATGTGACAATGAAACTAATATATTTTCACATGAAACCAGATCACATGAATCCAAAGAAGTATCATGGTTATCATTCTTTTTGTTCTCCTTGAAAATAAATTTAGTCTTATTAAAAATCACACTACCATTAAACCAGACAGAAACTGCAAGGAAGTTGACAAAAGGTCTAAAAAGTTTTTTAAATATAAATTTAATTTAAATTAATTTTAAATTATTCTTCAAAATCATGACAAAGAAGGAGAATTCCTGGGCAGAAATATAAAGAGAGGTCTTAGAAACTAATCAAGACAACTTATTAAATAAAGCAACAGAGTTAATTAAAAGTAATTTTGCTGAATTTTTTAAGTTGGGCATTGAAACAAACACAGCCTCAATATAACTGCAAACACCAGCTTAACTATGATCAGAAAGACAAACAGAAGGATTATACTACCACTTTTAGCAAAACAAATGGAACATCCAAAGTTAAAGAGAGGCAGCTGATACAGATTTGTAGACAATATGTGTTACTTTTGTTGTTCTGATATGATTCTACTACTGCATGAAAAAGTGGCTCTCCCATGGGAGTAAAGGAAGAGTTAAAAACACCATGATTTGAAAAGGCATGCATTTACAAAATTGAAAAAAAACTAGAAAGAAGAAATAAGAGCTGAATTTAAAACCCTTTCAGCTAAGACAGGAAAAAAAAAGTAATTTCTCATAAAAATTTCTTATTCAAGTGTTGAAGAAACACTGCTATTACAAACATGGAATGCTTATTTTGTCCTGGCTTATAACTGAGTGAATTAAGGATGTATTTTGCTGGGAACTGCTAAGTGTTATTGTTTTTAATATGAATGCTAATTTATCCAATTTGACTCTTTCTCGAGGAGAGTTTCAAGAAATATTTAATTAGGGAGTATGTCTCAGAATTTAACTGTGTGAAAAATAAATGTTATAAAGACAAAGATATCTCCCAAACAGCAGCCAACTACTAATATCACTTGGGTAAGAGGCACATGTCCTTATTGTTTTGTTTTCTCTGATTTGAACCTGTATTTCAGCATCCCATGGGAATGCCCAACAACCACACTAAGAATCCACTTTCTCCAGGCGAGAGAACTTGCATTCATTTATATTTAGTTTAAGCACTAAGAAAAAAATTCTGGAAGAGGTTATTTATTTTTTGTGTAACGAACAATGGAAGTTCACATTTCTTTCAGAAAGAGAACTTAATTGTTTGCCCAAATAAGAAGGAAAATAATGGAAAGAAAGATTTAAGGATGCTTGTTTCCCAGTGGCTAATAGCCTGCTGAGGGTGGACAGTAAGAATAAAAACACAGGCCGAAAGCTGTGGGTCTTTCCTAATTCTTCATAATGACTTCCCTTGGTTTGTCCTGGGAAGATTGGGGAGATATTCCCGGATCACATTACCCTCACACGTTTTGCTAAGTATGACTCCTTTAATGAAGCCGGTAAAAAATGGAGGTCTGTGATGGGTTGACCCTGGCTAGATGCCAGATGCCCACCAAGCTGCCTTATGACTCCCCCTCCTCAGCTGGACAGAGGAAAGAAAAATGTCGCAAAAAGATCATGAGTCAAGGTAGAGTCAGGGAGGTCACTCAGCAGTTACTATCACATGCAAAACACACTTGACTTGGGGAAAAATATTTAATTTATTGCCAATCAAATCTGAGTAGGGTAATGAGAAATAAAACCAAAACTTAAAAGGCTTTCCCCCCACCCCTTCCTTCTGCCCAGGCTCAAGTTCCCTCACGATTTTCTCTACCTTCTCCCCCCTGAGCAGCACAGAGGGACGGGGAATGGGAGTTGTGGTCAGTCCATCACATGTTGTCTCTGCTGCTCCTTCTTCCTCACATTCTTCCTCTGCTCCAGCATGGGGTTCCTCCCACAGGAGACAGCACTCCAGGGGTTCCTTCAACGTGAGCCCTTCCCGCAGGCTGCTGTTTTTCACAAGCTGATCCTGCGTGGGTCCCTTCCACAGGGTGCAGTCCTTCAGGAACAGATTGGTCCAGCATGGGTCCCCCACAGGGCCGCAGGTCCTGCCAGGACCCTACTCCAATGCAGGCTGCCCACTGGGATCGCAGCCTCCTTTGGGCATCCACCTTCTCTGACTCTGGATCTTCTACATGCTGCAGGTGGATCTCTGCTCCATCATGGGCCTTCATGGGCTGCAGGGGGCAACCAACCTTACCATGGTCTGCACCACGAGCTGGAGGGGAATCCTTGCTCCAGCACCTGGAGCACCTCCTGCCTTCCTTCTGCACTGAACCTGGTGTCTGCAGGGTTCTTTCTCTCACATATTCTGACTCCTCTCCTTCAGCTGCTCTTGCACAGCAGTTTTTCCCCTTCTTTGTTATCCCAGAGGTGCTACCGCCAAGGCTGATGGGCTCAGCCTTGGCCAGTGGCGAGTCCATCTTGGAGCCAGCTGATATTGGTTCTGTCAGACACGAAAGCTTCTAGCAGCTTCTCACTGAAGCCACCACTGTAGCTCCCCCTGCTACCAGAACTCTGCCATGCAAACCCAATACAAAGCCTAATCATTTGGTAGTAGTACTTAGTAATATCAGATGCTGAACTGGTGATGCTGGTAACACACATTCCAAGATCCCCGCTCATCTAAATGCAGAGTGACTAATAAGAAAAATCTTTGAACCTGATCAGAGAAGAAACTTAGATTCACATCTTTACCCTGCTGACCTCCACACAGATCTGTAGAAATGTCAGTGTCCTGGAAACATATATTTTATATTTGTTTATTTTTGTCACAGTCTGTTGTGAAAATAACCTTCAAAAGCTACCAAAGCAAGTGTTTACCTTTAAATGCATGCTAGGTTATCCCCACACAGACACATGCCACATACAGCATTATATTTGTTTGATGGCCTGCAAGGGGATGAATATCTAATGCATGCCCATTAAATGCAATAGAGTGATTTCGTATTGTCTAAAGATTCCTTGATGATTTACCTTTCACAATGACAAGCTTGAAACAAAGTGTAACTGAGAACTAGGTATCTTCTGTTATGNAAAAAAAAAAAAAAAAAAAAAAGCTGTTAGCTAAAGCAGCTGTTTTTTGCCACAACCATATCAGGAAGCCTGCTGCAAAATTGTGGGGGCAGCAACTTCTAGGAAAACGACAGTAGCAAACAGCATGGAGAACAGCAATTACTTCATCCAGAGCCAACATCAGAGGAGCGAGCAGTGGCCTGAAAGGTTGGATTTTGTGCCCTCCTGAGTTCTGACAAGTCTCAGAAGGTATGCTAGCTGAAAGAGATTACAGCTGAATGAAGTTTTGCTCCTATTTCACACATCTCCAATATAAGAAAGGAAAACCATCTTCACCCTGCTACTAGGTCTGGAATCTATTTTTTAACCATTTCAGTCTGAGCAGTTCCACTGGCTAAAGTAATTCAAACCTATAAGACCAAAGGGCTTTTTTGGCAGTTTCAAATCTGTAAAGCCTTCAGACACCCTGGAGACTAATGTGTTTGTAGACTATATTAAGGAAATATAAAACCTGAGACACATTGCATGGTTAAAGTAAATCATGAAAATTATTTTCCAGAATACATCCCTTGTAGCCGAGTGGTATTAATGAGAATGTAAATATAGCAGAACATATTTTAAAATATTTTTTAAAAATATAATAATGTTGCAGAAATAATAAAAAGATATCTTCATACGTATCCTGATGTCTGTGATAAGGCCAACTAATAAAATCTAGGAAGAACAAAGGCAATTTAATTATTACTGTAGGTCAGTGAGCAGTTAACATTGGTATCCTGATATAAAACTAGATTTAACACAGATGGGATAGGTTAAACGTTTGAGTATATGTAAGCCCAAGACCATAAATAACTGTCAGAGGCTTACAACAGATATGCCTCAAAAGGACTTTTGTAAAACAGGAATGTGAGTCCCACTGAAAATCTCATTTAATTTCCAGGTGTGCTCTCAAGATTTATATTCCATTAAGTATTTACCATATGTGCTTCTCTGAATCAGATGGCTAGAATCCCCATTGAATTGCCAAAGGGGGAAATGAACACATTTGCTAACCTGTAAATGTCTCTTTTTGACTTGGAAGTCACACACTATGTGATCTATGGTTTGGAGGCTGCTAGTGGAATGGACATCGATCCATAATATCAAAATGAAGAGGAAAGAAATGACTTTTCTGTCAGTACCTTTGTCATTTCTGCTGTCAGCTGTTTCAGGAATGTCAAGAGAAAAAGAAAAATAAGGTCATTTCCCTGGATTGTAATGCAGAAAGAGAGGTAAGTTTCAGTGATTAGAGCTGGCTAAAAACTTTAAACAGAGTCATTTCCACTGGAGAGTACCATGTAAGCGACTGGAAAGCTCATGGGATTTAATCAGCTTCACTCAAATTTAGTAGAAATAATTAAATCAAAGCAAAGCTAAAATTAATTAACCACTTTGAAGTTTTATGTTTTGTCTTTCATATGATAATATTCATCCTGTATTGTATTCATCATACATTATATTTAATAGTATTCTTTTTACAAATATTATTAAAGAGATTTTCAACATTGAAGGAAAATGTTTCAGCACTATCAGATCTTATCCCAGAATCAAAATGGTTGGAATTTCCATTCCCCAAAAAGTGGACTTTTTGTCCTTTTTGGGAACAGCCCTGAATTCTGAAAAGCCAGAGTGTCCCACCAAATTGAGAATTCTGCTTTCTGAACACCTCCAAATTTTAATTTCTCAATGGGACCATTAAAGTCTTAATTATTCTCAGCATTCTTTTATAAATAAGCAATCACGAAACTCGAATGATGCATACAGGCACCGTATTCAGAGCATACAGAAACATCACTGAGTATGATGGCCACATCATGGAACAGCAGCAAGAATGTCCAGGGTGAAGGCTAAAGTACATGATTTCAGAGATGCAGCATTTTCCTGTTATGCTTATACCACAATACCTGTCATATGTCATGCTTTCTGTATCAAGATTTTTGGATCCTGCCTAATACAAAACCTATTCATGAAAAGACAAGTTAAGAAAAGCTTTCATGATATTATGGTATGTCATATTTGTTCTACATTCAAAAATGCTGAAGAAATAGCAAACTAAAGTATTTTGATGGTCCAAGAGTAAATTTGCATACTTGTCTAGGCTGAATTATTTATCAAAACAATACCATAAAACCTCACCTAGATTCACTGAGCTTTGATTCCACAATTTATTTCCCTCCAACCTGCTTTCTACAGTTCCAAAACCCTTAGGCTGACTTTTTTCTTTCAATTTAAAAACATCTCTTTCCTTCTCTTAATCCCATATTAGCAAGGAGATGCCTCGGGAGCTACCTAGGATATCTTTTTCCCATTGGCCAAGCATAAGTCTAAACCTTTTTGAGGAAGGCTTGAGCTGATAACAGCGCTGAGGTGGCTTGGCCAGAGCTCTGGCACCTGATGCTCCCCACACACAGGGCCAAGTTCTTGTGCCAGTATTCTGAATATACTGGGCACAGGTGCAATAGAACTCATTACAGTTCGGTTGCAAATGACCAAAGACCGGTACTTCACTGAGAGCAGTGGACCAACCTTCAGCTGTAGCTTGACAGGAGGTCCAGCAGCATCAGCTGGCTCAGCAAGCTTCAGCTCGCATAGGTGCTCAGACTTAACCCAGGCACATTCCCAGAGTCCAGTTGTCCATCCTGGTTCAATTACAGTAAAGTTTTTCAAGTTGCCACCATCTCTGTCTCAAGCAAGGGAAAAGAAAGCAAAGTAACTGTGGGACAAGGTGAAAATTCAACCTGTGCTCCCTTCCCATATCCAGCAGAAGTGCAGATGTGGTGGGTTGAACATGGCTAGCTGTCAAGTGCCCGGCAGGCCTGTCTATCACTCCTCAGCAGGATGGGGGAGAAAAAATAAGGTAGTAAACCAACCAACCAAACAACCAAACAAAACAAAAAATGAGCTGGTGGCTCAAGATTAACGCAGTTTAATAAAGCAAAAAAGAACAAAGACCTCACATAGAAGCAAGAGAAAAACAACAATATCTATTCTCTACTTCCCATCAGTGGGCGATGTCCAGCCACTTCCAGGGAAGTAGAGCCTCAGTACATGTAGTCTCAAGAGTTATAACACAGGGTCATACTCCCAGCCAAGAGCCATCTTTATTGCTGGCAACACAAGAGGGGTTTTAGCTAGTGCATATTTCTGCTGCCTTCTTTCTGGTACTCACACAAAAACTAGAAGAAATAAAAATGCAAGCAAATCCATTTCAGTAACAATTTGGTGATCTGAGTAGAACTCTGTGGGTTCCCAACCTGGTGAGTGTGGCTACTGCATACAACACAGCCAGTACTGGGTGACTTCACCTGATTGTCCTTGCGTGATCTTCATTCACCGGCAAGGTACTTAAACTGGTGGCAGCAGAAGTCACGGGGGGTTCGATAAGTAACATAAAATGGTGTTTGCTGCTGGGAGGAACTCTAGAAAGCTGGATCGAGGTGAAGCTGGTAGGCCTAGGGGTCCACAACCGAATATGCTGTGCAGTGGTACTGAAAGGAGAAAAGCCTGGGTGCTCTTTACTTTCCAAGAACACCAACAGGAGCGGATCAGGCCATGCTCTTTTTCAGAAAAGATGTAGCCTATGAAACAAGCAGTCAGCCAAATGTTCCCAGAATTAAAAGCACTGGATGTGTTCTCAAGCACATGTTCCTCTAGGTGCTTTGCGTGTGAGCAGCAATTGCACATGCACATAAATGCACATGAAATGTGCTCCATTGGCAGTCATGGGACTGTGCATCACTTAGAAGTGCTTTCATGGGCAACAATCACAGGAAACCAGCAGAAGCATCTCAGAGCCAAAAAACCTGCAGGGATCTGTGCTGGACAGGTACAGACTCTTCAGAGAGACAAGCAGGGAAAGGGGAGTATCCATCCATGTGAAGCAGCATCTCAGGTGTATGGAGCTCTTGTACGGGATGGGCAACAAATAGGCTGGGCAGGAGTTTGTGGGCCAGAACCAAAGAAGAGATCAGTGAAAGTGGCATCATGGTGGGACTGTGCTACAGACCTCACAATCCAGGTGAGAAAGTGGACAACATTTCACACCAAAAACCAAAATTTTTAAACAACTCAGGGAAGTCTCTAGATCACAGGATTTGTTCCTTAATAGGGGATAACTTCTTGATACAGGCACTGCAGGGGGCAACAGTGTTGTGCTTTGTTATCCAGCCCAGCTGGATTCATTATTCAGAGACTAGGAAAAACTGGTTGGAATGCAATGCTCAATGGCAGCCTTGGCTGTAGTGCCAATGAAATAACGAAGCTGAAGATCCTGCAGGGAGTGAGGAAGGCAAGTACCAGAGCACAAACCCTGGGTTTTAGGAGAGCTGACTTTGGCTTTTCCAAGAGCTAGTAAGTGGGTTGCCATGGGAGGCAGCTTGAAAGCACAAAGGAGTTCAGGAAAGCTGACACATCTGTGGGACAACCTTCTCCAGGTGCAAGACTGTCTGTGCTGATAGGAAGACAAGCAGACTTATCAGGACCTCAGCTTGTCTAAGCAGGGATTTTGTAACTGAGCACTAATACAAAAAGACATCACAAGAGGTAGAATCAGAGACAGACTACAAAAGAGGAATTCAGAAGTACTCTGAAGTGATATTAGGAAAGCCAAAGCTCACCTAGAGTTGGTGGGCTTGAGGGACATCAAGTGCAACAGAGCTTCCACTGAAACTTTGGGAGTAAAAACTTTGGAAATAAAAACTTTGTATCCCCTTGCTGAAAGAGGCAGGTGATTTAGTAAGAGGAGGCACAGACAAAAATGTGACCAATCAATGAAACCCTATGCTGGGAGAAGTCTCAAATGAGATGGGTACAGGCAATGTGCTCATGAAGCTCAAGGGAGAATGTAGGGAGTGAGTACAGTTGTTGCAAAGATAGTTTAACTTACGCTATCACAAAGGGAGGCAGAGGGTGGCTTTCGTTTTAAATAAATGGTTATATGAGTTGAGTGGATCAACTGGTTGTATAAAAGGTTTTGCCGATGTTAATGATTTCCCAGAGTTAATTAAAAAAGTGTGAATGTCTTCCCCAGTTAGCCAGACCAGCAAGGGGGAAGTGTAGGTGTGGCACAGTCCAAGACAGAGTATAAAAACTGAATAACCACCAAGTGAACTTGAAAGAGAGTAACAGGCCTATGCTGGCTTCGAACTGCATATTCCTTCCTCACAACGGAGGACATCCAGTGCTATGATGGTGCACATATAGAGATTGGAAACGGGCATCATGTTTACATTGTGATTCAAATGTATATTGCAAGTGCTATATTCTGCCAAGTGTAGAACATTTGCATTGCAATTTCAGTACATTTCTGTATCACTCTACTAATTCAGATCCCAAGTAGCACATACAAATAATTAAATTTAGTATTAAATATTAACCCTTCCTCATGTAGAATATCTCAATGAACATGGTCAGAGAATATTGGACTCTGACAAAGGTCCTCAATGACATCTTTGCCTCAGCTGTCAGCAGTGTGTCCCAGGCTTCTGTGCTTAGCAAAAGTGCTTAAGGAATTCAGGAAAAAAGCATTGTTACACTGGAGCAAGTTCAGCTGGGAAGGTCACCAAGATGGTTGGACCTGGAATACTTGTCCTGTGAGAAGAGGCTGGGAGAGCTGGGCTTGTTCAGTCTGGAGAAGAGCTGGCCTTGGAGGGACCTAACTGCATCTCCTAGTGCCCATAGGAAGGCTGGCAAGGATATGTAGCCGGGTTCTTCACACTGGTGCATAATGAGAGGCCAAGGTCATGAATCAGAACAAGACAGGTTCAGACGAAATATGAGGAAATTTTTTTTCACCATGAGGGCAGCCCAGCAGTAGAGCAAGTCACCCACAAAGGTTGTGCTGTCTGCATTCTTGGATGTTTTTCAAAGCCTTCAGCAGCCTGCTTTCATCCCATAGCTGGCATTGCTTTGAGCAAGAAGTTGGGTGAGGGACCTCCTGAGGTCCTTTCAACCTGAGTGAATCTGTGATTCTGTTCACTAGGAGTACATGAAATAATGAGAAAATAAAGAATTATACTATACACTTCCTGTTTCTAGAAACCTTAAGGGGTGTCCTGAGCCAGCAATTGCATTTGCATTTTATGCTTCATAACCTTTCTTCCCTGAATTAGCCTAATTCATTTACACCTCCTGCATTAAGACTGGCAGGACTACCCTGTGGCAATGGCATTAAAGGATCTTGTAGTACCTTGTTTGTAACCCATTGCCCACTGACTTATTCAAGGGCCCTTTTGTATTTTGAGAAATTGTAATTAATGGTTCCTTAGTCCTGCTCTCAATGCCATTCATTATTTTACTGGTGGACTTTTTTTTTCATTTTTTACTCCTCAGTCACCTCAAAGTTGAAGAATCCTGATCTATTCAACAGCTTTGAACATATCTCTGTCCCTCTCTGAACCTTTGCTTAGCTTTACTATACCTTTTTTGAAAAGGACAACCAGGTCTGTGTGAAGTATTCAGGATTTGGATGCACCATAAACATGTACAGCAATATAATGATGTTTCCTGGTTTGTTCTCTATCCTTTATTAAAAATTCCTAGCTTGCTTATTTCTCTGGTACAGAACACTGTGTTGTGAGATATTTTCATAGAATTATCCATGACGACAGTTTCTCTTCTGAGTGGTAATAGTTAATTTAGAAGCTATCAGTTGTACACATACTTGGGCTTGTTTTTCTCCAGGTGCATTACTTTGTATTTATCAACACTGGATTTCATCCACCACTTTATCACCCAGCCACTCAGCATCATGAGACTCTCCTCTAACTCTCTTCAGCTGGCTTTGAATTTTAATACCCAGAAAATGTTAAGGAATCACTAAACCTGTCACTCATTGTGTATGTTATTTTCCAGACAAATGAATACACTGAACAGCACAGGTCCCAGCACTGTACACCATTGTATTTCACTGGTAATTCCCCACCCCAGTTGCTCCTTTAATTTCTTTTTAACAGGCTTGCTCATAATTATAATTCCTCTTTGCAAAGCTTGAATTCTTGCAGAAGTTTCGAGAAGAGTTTTGTTCCTAGAAAAAAGTCATTACTGTCTCCACCTCAGTGGCTCTTAGAAAAGATCCCACACAACCAGTTTAAGAGCAGAGTACAAATGATCAAATAGCAAAGGCAAAATAAGAATTCTGTGGGTCTTACCGATATTCTTAACATATTTAATTTGCTTGGCTTCAAACTTACTTTTTCACCTTTGCATCAGTCTTGCCTCCTCTGCCCTCTGTAAATCAATTGTGCCCCACGTTAGGGTATTCTCTTGAGTGTGTTTCTCCCATCAAATTTATGATTCTCTTTATGCCCATGCCCTTTTAGCTCCACCTCATTTTTAGATTTCTGGCATTTATCTAGACATCCTGCCTTATTCTAGTTCCCTATTTTTATGTGTCCTGCTTACAAAAGCCTTTACTTGTTGAGACTGCACTTTGACTGCAACTTACCTGAATTGTATTCACACCTGCCATAACTGTGGCAGGTGAGACGTATAGAGCTATCATAAGCCATAGGAGCATGCTTCTGTGTGCAGCTGGAGGTATCACACTTCTTGAAACATAATCCTTGACAGCTCTGTCCTTCCCCTGCCCCCTGAAAGTCTGTCTTGGTATTGTTAATTCCTTGGAGCTGTCTTACCTGCACAACCAACTTCGTAACACAAAAAGTAAAATATAAATAACACAAACATGTAGAAAGATTGATCACACAATCACAGAATCACGGAGTTTTTAAATTCTGGGGCTGAGGAAAATCTGCAGGCAGTGGAGCACACTGGGCTTTTTAGACAATCTCCAGGAGCTGACTGGAGTTGTACAGGTTGGAAATTGCCACATCTATTAAAATATGGCATTATACTGCAGTATGCCTGATATTCTTTCTTGGGATTACATTAAAATCTTTCTTTATATAAAATCACTTTATGTTGTCATTCTCACACTCAGTGTAGAGTCAAATATTGCAAGGACATCAGGACTTTTCTGTTTTGCTCTGGGGAAAAGAGGTATAAAAAGGAAAATGACCCTTAGAGCATGACAAGAACTATCTTTATCTTCACCAGTTGGGGATCTTATCGACCTTTAGGAAGAGCAAAATTAGATTACACTGTACTGAGAAAAAAAAATAAATCATAATACAAACACCAGCTTTCATCTGCAACAGATTTAGAAATTTTGCTTCAATGTGGAATTAAATTGAATTCATAAACCAAATGTTTAGAGTGGATGCCATCATTTTGTACTGGTATTTGGGAACACACTGCATTCAAGCTCAGTTCCTTTAGGGGCAATAATGACAATCAAACAGGCAGCTAGGTGCCTAATAAAATATCCTTTCTTTAAAATGATACTTCCTTCAGCTGCTATTAAAGACAAAGTACTAAAAAGAAAGAGATACTGTCTCACAGCACTAGATATTCTACAAATTGTAAAATAAGACTAAAATGAAGTACCAGAGGCATTATTAGAACATAAAAAATCTAATGTAATTAAACAAAACAGAAAACATAATCTCCACAGAATCTTGATATGTTTGCTCTCATGGAAGCTCAAGTTTTCCAAGAAAATGCATTAAAACTCTTCAGGAAAATTAAAGCACTTAATCTACAATTTATAAGTGTTTACACAGAGCAACATATATAAGTTCCCTTCAGAGCAGTCTGTAAAATGTACCTGAAGATGAGTTAGAAACACAACTCTGAAGTAAAAGTTGTTTTGGTTTTGGTTTGGGTTTTTTTGTAAAGGGGAAGAATAGTCATTGTTATTATGACAGTGTAATATCTCAAATTAGATTTACTTTAGTGATGCTTCCAATTTTGATCAGCAATCCTTCCTTTTAAAAAAGGTACAAACAACAGAAAGTAGAAGCATAACTACAGAATATATGCATCTAAACATGGGAGGATTTTAAATATACATGACATATAATCTGTATTAAGTAATTAGCACTGTAAAAGCTACCAGTTGCTTTTTCAAATATTACTCATGGAGAAAGGGAAAAGTTTTACATAGGAATTGGCTATGAATATCTTGCCTCATGCAGCCTCTAAAACCAATGTGGAAAGAACTATTTTCCTGGTCTTCAGGACACAAGTTGCCTTCCTGCTGTGCAACTGACAGAAAGCACTCATAGTTTAAGAAAGGAGTCCAGGAACAAATTCTTTGTAAGAGCTGTTTGCCTCAGTTTAGACAGTCAAAAATAATTACATCACAGTTACATTATATACTGTATTTTGTGCCTATAATTTGTAATATGATATAACATGTAGAATGATTTTTTCCCATTAAGACCTTAGTACTGGATATTCTTGTGACTATGCCTGAAAGTGGATAAAATTACTGTATACAGGAATTATTAACATTAGTGATAACAATAATTATACATTTCATTTTAACAATAAGGAATAATTTGGGAAAATAAATTTAGGTACAGACAGATTTGATTGGATACTTATTTTTCAAATTATATGCCAACAAATAGAATAGAATAGAATAGAATAGAATAGAATAGAATAGAATAGAATAGAATAGAATAGAATAAAATCATTTCAGATGGAAATGACCTATAATGATCATCTAGTTCAACTGCCTGACCACTTCAGGGCTGGCCAAAAGTTAAAGGATGTTATTAAGGGCGTTGTCGAAAGCCTATTCCAGTGTTTGACATCCTCTTGATAAACAAATGTTTCCTCATGTCCAGTCTAAACCTCCTCTGGCACAGCTTTGAACCATTCCCATGCGTCCTGTCACTGGATACCAGGGAGAAGAGCTCAGCACCTCCCTCTCCTCTTCCTCTCCTCAGGAAGCTTCAGAGAGCAATGAGGTCACCCCTCAGCCTCCTTTTCTTCAGACTAGACAAGCCCGAAGTCCTCAGCTGCTCCTTGGAGACTATTCCTTCCAGCCCTTTCACCAGATTTGTTGCCCCCCTCTGGATGCATTCAAGGACCTTCACATCCTTCTTAAATTGTGGGTCCCAGAACTGCACGTAGTGCTCCAGGAGAGGCCACACCAAAGCTGGACAGAGCGAGAGAATCACCTCTTTTGACCAGCTGGTTATACCATGTTTGTGCACCCCAGGATGCAGCTTGCCTTCTTGAATGCCAGGGCACACTGCTCAGACTTTCACTGAAAAACCTTTTCTCCTTTCAGTAGTGTTTTCAACACTTTGAACTGTTCCTGTACAGCTGGCCTGCACTATAGCTCTCCTAGTAAGGCCTGACCCCTTGCCACTAGTAATGCTGCATAAACCACATTGTACATCTATGGCAATGCAACAGTAGAAAAGACAGCATTGGTGCTATTAGCAGAAACCAGTTAATTAAGAGGCGATGTTGCTCACTGACAGATGTCCAAGGTATTTTCTTAAATGTAGGTCCTTTGGTGTCACCCCTGCACTTCTGTATCCTCTGTGCTAAAATTCTGCCCGATAACATTAAATTATGGGAAGTTATAGAAATGTTCTCTTAATTTCAATGTAGGAACAACATAGGCATAATTTAGCTGGCTGTCTTTGCCAGCATAAGTGTTTTTTGAATGTCTTGCTTGAAGTGAAGTGCCACCAATAGGCAAGGAGCTATGATATTTTTAAGCCTGCATGTGATCCAACCAAAATACCCCTGGGCTGTTTTCCCTGATATTTTGAAACTTCTAGCAAATGATCAAAGGAACAGCCTGTTGGCATAAGAGGGAGTGCTGTGGCTGATAAACACCTAAAACTGTGTACTCTGCCAGCCTTACAAATCAAGAAATGGCTTGCTTCAAAGAATCAGTAAGCAAAATGAACATTGCTAAATGTGCTTAGTGTGGATAATAATGTTGCTGTTTGTATTCTCATATTTAGTACTATTAGGCATATTGAATTGTACGCTATAAACAAAATTGCATTGGACAGGAGAAAACAAGCATGTGAAAATAAACATAAAATAGGATTTTTGAAAAAACAAGATGTAAAATGATCTTGAGGAAATGACAACAGTGTGACCTAGTTAATAAGGAAAACAATCATTGACATTCATCCCATGAGGGTCATTCACTATTTATTCCATTTTATTTTCCGCAGAAGCAATCTCTTAGGACAAACTATGTTGGAAGAAAAAACAAGGGATCTGTTCCAAAGAAGCTGACATCCTCTCACCTAAAGACAACTTCCAAGCCATTAACACATTTGACAACAACCTCTTGTATGATAACACATTGCCACAATGGCCTCTGTCTCGGAGTTTTGTTCCGTGTGTTCTCTTAGCATATGCTGCTATTCTGCATGGCAACCCCATTTCACACTAAGCAATAACCATCTTGAAGTTACTACTTTTTTCTTTTTTTTTTTTTTTTTTTTTTTTTTTTTTTTTTTTTTTTTTTTTTTTTTTTTTTTTTTTTTTTTTTTTGTCTTCTAGTGCTTCCTCATATCAAAAACAATCTAGAACATTCAGAGGAAACAACTCATTTGCTGTGTGGTAATCTCTGACAGTGAAGAGTCAGAGATTCGTTTCATTTGGTGCCTCTGCTGAAATAACAAACATTGCACTAACACAAACTTCTGCACAGCCATCCAAACAACCTCACACCACTTCTTCTAGTCTGCTTAAGATTCAGGGTTCCTCTCTACATACCATTTGTGGGCAATAAAAAAACCCAGAAATGTCCTGTCCAAAAATAATATTTCACAACTACAGGTAATTTAACTTCTTCAGATTCTCCTTTCTGATCCCTTGGTTGTTTACCAAGATGAGTATTCTACGGATGTCTTTCAATATCTATACAACAAAACTGATGAACTGGGGAAACAGCAAGACACAAATTACTTCACGTAGTTTGCTATAACAATATATTTCTGTATTTTTTCTGACTGCCGAAGTATGCATTTTGGTGGTGAACACATCTTTGCTATGATAGCCTCTGTCCTTCATGTAAAGTTTCCTCTCAGAAAATTTTCATTTTTGCTTCTTTACCTTCCTTTTAGAATTTTTTCCCTGTCCTAAGCTGCTACAAACCTTGTTCCACTCCTTCCTCCACCCCAAATCAGACCATCTGCTCTTGGCTTCAAGTTTATGCATGATTTCAGACAGTGAAACCAAATCAACAGGTATGTGATCAGTAGTCACACAGAGTTGAGTCTTGTTGAATCTTAAATCAGGCATCCCAGCTCCTTATTGCCAGACTGCTGTAAAGGTACAATTCCCCACATCTTACACTCCTTTTATCTGCTTTTTATTTTCAATGCATGTGTGTCCATTTGTTTTGTTTAAAAGGGTGTACTTTTTAAGTAAAGCCATATCTTGTACACTTTCTATGCTACTGGGTAGAATGCTCTTGTTTTTCTCATCCATATCTAGGTCCACCTAGGTCCGTGTACCAAGTGATACAGACTGGTTCACATTTATATTGTTTATACCCTACTGCATAGCAGCAGAAATGCAACATTACGTAACAGTTAACAGAGAACTTTTTGTGTCACCTCTACAACAATTTATACTACAATTTATAGCATCTGGTTGACAATGGCTGGGGTAACTTTCTTTTCCTTAATTTGTGCTTCATCCACCATGTTCAGTCAGTCCCCTGTGATGCCATCAGAGTGCCAGTAAGCCTTTTGACAGATATTGCTTGTTTCCTGCAATGGGAGTTTAATAGCCTTATCCTGAAAACACAAGGATTTCAAACAGAGCCTGAATTTCTGGGTTTCACTTGAGCTATCTCCTGACAACTCCAAAGGTCCTCTAAGTCGGTTCTTTGAGACCAGCAGCTAAACACCAGACTCACCCTGCGAGAAATTTCTTTAAGGGACAATAGAGTAGACAAGTAAGATTTTACGAATACACAGTGCACTCCATTTTTCTCCATAGGCACTTTACTAATGTACCAGTAACCCCAGACAAAAATTTGGAACATCATAGGCTAAGTCCATTCTTGAACAAGCAGTGCTCTAGTAGGATAACATGGAGAACACCTCTTGTAGGATGACATTGTTATGTTTCGGGACTTTAAGAGTTGGCAGGGCCTCAAGCTCCTTCCTAATGCAGCAGGCAGTTTGTAAAAGGTAAATATAGGCAGTACAAATGAAGATTAAAAAAAGGAGAAGAGAAGGTCTTTGCCACCTGTGTCAAGCACTTTTTCTGATGGCACTTCTTTGCTGTGTCTTTGCAGTATGTTCTTTGTAGCAAGTGAACCAAGGACTCCTTTGTGCTTTGGGTGCCTGTCAAGAGTGAGTTGAGTTTTTAAGATCAAAACTGGAGTGTAATCTCCAATTGTTGGAAAGCTGCTCATTTTTCCATTCCTAAATTGTACAGTGAGCTACTGGCAATACTCTAGTTACCAAGGACTTCTCTTTTGATCCATAACTACATGAAGTTTGATTATCTGCCCTTTCATGAGACGTTTTCCACCTACTGTGAGATAGTGGATGGAATGTTCCATCCTTCCCCTTGTCCCCCTGATACCATTCCCCATGTCCAGAACCTATCTATAGGAGGAAGCAAGGTTATATCTCATCTCTGTAACTCAGAAGCTGTCTATATGCACCCAAACCTATCTGTTGGATCACCAGATCAGTAATCCTTCCAAGCCTTGCTTCAGATACTGTCACCAATGGACTATCCACATTCCAAGTGGGTCTAAAAATGTGACTCAACAGCAGGTAGACACTGGAATGGGGAAGGTGAATGAGATTGGAACTTTTGCTTCACTTCTGTACAAGCTATGTCTTAAATCTATTTCAAACTATGGAGATATTTGTGGTTTTGTAATCTGATTGTCACATCCACTCAGGTATATGCAGGCACAGTCACAGTACTGTACAATTACAACTTATTTAGACTTCCAAGGGGACAAGATTTCTGGAGTGAAAATTTGTATATTCCTCTCTACCTGCATGAAAGCAGTGAATTATTAGTATGTGCTTGAAGTAGTTTCCACACATTAAGAAGGACTGAGTATTCCTAAAGACTTACAAGGAAGAATGGTAATCTATATTAGATAAATCCCAGTTTGATTTGTTGAAGTTATGAAGTTCTGCCCTGGCTCTGAATGATCAAAACAAAAATAACTTACTTAAAAATAAATTAAAAACTATATCCATATCAACAACTTGTGTAAACAGCTCATCTAATGGAAAGAAAGTGAATGAGTAATGCAAAATCATTTACAAAGAATGCAAGGGATTAAGGGGATTCACAAATATAGAGCAAATTGAGAGTTTATGCCAAGAGCCAGCTCAGTCCCTCTAGCAGAGGCTTTATTTCTGTAAACAAAAGCAACTCAAAATGCATCAAATTTAGGTTCTGGGTATCATGTTATGCGTTGCAAATTAGCCATTTTAACTGTAATTTTAACTCATCATCTGACATAGCAAACCCAAACGAGACAGTAATGGTCCTTCCATTATGGGCTTTGTTTCTAATTACCAAGATCATCTGATAAGCCCTAGCCTTTGGTTTCAGGGGACAAAATGTTTGGAAGCAAAATAGCCTGGCTAAACTGATTTAATGTAAGACTAAGGGACAGAAGATTTTATGAATATAATTTACAATGATATGCACAACCTCCAGAAAGGCAAAGCATAGCCATGTAAATTTGTGAAGGTATATGGGATTTGATAGCATTGCAGTAGAAGGCAATGAGCAGGAAGCAGCTCAAGGGTGAAGGAACTTGAGAAAACTATTGACCAATTGCAGAGAACTTGTAATGGTTTTCAAGTCATCTCTCAAAGACAACAGGGAATGTCAATTTTCAAACTCTGCAGGAAAATATTTGTAGCTAATCATTCTCATTTAGAATCATACAGAATACCTCTGAATTTTTACCAGCTCCATGTTTAGTGTTGACTGAAAAACAGCATTGAGTATGACATTTTTATTATTTTCCCTAGAAACACAGATTAGCATAATACTTACATATTTCTGAAGAACAGAAAACATATCAGAATATATTAAATTGGTATGATTCTGATTTCTCCCCATGCAAATCACATACATAGGCTGCAAATTCCAGCTGTAAGCAACAAGATGTATTGTAAATTACTTGTTAAGGGATGTTGGGTGCAGCCACAATGTCCAGCAGCCCTGGCCCAGGACTCCCAGTGCTAGAGCCTACCCTGGTGCCCAGGGACCTGGGATCTATGCCCAGGCTGAGGGACACGGCTGCTGCTTTCCCATTTGCAGGTTCATGCAGTAGAGAAGCAGAGACACATCCACAGAAAAACACAGAGAACTTGGACATGGCCAGCTACACACAGAGGACACTACCTTCTACAGCATCTATATATAGGACTAACATAAGAGGTAAGCACAGAGAACCCCCTTCCTTCCTCCTCTTCAGCTGCCAGAGACAAGAGCTCACTCGTGCAGGCACACACAGACAGTGTCCTGCCCCATGGGTCCCCAGCTGATCAGCTGGTACAGCTCAATACTCACTGCAAACAGAAGCATGAACTCCCACACTTGTCCCATGGGCACTCCACACCTGCAGGTCTCCCACAATACCCATGCAGACCCCCTACCTGCCTGATACTCCTGTCCAGACCCAGTGCTTCCTACTCACAGGTGAGTTTAATGGTGAATGATGCACACACACCCCTACCACACCAGGACTGGGGCAGATACAGACACCACGCCAGCAGCTGGCATCAGGCACATCGGCTGTGACCCATGATCGCTCTCCAGCCACTGGCACTGAGACCTTCACTCACCTCATTCATGCCAGTCCCTCACAGTAGCTGTTTTTTGGGTTTCTTCCTTTTCCTTATCATCTCATTTGACAAAGTCCTTGAACAGATGACCTTAAGGGACCAGGCGCTCTCTCTCCTTCCACACACCCTTACATTATTAGGCTAAGTACCACAGAATCACAGAATTTTTGAAACTGGAAGGGACCTCTGGAGGTGATCTGGTCCAACCTCCCTGCTCTAAGCAAGGGTACCTAGAGACAGTTGCCTAGGACCGCATCCAAGTGGCTTTTGAATATCTCCAAAGATGGAGATTTTCAAGTAATCTGTAGATATTCAAGTAATCTGTAGCTTGTTCATACAAAAATGTGGGTGGGATGTGCACAGGAAAAAAACTTTCACAAAGCCTAATTTTACACATGTAAATGCCATGAACTAGGTGACTTCTTTAGATTTCCCATTTAGTCAAGTGAAAGACATGGTATGTAACCCAGGTGCCCAGAATAGCTTAGATATCCAGAGCAGAGCATCCTGGGGAAACTGACCTCTTATTCATTGAGTTCAGTTTATCCTCTATGCCATGCGAGTCTTCCCCATTGTCCCGATGGCAAGTGGCATGCCACAGCTCGTGCTTAAGCTAAACCTTTGCCTCCACCCCCTTGCAAACCTGGCCTTGTTCATACTGCTTATTGAAGTACACTGTCCTCAAGCTGTGCTTTTCTTGTTGATATTCCCAGCCCAGAACTGCCAGGGTTAACAAGCAAACAGCAAGGATGATCAATTTACTATTATTAGGCATAGTCATGAAGGCTATTCCTCATACCGTGCTTCCAGGCGTAATCATTGTTTTTCTACATCATGCCACTTAGATCAACAGTGCCTATACTCAGGTCATGAATTCACTCATTTTGCAAACTGCTGTAGCCCATGAAGACGTTGCAGCTCTTGGTCATTCTGCCAGAGGTCACTCTTCCCACAGCTCTTCCAGGAGAAGGATCAAGCAAACCCTCCCTCATCCTCTTCAGGCAAAGTCAGTCAGGTTAACTGAACCTGTCAAGGAAAGTTGTTTAAGATAAAATGACTAACTTTGCCGAAAGCAGAGTAAGGATAATTCGCATGATCCTTCCTGCTGGCAGGGCTTGGGTGGTCAGAGTCATCAGCCAGAAGCCAGCAACAGGCCACTGGTAGACAAGAAACATGAGGGCTAGTAAAACCCTCACATGATCTTGGAAGGTGGCCTTTGGGAATCAGTCACTAGAATACAAATAAATTAAACCTTGTGTGCAGCTTCCTGTTTAATGAACGTCTACATGCAATAATCAGGCTGTTTTCTGAGAAAGCAGTGATAAACTAATATAAGCCAGGGGTCATTATCTTATCAAGTGAGTGAAAAGTTCACATTGATGGGTGAACTAGTTACAGACTAATGTGCATTTAAAGATCTTGTGACACAAGGCCATCAGTGATTTGTTTTGAAGAGAGGTTGATGCCATTGCAAATCTTCTGAGCTCCATGCATCTAAAAGTTTTGCAATAAGCACGACTCTACAGTCCTGTACCTGCCATTTGAATATGGTGCTCTCTTTTAGCGAAGAAGACCTTGTCGCTGGAAAGAAGTTTCAAGTATACGTGTATACTCTGACTGACAGCAGCTGGTAGCATTAAGCCCTTCTCTTCCTGGTCTCACTGATGCAATCACAGATAATATTACATGCTGATGCCAGTGGTGCTTAGCTGACGATGACCTACAATGGACACTTACCAGGTGCACAGACACAGAGGAGGAGGTAGATGGCCCCAAGTGGGAGAACCTACATCTTCAACACAGTAAGTAAGAAAAGGTTATGCTTTACTCTTAATACATTATCTGGATAAGGAAATAAGAAGGAAAGGAAAGGAAAGGAAAGGAAAGGAAAGGAAAGGAAAAGAAAGGAAAGGAAAGGAAAGGAAGAGGAAAAGGGAGAGGGAAAGGGAAAGGGAGAGGGAAAGGGAAAAGAAAAGGGAAAGGGGCCACACTTGTCTTTGATATGTTGTCAACAATATTCACTCATGACTCTTTCATCCATAATGTTACACTGTAATTCTGATTTAAGAAGTTGCATCCACCTTCCTTCTCTAGTGTCGTAGCCCAGAACCCACCTAATTGTAGTGATACAACTCGTAATGGGTTTGTGGTTATAAGAAGATGAAATTGTCCAGGATTAAAATGCTGTTGTGGTCATATACACTGTGTTTTGTCTTCCTCCAACCACCAAATTTGTTGGGGGTTTTTAATGTGTTTGTTTGTTTGTTTGTTTTTTACCTGAGGCATTCCAGCTGGCAGATTTGCAAAGGGGTAAATCAATCATTGTGTCAACACAACGATTAGGGCCCATGAATTGCCAATAATGGGGAAGCAAGTAGCTCAAAGTAGGAAAGAAATGGAAGAACTCCAGGTTCCAGTATAGGTTGGGGAATGACCTGTTAGAAAGCAGTGTAGGGGAAAGGGACCTGGGGGTCCTGGTGGACAGCAGGATGACCATGAGCCAGCACTGTGCTCCTGCAGCCAAGAAGGCCAATGGCATCCTGGGGTGTATTAGAAGGGGGGTGGTTAGTAGATCGAGAGAGGTCCTCCTTCCCCTCTACTCTGCCCTGGTGAGACCACATCTGGAATATTGTGTCCAGTTCTGGGCCCCTCAGTTCAAGAAGGACAGGGAACTGCTGGAGAGAGTCCAGCGTAGGGCAACTAAGATGATTAAGGGAGTGGAGCATCTCCCTTACGAGGAAAGGCTGAGGGAGCTGGGTCTCTTTAGTTTGGAGAAGAGGAGACTGAGGGGTGACCTTATTAGTGTTTATAAATATGTAAAGGGTGAGTGTCACGAGGATGGAGCCAGGCTCTTCTCGGTGGCAAACAATGATAGGACAAGGGGTAATGGGTTCAAGCTGGAACACAAGAGGTTCCGCTTAAATTTGAGAAGAAACTTCTTCTCAGTGAGGGTGACAGAACACTGGAACAGGCTGCCCAGGGAGGTTGTGGAGTCTCCTTCTCTGGAGACATTCAAAACCCGCCTGGACGCCTTCCTGTGTAACCTCACCTAGGTGTCCTGCTTCGGCAGGGGGATTGGACTAGATGATCTTTTGAGGTCCCTTCCAATCCCTAACATTCTGTGATTCTGTGATTCTGTGAACTCTGTTGCCTATGGAAGAGTGGCAGTGATCAGAGAGAAGGCATTTAGTGCTATTCGTCCATAAGGCAATCTCATTAAATTTGTATTGATAGCATGAAGTTCACAGAATGAATCACAGAATCATAGAACGGTTTGGGCTGGAAGGGACCTTCAAGATCATCTAGTTCCAACCTTCCTGCCATGGGCTGGGATATCTTCCATGAGATCAGGTTGCTCAAAGCAGCATCCAGCCTGGCTTGTTGAAACACATTGGCTGAGCATGGATGTGTGCATTTGAAAAGACCATGTTTTCAAGTTTATCTTAGCCAATTTTTAGAAAAGCATCAGAAAGGCGTTGTTAGAGATGGCTTTTAAAAATCAGAGGATATTTAGTTTAGAATTTAAATCAGTCTGCAATTTTCAATCAAAGGCACTCAATATTGCAGTCTTACATTCCCATGGCAGAACCACAGTGTTGAGTGGCCAAAGGTAAGCTGCAGCCACTGCCATTTATTCATGACATTCCTGGGCTTTGTGCAGCATTTCTGAAAATCAGGTTGCCTCAGGGAAAAGTGAAGCTATGTAGCAGCCCCTCTTCAATCTATTTTTGCAGCTCTCAACTTCATACCCTTGCATTGCCTGGTGTTGGAATTATATTTTCATTCAAAATTCAGGCTGCAGATGTATCACTTATTTCTTCTTCATATCGTGGTAATTTGTTGGTACCAAGACCAGTGTTAAATGCATTTAGTTTGAAAAACAGAGAATGACAACACATGTAGTCCTAAGAATTGACATGCTCTTTCAACTAGATAAGAAGACAGGCTGAATAACAAATACTGTGGGACAGCTTGTTCCCAGCTCCAATATATGTTCACAGTGGGAAAGGTATCATGTCTGTGACAGAGTTCATGGTCACTTTCAGAAGAAACAGCTTTTCATAAAGAAACAACTTTGGAAAAAACATTTCATTGTCAAAAACACCTACGTGCTGCTGCTAAGACACTTTACTTCCTAAGGTGGTGCTCCTGAAAGTGACATTTAGTTTAACAGATCTCGCTTTCACTTTCTTTTGGTGCACACATCAAGGTGTTTCCTGCTGACTGCCAAGCTGCAGATGGCTATATTTGGATTAGTGTGTCTTTTTTAGAAGTCTGGTCTCTCTGTTATCGGCATCGTTAATACAAATTACAGAACAATCTTTCTTGTCCCCTGAGAGTCACTAAGGAGCAAATGAGATCAAAGTTATAACTTAAATACAATAAAATACTAATAACACTTATTGAACAATGTTTCTTGTGTTGACAATATGGCAAAGAAAATATACAGTCACTATGTTAGAAGTATAATTTTTTAATTAATTTCATGAATAATATGCTAACCTCAATTCTTTTTGTAACGCCCTCTCATTTTCATTAGGAACAGGCTTACAAAATTTGAGTGCTGTAATTAAGGTAAATGTGTTTTTCAGGTAGGTAATCCCCTTTTGTTTATGCCTGCAGGCTACATATTGACTGTTCTCATTTGTATTAGTACACAGGCACTGTATTTTAATTAAGTAAATAGAGTTTCCAATTAGCAAACCTTAGTACTTCACATATTTGGCCTGAACATTTGAAGTTGTCAAAGAACGTACTTTATCATTCAAGTTAGTTTTGCATGCTTGTCATGTGCAATTAAGTACTAACAGTTTACTCAGCACTCACTCAGTGACAACGTGCAAGTCAACTGAAATACTTATTTGCTCTCACTGTTAACAAAGGAATAAACCATTTATTGAAATCAGGAAATGCTCCTAATAGAGTATCAGGAAATACAGGTCCTAAACCACCAAATTATACATTGAAGAGCAATTGAATTATACACCTATTAAATAGGTTCTGATATATAAGAAAGCAAATTCTTACTCAGATCCTGCTACAACAAAGCACTTAGGTATCAAGAAGTTTGGGAACCAGTTCTGTTACCCATAAGGGAACAGAACTGTCATCTGTCAGCAAATATCTGCCTACAGAGGAATCCCCAAGTGCTGAAAGACTTCTATATTTTTTCTAAAATGTGCTGTGAGTTAGCTGCACTGTTACTTGGAAATCCAACATTTATATCAGACTCATCTGGGAAAGATGTTAAAAATGGTAGTAGACACACCTGTCAGATGCATAATTAGCATTAACTTTAGTGTGTCTGGGATGCCCTGGTGGTGGCCTTTTCAATTTCCTATGTACAATGATAGACAGACAGGAATGCCCAGAAGTGTTTACAAATGTTCAGGAATGTTCAGATGAGCCTGCTTTTCCATTCTAGTGCTCTCTAGTTCCAGAAGGAAGAGTAAAGATCCAAGTAAAGATCCAAGTAAAAATGCAGAGAATTAGAGTAATTCTTTGTCTTCTATTACCATTAAAAAGTTAGACATTTTTCCAAGTCAGATGTTTTAAATTAAACTTCTGATAGCCACAACGAATTTGTGTATCTGTTGAAAATTTGGGTTGTATTTATATTTAGAAATGAGAAAATGGACATAATCTGCCCTACAATATCACAATGTACCCATATATTTTCTTCCACAGTACTAAGCAAAGAGTATAGAAGGAAGAAGCTATTGAGCAAGGTAGATTGTGCTTTTAATCTCTGTATGGTAAATAAAGAGAATAAAATATTCTATTACACCTACTTCTAAAACAGAGAGACAAACACGATCAATTGTAGCATTTATAATGTTTCACTTTTTTTTTCCTTACATGATGCATGGTCAAATCACAGAATTTAAAAAAAAAGTTAAAACAATGCAGAATCACAGATTTAGTAACATATTCTCCTCTCTCAAAGGCCAATCTGGCATCAGTAATCTTAGACTCGGTAAGATGTAGTTTATATTCCAAGCTGCTTATTTTAAATGACTAACACACTGTCACACATAGATTAGTGTATTATCTGACATCACAAAGCCTCAGTTTTATGGTATGGTAAGCAATGTATGGAAACTAGTTTGTCACTTCTTACTTTTGAATTAATCCTTTTGTTGCTCATATGCACATACATACTTCTTCAAAGGCTGATAAATCTGGGTCCACTCAACAGAATATCAGATATGGTACTCTGATATATACATCATAATTTTAAAACATAGATTGTTATTGAATAATGAAGCGTTTCCATATATCTGGTGATAGCAGCCTTTTACTACCAAAATCATCATGACCCCAGAATTTTGTAAAGGAAAAGAAAAACTTGACAAAGGAACCAGCATGACTGATTGGAAGACGTTTGAGAAACACTGCAGAAATATATCATCTGAGGTAGAAATCCATAAAACTGAGTGAATATGTGCCTCGGTACACGCAGATAATCACCCCCAAAAATCAAGAATACTAGCATAAAGTTGTTACAGGCACCATCTTATATACTAATCAAGACTAGAAAAATGGGCATACTTAGGCTAGCTAAGTCCCCTTCTGCATGATTTGCATTTGATTATTATTTTAGCTTTTTCTATTTGAAAATGTAAATAAGTGTGCATGACAAGCTTGAGACACCGGGATGTAATTGCTGTAATCATTAATTTCAAATGCTGTCCCGTCCAATACAAAATGTATCTAAAAGATGCAACATTTCACATATCAAACAACAGGATCTGTACAAACTGCAGTGTTTCTGTGACCTAAATGCAGAGGTGGAAAGATTAGTTTTGCAATCTGAAAAGCTAATAGAGAAGAGTCCTGGCAGAAAATACTTATTTTAAATCCTAGTATCCCTCATGAAGGACATGAGGACAGGAGCTTCTGGCAGCACTCTCCTCTCAGTAATGAGAGCATTAGCTGATCGTAACTGTTCAGCATGTCACGATGACAGAGAGGAGCACTTGCAACTCACACAGCCTGAGCTTTACAGTTGACCTCCATCCAGAAACAAATCTTTGGTCACCAGAGATAAATGCTGCACAAACACAAAACACTACATACGTGGGGCAACTGTATTTTCCTGTCACGCCCACTTCCATTTCAGCCTATAGACCAACACAGACTATATTATGGCAATTTTATCTTGAACTTGCAGAGATGTAGATCACTGTGGCGAAGGATACCTTGAGGTAAAAAGGTTATGGTCTCCTTGTCAGTCATAGCTATTATTAGCTGTGTTTCAGACAAATGTACATGCTGTAGTGGTACACCTTGAATATTTCTGTATAGAGATCCCCAGGCTGGCTCTGAATGAGTTAGGTTCAGAACTGGAAGTGATGTAGCTGTGGTGCCTGGACTAATCATCCTCCTCTCCAGGGGCTACTCAAGCGTATTCATTGGCGAGTCAACACAATTCTGATGCAGGTGTATTGTTTCTGTGAGCCCAGGTCTCTGCTATTCTGCAGTACAGATAAGTTAGTTCACTTTGACCTAGCTCTGCTACTGATATAGTGCTGTATTGGATGGAGAAAATAAGATATTTATTATGAACAATGGCCACTTGAATAACCCAGTAATGTTGTACTGACTCATCTGAATGTGCCACATCAAAACAAATATTGACTTAAAAATCATATGATCCACAGTGGCAAAATACTCCATATGGCTAGAAGAACTCTCAAACACTAATGCTCAATTTATTGTGCAAGATTTCAAACACTTCGATAACAGCAAAGAGACTCACAGTGTACAGGAGAAGGATGTGTTTTCATGAACTGTCCCAAGATACTGACAAAACCAAAAGCACCTACTTACTTTACTTTTGCATAAGGCATAAGGGTATACTAGATGTTTAAGCAAGAAAGAGAAGGAATTTTGTTACTGTAGTTGTGGGGTTTTTTTGTGAGTCTCCTGGTTCACATACGACCTTCAGAGTACAAATACACCCCTCCAGCTGTGGAAGCTGGCTAAAGTCTGAATAGTTTCAGTGAAAAGAGTTTTATACATACATATTTAAACATATACCATACATTCATCTACATATTTGTCAATCTATCTATGTGTATTTCGGCTGTGCAGAATCTTAAAATCAAAGAAAGCTAGATCCATTATGTGAAAGAGACGACATACTCCCGAATTATCATTTGCTATTCAAGTACAACATACAGTATGTGCCACACTAAGAGGAAAAAGATTCAACTACTGGTCAAAATAGCCATAACACACTCTTCACAATAAGAAGAATAGTTTACTGTCAATTAAAATTACCCAGCACATGTCACAAATACCACCTAGCTTTTCAAAAAAGGAAATCTAAACATTTCCATGAGCCAAGATCTTGGGCAGAAGCTTGCAAAGAAATCTGGCTCTGAGAATGGGGATACAGCTCTCACTGTATAATGGTAGTTCCCCTTCTTTTTTTTGTTTAATCCAGCCCAAATCCTGCAGGGTCTTCATTATTCATGCAAGTCAGGGGTCCCATCCTTTATGAAACTGTAAATATTATTGACATTGTTAGCCACTGACCTTGGATTAATATGTGTAAAGAAAAGAGCCACATCTGTGGTCACTGAAACTTGTACTCCTGAAAATTATTACAAGGTGAAAACAAAGGAACTGAGGATATATTTATTGTATTTTGCTTGTACCTATTGAACTAATTAATGCATCATGTTTTTTCACTGCCATGAAAACAACCATTGGGAAAAATTACTCTATGGTAGATAAATAGCTTGAAATTATTTCTGGATAATGTGCCCCTTCCTGGCATAAGAAACACAGACTTTTGATTTTACTTGAATCATTCAGAGCCTGGAAGGTAAGGGAATTCAGCCCAGTGAATAGGCCCTGTTTTGCTTTTATTTAGAATTATACTCAGCAGGTCTGTTCAAGAAGAAACAGGTATTGTTTGAATTCATGAGAATTATATGAAAAATAAACTGACATTTTCTTCTAAATATACGCAGGGTAATGTGATTTTTGTACTGGTAAGACAAATTTATTTCTTTTCACCTGTATTTTCTATAGCAATAAGATAAATTGACATAATATTTTATCTTCCTTACTTCCTCCTTTGACTGCAAGTACAGACTAAAGATAGAGTTTTTAATAAAATGCTGCTATTCCATATGGAAGAATTATGACTTCTTCAAACTTTAGGATACTTATGAATTGGACAATTCGTTTTAAAAAATACTGAGAGAAATCTTACCATTGTTAAACCTTGTTCTTGTGGAGGACTTCAATGCACCAGATGTCTGCTAGAAATACAATACAGCAGAGAAGAAACAGGCTGGGAGGTTCCTGGGGTGTGTGGAACACAACTCGCTGACACAGGTGGTCAGTGAGTCACCTAGAGAAGGCACCCCACTGGACCTGTTGGTTGCAAACAGAGGAGGACTTGGAGTTAATGTGATCCTTGGAGGCCATCTTGGGCACAGCAAATGTGAAATGATAGAGTTTTTGATTCTTGGAGAAGTAAGGAGGTAAGTCAGCAGAACTGCCGCCCTGGACTTTCGGAAGGCATATTTTGATCTATTTAGGAGACTGCTTGACAGAGTCCCTTGGGAGGCAGATCTGAAGGGCAAAGGAGTCCAGGAAGGCTGGACGCGCTTCAAGAAGGAACTTTAAAGGCGCAGGAGCAGCCTGTCCCCGTGAGTCAAAAGATGAGCTGGTGGGAAGACCGGTCTGACTGAAAAAGGGGAGTTATGACCTTTGGAGGAAGGGGCAGGCCACTCAGGAGGACTACAAGGATGTCATGAGGTAATGCAGGGAGAAAACTAGAAGAACCAAAGCTCAACTAGAACTTGATCTGGCTACTGCCGTAAGAGTAAATGAAAAGTCTTTCTGTAAATACGTTAGCAACAAAAGGAGGGCTAAGGAAAATCTCCATCCTTTATTGGATGCAGAGGGAAACATAGTTGACAAAGGATGAGAAAAAGGCTGAGACAGTTAATGTCTTCTTTGCCTCAGTCTTTAATAGTAAGACCAATTGTGCTGAGCCCCCTGAGCTGGAAGACAGGGATGGGGAGCAGAATGAAGCCCAAATAATCCAAGGGGACATGGCTAGTGACCTGTTAAAGTGCTTAAACACACACAGATATATGGGGCCGGATGGGATCCACCCAAGGGTTCTGACAGAGCTGGCTCACTAAGCCACTTTCCATCATTTATAAGCAGTCATGGATAACTGTGGCGGTTTCAGTTGACTGAAAGTTAGCAAATGTGATGCCCATTTACAAGAAGAGCCAGAAGGTGGATCCAGGGAACTACAGGCTTGTCAGTCTGAACTCAGTGCTGGGGAAGGTTATAGAGGAGATCATCTTGAGTGTCATCGCATGGAACGTACAGGACAACCAGGCAATCAGGCACAGTCAGCATGGGTTTATGAAAGGCAGGTCCTGCTTGACTAACCTGATCTTCTTCTGTGACAAGGCGGCCTCCTCAGTGGGTGAGGGAAAGGCTGTGGATTTTGTCTACATACACTTTAGCAAAGCCTTTGACACCGTTTCCCACAGTATTCTCCTGGAGAAACCGGCTGCTCATCGCTTGGATGGGTGTGCTTTTCATTGGATGAAAAACTGTCTGGATGGCTGGGCCCAAAGAGCTGTGGTGAATGGAGTCAAATCTAGTTGGCAAACAGTTACAAGTGGTTTTACCCAGGGTTCAGTATTTGGGCCAGTTATGTTTAATATCTTTATCAATGATCTGGATGAGAGTATCGAGTGCACCCTCAGTAAGTTTCCAGAAAGTTAGGTGAGAGTGTTGATCTGCTGGAGGGTGGGAAGGCTTTGCAGAGGGATCTGGATGGGCTGGATTGATAGGCTGAGGCCAATTGTATGAGGTTCAATAAGGCCAAGTACCAGATCCTGCACTTGGGTCAGAACAACCCCAGGCAGCACTACAGGCCTGGAGAAGAGTGGCTGGAAGGCTGCCTGGTAGAAAAGGACCTAGGGGTGATGGTCGACAGCTGGCTGAACATGAGCCAGCAGTGTGCCCAGGTGGCCAAAAAGGCCAACAGCATCCTGGCTTGTGTCAGAAACAGTGTGGCCAGCAGGAGTAGGGAAGTGACTGTCCCCCTGTATTCAGCACTGGTGAGGGCACCCGTTGAATATTATGTTCGGTTTTGGGCCCCGCACTACAAGAAAGACATTGATGTGCTGGAGCTAGTTCAGAGAAGGGCAACAAAGCTGGGAAAAGGTCTGGAACACAGCTCTTATAAGGAGCAGCTGAGGGCACTGGGGCTGTTCAGCCTGGAGAAAAGGAGGCTGAGGGGAGACCCTCTCACTCTCTACAGCTGCCTGAAAGGAGATTGTAGCCAGGTGGGTATCAGTGTCTTTTCCCAAGTGACAAGACAAGAGGAAATGGCCTCAAGTTGTGCCAAGGGAGGTTTAGGTTAGACGCTAGGAAAAATTTCTTCGCTTAAAGGGTGTTCGATCATTGGAACTGGCTTCCCAAGAAAATGATTGAGTCACCATCCCTAGAGGTATGTAATAGACATGTGGATGTGCAACTTAGGGATGTGGTGTGCCAGGTTAACAGTAGGAGTCAACCATAGAAGCTTTTTAAAAAATAAATAATTCTATGATTCTATGATTTTTCTTATGCTAGCAATTTTAATCAAATACATTTAAAAAATAATGTCTAATCTCTTCAGTTACTTTAATTTGAAACGTAAATTTAAACAGCATAATCTTTTCCCATCTTTTGAAATGGAGTAGGGGCTGATGCTTCATTTCACCTCCTTCTAAACACATTAAGGGAAAAATACATATGAAGACAAAAAATAAATTATAATAACTGCTAACTATAATAAACTAAGCAAGTAATCCCATTACAAAATTACTACCCCTCACAAATCACAGCTTGAGTTCAGTGCTGCAAGAGACCTAAGTGCAGCTTGGAAAATCACAGGTTTGCACATGTCCTAGAGTGTTTCAAAATGGAATCCTATAGCCTAAAATAAAACATTGACATCTGGACTTCATAATCAAAGCGAATGCCATGCTAGAGCACCATCTTATAGCTCTTATAATTAGTTTTCCAGCCTTTTGAGGAGGCAAAACTGTTGTTCCAGTCCAAAGAGAAGCTGCAAAGACACCGGATGGAACTATTCCAGTTCTAATTAGCCTGTCTAAATACTAATTTGGGTGGGCGGGGGAGTTGTATTTAATCATTTAGGTTTGCAAATTATGCCTACGAATGAGACCCAGAGAGCCCACTTAGGTGCTTAAAAGAGCAAGTCATGGATTTTCAGGAAGTCTATTCAGAAAGCCAGCAACCTCCAGCTATAGCCAGCCAGTCTTGCAGCATCTATATTATTCATGACCTATGTTTTGAATCACAGACCTTCCCTATGCACCTTGTACAAGTACCCAAAGACTGTAACAGTGTAGGTATTACATAACATAGTGATACCTAAGCTCTACCGACTTCTCTGAATAATCCTACTCACTCAGCATTTTCAAATCTTCTTAGTGTACATCAAAAGCAATAAGCCCACCAGAAAGTAGTGCTCTAGTGGTTAGTGTATTGGTCATGACAACCATTTGTCAGGGAAGGGGAGATGTGTATCCTAGCCCTGATTTCACATTACATAGATTCTGGTTGCCAAAAACCATCATGGGTGCTAGAACAAAACAGTAGGAACAATTCTTCCCTTGCCTTCATGACAGAGTGATACATTTTCTTATTTTTCCTTCTTCTGACAGAGCCCCAGCAGGTTCAATATGGGGTTGTCCCCCAAGTATTGTTCAAACAATTGATTAGGTAGCTCTTCCGGGAACTGAAAGATATACACATTAGGACTCCAGTACAATTTTCTAACGAAATGCTCTAGCTACAGACACTATAGCAAGAAAGAGCTTTGCCTGGATACACATACCCCATCAGAACAGCATGTGTATCTAGAGTAGATAAAGATCTGTTCAACTAGAAGCAGAAAAAGGAGTTTGAACTCCAGTGAATAGGCCACCTATAAGCTCAGTCGGTGGTCAGCATTACCTGCCTATAAGTAATGCTCTTCGTTTTCTGTGTCCATGTTCCCTAAGGAAATGAATGGTTTCCAGCTTTGTCACAAAGAGCATGGTTAAGACATCTGACCAGGACCATTTGAAGCACTGAGCTGCTGTAACATGGAGCGCATTTGGGTGATGCCTCCTGTGTCATCTTGCTGGAGCCAGCTGCCCACACAGGAGACTCCTAAGGAGACCCTCACACTAAATGCCTACGTTTTCTCCTACAGATGTTATCACAACAAGGAAAACATGCCTAAAGTAACATCTGATTTGTTGGATTTTGTGATCTTTGCTCCTCCACTCATTTTTTTGTCTTTCTTGCATTTGAAATTTTATTAGACTACGGGTTTGCAGCAAGTAATAATTATTTTTTAAATATCAGGATTGATTCTCATACTGTGAGTCTTGGAGAGACATCATTAAAATGTGTATTTCTGGTTATATGTAGGAAGGTCCATCTGCTTGAGCAAGAGAGGTTGGTGGTTTGAGGTATAGGCTGGTGTATGAACTGTGAGCATTTCAGTATGTGCTACAGCTTGAAGGAATGACAGACTGATCTTATTGTGTTTGGGGTTTGTAATTTTAAATACTTGGCAGGACACTTACAGACTGTGTTAGATCTTTCATTTCATTGTGAACCTAAAAAAAACTGTAGAAGAAACTCTCTCTTTGATAATAATATTTAATTGCTGTAGTCAATCAGATGAAAAGCCTTTGAGAACTAATGTTTTGCTTCCATCCATGGTATAAACTTTTGAAAAAATATCTATGTGTACACATATGCATGCGTTGGAGGTGGGTAGGTGAGTATGTAAGTGAAAACTTACTGTGTAAACACATTACATCTGGCCAACTCTGTTTAGTACTCTTCACTGATCTAAGTCTTATCATCATTTTTATGGGACTGCAAATCCACTTGGAGAAGGCAATTGTGTAATGTAGTAGAATAGTCTGAACCATTTGATTTTCTGTGAGATTTTTTTATTTCACTTACCACTATATATAACACTATATTAAATCAATAAAATCCATACTGGTGGAGGAGAATCTGGGTGACAAATAGACTTTCCAAAGTAACTGGAAGTGGGAAGTCATGTTTCTTGTAGGCTCCAGTTTTGGCTTACTGGTATTTGGTATCTTTAGAAATGATCTGTAATAAAACTACTGCTAATAAAATCTCATGATGACCAAAAAAAAAAAAAAAAGAATAGGCCATAACAATAAGTCACTTTTATGAATCTACGATGATAAACATATACTTGCCTATTAGGAAGTAAAATCATCATGGCAAATGGGTCACACACAGCCACTTCTCAAAAAAATTATTTAGGTGAACTTGGAACATACACTTTCAGGATGGTACACTGGCAAGGAGGGCCAACACAGTCATGGCATGACTTAATTTGTGTTATCTGAACAGGAGCATGGATCTGGAATAAATTCAGCTAAAAGCTCTAATGAATACTAAAAATACATCCATGGATTACCCTGTCCAGCTCTGGCAGTCACATTTCAAAGAGAGTGTTGAAAAACGGGATGACATTCAACAAAGACCAGCAAGATGGATTTTAAAGTTCCTCTCTTCTTCAAGCAGCAAATCTGCTTTAGTACTTATACCTGCACAGACTTGCCATGTTACGGGATGTACCACCCACAAACATAACTCTAGTCATAAAGTCAGCCAGCTACTTTTCAAATCCAGCTCTGATATTTTATTCTATGACTTCCTGTGGCTATGAATTCCACATGCTGAGGATAGATATATCCATAAATAACCTTAATAACCGTTGTTGAAAAGTAGGTGTTTAGGGAGTTTTCAAAATCTGTTTTATTTACCTGACATATGGTAGGAGCTCCATTGTGTACAGGGAATTCTGATAGACGTTAAAACTTGCAATGTAAGGCATTACAAACCGTAATAGCAACAGCGAATATACCCAGCTTCTTCTAAAATGCAATAAGCTAAAGTATGTCTTTGCTATATGGAAAGGTTATTAAATATATTTTTATGTGGTATCTCATAACAGCACCACATTTATCAATTTGTAATATGTTATAATGCTAATATGGATATGCACACACAATCATAAATTAAATTAAAAGAAGTTACTGTGCATATAAATTAGACAGTTTTCAAGTGATAATGATTTTTCCTTAATAAAAAAGAAATCTACAATATGCTGATAAAAGCAAGTATTGGGAGCTCAGTAACCTTATTTGAATGAAAATAGTTGCCTAGTTGAAGAAAATGTTGACAGCTCATCTAATGTAACTTTAAATAATAAATAGGAATTGTGCAAGGAATAAGTAATAAAGGATGTAAAAGTAAAGGATATGATGATGAAGGAATAGAATTCAGACATAATAGAATTGTGAATTCTGTGAACTTACGTGGTAGAACATGTGCAATATTTAACTGCTTAATACATTCTATGTGCGTTTGCTGCATGTTTCCATACTGTCAAACATGTCATTTCCGGAAGCTTCAGTTGTAAAAGAGCATGGGAATAAAAAGTGACACTTCTGCCTCAGGGGAGACAAAACATACTATAAACTACAAGATACAGAACACATGTGAAACCACAGTAAAAATTCAAAATATTCAGATTTTATTTCAGAGAAATATGAAAACTCATGGCTTCCTTCTGCACCTTCGGGACCTTCGGAGAAGATAAACAGCTCTGTAGGGTTTGGTAAACTGCTTTAGACTGGCTTTACTCAGGCATCCGAAAAATTTCAGATAATCTCTTCTTAAAACTCTCTGATTCAGCAACGCAAAAACTTTGTTTCAGGGCAGCCCTTGCACTGCCGGTGTTGCCATGTTGTGCAGCAGTGTCTGTCCACAGGTGTCACCTACCTGAGTCTTCAACTGTCCACACAACCCTGAAAAAATATATTTTGAAATTAGGGGTCTTGGCTTTGGACATTCCTGAGATAGGCATAAGGAAACGTATTCTTTGGACAATAAAATTAAACAAGAAGACAGGAGGTATTTTCAGAATTTAACTTCATGAAACTCCATAAATAGCATGTCTTTCTTTTTTTTTGTCACAAAAGCCTTTTTGCTAGATTTCTTGTAGACCAGTCTAATTCAAGGTGTCAGGACTTCATAGTCTTACACAGTCAAACTGGAGACGTTTCTTCTTCTCTCTGTCTTCAATACCAGCTTTCAAGCCTATCCATTATGCTAAGTAAAGAAAGGCATCTTTGGAGAAAGAATAATTAGGTATTGCTTTGTTTTGTTTAATTCTCCAACATTGGGATTGACACATGCACAGGAATTTATTACATTAATCACAGAATCAGAACATAATTCAGGCTGCACAGGATGTCAGGAGGTTATTTGGTCCTGCTTACTCCTCAAAGAAAAGACAAGTGTGAGATCCCTAAGTTATCTTTATCACTGACAGAAGAAAGGATTGAGGAATGTGATTAATTGTACCATATATCTGTAAATGATGTAAGAAAGTTAATAAATGCAAATATAATAGAACACAAGAATATATAAAACCCTTTCTCAACTGTCCCAATATCCCAGCTACTTTGTGAGTTTCAGTTAACAGAACAGCTGTCCCAGAAAATATATTTCTTTTTTAAGGTAGAAGAAAATAACTTCTTATTCTTTCTCACAATTTAGTTGTCCGTAGTTCCTGTCATATCACACAGCGCTGGAGGAGACTATATTATGGCCTGTCCTCCTGTTCTCTGAAGCTATCAGATGAGTGTGCCAATGCTGTACCCTAATTAGCGATTTCCAGTTTCAGACTTCAGGCTTCCTACCACTTTTTGAGAATTCAGTGGAACAACTATGCAAATAGCATGAGATGCACTCACCCTATAAGTTACTTCAAAGGTTTACAGTTATTACCTTCCTACAAATTTTTGGCAGAAACTACACATGACACAAAAGCAACACAGGTAGTCAGTTTGAAGGTGGGGTGACAAATTTGCATTATTCCCACATTACATTGAACTAAATATTGAGGAGTCCTACGATATTGCTTCTGCTTCATTACTGCCATTGTTAAAGTTTATGTTTATGCTTCTGTTTATTAAGAACCTTCCTTGCCACATCCTGACATTACTAGTGCTTGTACAAGCAAAATGGAAACACTGATTTAGTTTGTTCTGATCTAGTCACTGATGTTTATGTGTCCATGCCATCTAGACCTGTTCATGCTATTAGAAAAGATTGATGTGACGAGAACACCAGAACATCTAGAACTACTAGTATCAGCAGGTTAGAAAAACATTGTTTAAAGTAATTTCATTTCATTCAGAAATGGGGCAAAACCCAGAAAGCATAGAGACATCATCTGTTGAACAGTTTTAATGGAGAAAACAACAGTGGCACCATGCTACTTAATCTACATATTACCAGATTTGAACTTCCTTTCATTTGTGGATCTCTTTTTTTTTCTTTTCCTCCTTTCAGAGTCAGGAAGCATTTAGAAGTCAAAAGCTGCTTAAGTCTGATACCAGCATCCCTGTTTGTCATAAAAATGCTGACAGACCTCTACCAATTGCAGAGGAACAGTCACCACTTTGTGAGTACAAAACTTAGCCCATGAGCATGAACCCTTCCCAGCAGGCTCAGTGTTCTCAGTAGGGTTCCTCAGCCACACAGCTACAGTCCATTAGAACAAGATGTGCCGTATTCCCGTCTCCTGTGGTTTGCAGGACCTCAGGGTGTCATTCTGCCATCACAGATGGGATGTACAGCTCTGTGTATGGATCACGGTGTTTGCACCCCACAAAATCTTGTAAACTTCATGGCTACTATATATACTAAATTTGTATATGCTTTGAGTATGTCTATGCATAAGGTATTAATATAACTACAAATACTAGTATTACAATATGAACCCACTTTCAGAAATCTGCTTCAGATATCTTTTTTAATGCATATATATATCTATGAAGGAGAATTCACCACAGGTTATAGTCACAGGAGACTTACCTTTTTGCCTAGAAGTTGATAAGATCATCTAAGCATCTTAATCTTGACTAGTCTGAAAAACAAAGCAGCTCTGTGCCTCCACAGCACTTTGATGAGAAACATAGAAATTTCAGTTTCTGAAGTATGTGATCCATGGTATGGCCTTTGGAAAATACTATAGTATAGACCTGGAATGAGTCAGAAGTCTACACTGAGCCCTGTTGTCCACTCTTAACTACTCAATGGGCGAAGCCAGGTCTGAAGTAAATTTACCAGTAAGTTCAGACTTTCCAGCGTAGACATAAGTGAATTAATCTCTGTATACCTGTATTGAAAGGGAAGGTTTTGATTTAAAATTTACCACCAGCATAAAGTGATAAATCACATGATGTGTAATAGACAAAATGCCATTCAACACATTTTTGTACTGTTAAACAATGTCATGTACTGCTTCATACAGCTTGTGTTTTGCACTTAGCACTAGTATTGACTTTTACCCCAAAGACAGTGACTGCTGTTTTTAAGACTTATACTAATTCACATCAGTGAAAGCATCAATGAGCTGACAGTTGATTAGTGACTGGTATTAGTCCTTCCTTCTTATTCTGTGAATGATTTACCACATACTAAAGGGAAACAGATCGATTTGTTGAAATGATCACACTTAATACCTTGCACCAGACGCCTGGGAGAATAATGAATTACAACTAAGGACAGGCATCTTCATTTTGCCTGTGATAATTCAAAAGTCACTGAGATGTTATTGGTTCACAATTGAGTACTATGTATGGAGCTTTCATTTTATGTATTCATTCATTTCACCTGTGGGAACAGACAGGGTGATGGAGAGTAAAATTAATAATGAAAAATAGGGTGAAATTGGATCAGAGACTGGGCAGAATCAAAAACAAGCTAAGAGAGTTTCTGTGTATACAAGCAGAGAGCAGAAAGAATGGGGAAAAGAGCAGCAGAGATATCAAATTTAAGCCTGTACACAGGGAAAAAAAGAATGTTTGTGTCTAATGACTGAGTTATACCATAGGATGGGTAGCTCATTCTTACAAAAAGTTGTGAAGTCCATGAGATTTGTCTCATTCTGGTAACAACTGCTACACTTACAAGTAAAACTGGCAAAGAACTAGCCCTTCAGAAGTTGGGGTTCCAGTCTTCTGCTAAAGATTACTGGCTAGCTTTGATCAAAACATTTGCCTTTTCTGTCTCTTAATTCATTATTTATGAATAAGGATTAAAACTCTTCTTCTTAGAAAAGGTAATGAGGTCAAATCCACTAATAAGTGGCTCAGGCACTACTTTAGCCCCCATGCTAAGCTATTTCTTCTGTACACATTCACTTCACACGGGACTTTTCACATCACACACAATCCAGTGATAAAGTGCATTGCGTGAATATTGGATTTTCTTAAACCTGCAGTCAGGACAATAAGTTAAATTAATAATATCAGATCATTCTAGAAAGAAGGTGCTTGCTTGTGACTAGAGCTTGTGTAGATCTAAAAAAGAGATATTGAAATCAAATAAAGCATACAACATATACTCGATCTATACTTTCAATCACTATTCAATGAAGTAGATTAATTTTAAAATTCTTTTGCTTTATCCGGTTAGCCATCTTGCAATTAAACTAAGCTTAGCATCCACCGCCTTCTGCCACCAGTCACCACTGCAGTGCAGGTCACCCTACCCTTTACAAGCACCTTGTTGGGACAGAACAACAACCTCTGGAAGAGTCATTTTCCATCAACTGTAGAGAAAGTATCCCCGTGCTCTGGATGTGACAGGATTAATGCTTAGTGTGTTCTCTTTAAAAATGGTTAATATATTTTAATTTAGTGGTGATGTAACACAGAAAAAAATGATAATTACAAAGTCTTCAGAGACATGTACGTTGACAAATTTGCAGTTGTTTCCACGAACAAGTATCTATGATTCTATCAACTGCAAAAAATGCAGAATATATAAATGCATATTAATTGTTTGGGGAGGTTTTGTTGTTGTTTGTGTTTGAGTGTCTTAATGTAAATCCTGATTCACCTTGAGACTAATGTCGTAATTTCAGCTATCTTTAGGACCTGTGGGAGTTACTCCACTATCACAAGTTGTGTCCTTGGATTGGATACCTCCAACTGACATTAAAGAAAACTACACATAAAAACTGAAATTATAGTGTGGCTGCACACTATTTTCTGAAGTTGTTAGATGTGCAAAACAATAGACAAAAACACACAGAAAGCTTCCATGTAGAAGGATCCACAGGAATACTTTTGCCTCCTGTTGTTTACCATTTAAACCAACATTACCATATTAGGGACAGATTTGCACTCGATAGCAAGAATCCGTTTAAACCTGAATGCTGCTGGGTCTCTGTTTCCTTCACAAACAATAGTGTCGATTTCATATTTTATTGCAATAGTGTTGACCGTTTTGGGAGACGTTTGGAATGCCTGTTGCTATGTTTTGCAAAGAGAAATCAAATTGACTCTTTTGGGAGGTACAATACATTTTCTGAAAGGCCCTGAAAAACAGAACATGAAATATATAATATGGTTAATTTATATAAATGGGTGAGAGCTTTCAGTTCTCCAAACCAGTAGTTATTCCTTTGAAAATAAAGTCGTGATTGATGAATGTGTTTGCTGCAGCTAAGACGATTTTTTAATATGCAAATATCTAGGAACATCTTCATACACAGATTAATAAGAAAGCCTTAGGACACTTTGATATTTGATCTCAGATAGAAGAATTCTAATTATCAATGATATTCATCACGTTTATTACTATTTTGTTTACCATTATTATGTCATACTTATGTAAAGCTCTTATAATTTTGTTGGTTTCTATTGTGGTTGATTATCCATTTCTGCCCTGACTTTGCAAAGATCTAAATGAACATTTAACTTCAAGCATGTGAATAGTTTCACAAGCTTTTCAAGACCAAGGTTTATGATTGTGCCAATAATACCATTCAGGTTTTGTTTATATTTCCCTCTAATTCTTAGTTTTATTCTTTATAACAGTAAGTACAAACTTCAGAATCTTACACAATATTTACATACATCTCAGAACCACACTAAACAATAATATGAACTAAAATAGAGAGACCTATTTTTTAAAAAATCCATTAATGTGATCCTGCAGACTTCAAGCCTATTGCCTGAGGAGCAAAATTCAGCTACAGTATTCTAATAAAAGCAAGCACGAGATGGAAAGCAAATTATATCTGGATGAAAACAGTTACTTGGATAAGAAGGAATTCTGCAAGCGTGCTAAATGATAACAAAGGATTCAAAGGAAACTATTTATAAAATAGGAGGATTGCATTATGACAAAGATTTTGCTGAATTTACATTGGAGAAGCATGGAATACACTTTGATGTTTCAGAAATTGATGTTTCTTTGCCACTTTACCCAGACTATTCTGAGCCATGTAAAAAGTCATTCAGTAAAAAAAGAGCCAAATCAAAGATGATGGTGTGAACTAGGACTACACAAACAATACAGATGAGTAGAAATAGTGGACAAAAAGGTCAAGGGAAAACTTACACTGCAGCAGATCTACAGAATTAATGACAACACTTAATCATACCCCTATTACTTCAAAAAGGTGTCTGAAGGAGATGAGCAGTGTCAACCACAGTAGGTCCTGCTCAATGGACTTGACAGGAGACAGCAGACAGGATTCTGCCTGTGGTTGTGAAAAAGAAAGTAAATTTCCTGGAAGAAACTTAAGCAACTTCAACTTCTAGCCCTTTCTGAACTGTAGCATGCTACTAAAAATTTACTAGCATACGAATTCTGTTGCACATCTGTTCAAGTACAATTCCAAACTATTTCTTCAACTACTCTATAAAGCCAGGGTACAATTAAGCTTTAATCATAAGTTTAACATTTGCTAATAACTAATTTATGATCTTTAGACGTACTTCTTGAAAAAATCCTGAAAAACAAAGTTCTGAGGGAAAATGCATAAGAAGGTTGAGAAAAGGTAAGCATTTGTGGTGGTTTGCTTTAATCCTGAAAACACAGCTTCCAAGATAAGTCTGCTCAGAGATATCTGTGCAAGTGCAACAAATGGCCTGTCTAGTCCCGTTCTCCAGCACACATATAGGCACAGGGTTGCAAAGAGTTAAAAGCAGTGCTTCTTAAAGATCAATTCCAGCTCAGCAGGGAACCATTCCAAGATCAAAGAAGGGATTTCATTTTTTTTTTTCTTTAAGAAAGAAGGCAAATAGAGAGTGAGATGATTCTCTTTATCAGCAGGGGTGCAGGTATCCAACTTAGTAGTGGCAGCAAGTGCCTCTGTTCTTGTCTTTGGATGCTACCATGTTTGCTAAAACAAATATTATTTTTCATTAGTTCATCTAATTTGTATATATTTCTTTATTGGGTTTAGTTTAACAAAGATTGCATTAGAAGGAAGAATATTATTTCTATAATTATACTTTAATAAAAATTAATTGCTCTTAAATCACAGATAATTACTTCAGCTAGCAGATAATGAAAGAGACAGCAACAACAACAGAAACAACAAATAATCTAGGAACATAGGTTATATTTCAAAAACAAAAGACCAAGAATGCGCAGATTTTAATTATGATAAATGTTTTAGCACCTGACCTTCAGCCATTTCCTTTATAGATTACTGGAGCCTAGGCTGGTGTAAAAGTAATTGCGGGTTTGGACTGAGAATTTTAAATCATTATAACTAGGCTCAAACACATCTTTATCAGTCAAAATAGGAACCATTACAATCAACACAGTTCTGCCAACGAGAAATAAGCTTGTTTATTCCTGTAGAGTAAAAATCCATGCTTCGGGATCTGACGAACTCTTGGAAAGCATTTTCTGCATTGTGGTTGTGGAAGCAGTTTCCCTGCAAAAAGTTGTTGAGATGCTTGAAGAATTGCTAGTCGGTTGGTGAGAGGTCAGGTGAATATGGCAGATGAAGCAAAACTTTGTAGCCCAATTCATTCAACAAGCAGTCGGGCATTGTCGTGGAGAAGAATCGGACCCTTTCTGTTGACTGATGCCCACCGCAGGCATTGCAGTTTTCAGTGCATCTCATTGATTTGCTGAGCAGACTTCTCAAATGGAATAGTTTCACTGGGATTCAGAAAGCTGTAGTGGATCAGACTGGTAACAGACCTCCTAACAGTGACCATGACTCTTTTTTTGGCTTTGGGAAGTGCTTTGCAGGTGCTTCTCTGTCCAACCACTGGAGCTGGTCATTCCCAGCTGTCGTATAAAATCCACTTTTCATCATACATCACAATCCAATCGAAAAATGGTTCATTGTTGTGTAGAATAAGAGAACATGACACTTCAAAATGATGATTTTTTAAATCTTCTGTCAGCTCATGAGGCACCCACTTATCGAGCTTTTCCACCATTCCAGTTTGCTTCAAATGCCAAGCAACTGTAGAATGGTTGATGTTGAGTTCTTTGGCAACTTCTTGTGTAGCTGTAAGAGGATCAGCTTGCATGATTGCTCTCTATTGGTTGTTGTCAACTTCCGATGACAGGTCACTACACTCCTCATCTTCAAGGCTCTTGTCTCCTTTACAAAACTTCTTGAACCACCACTGCACTGTACGTCCATTAGCAGTTCCTGGGCCAAATGCATTGTTGATATTGCGAGCTGTCTCTGCTGCTTTATGACTCACTTTGAACTCAAATAAGAAAATCACTCAAATTTGCTTTTTGTCTAACATAGTTTCCATAGTCTAAAATAAATATAAAATGATCGTCAAGTAATAAGTCAGTAGGAAAAAAAAAAGTGAGAAAAGCACATTAAAATGATGGAAAACATAACCACTTTTACTTAAGGATGTATTCCGATATCAAACGGCAAATTTCAACAATGCAAAAAACGTGATTCCTTTTGCACCAACCTAACGTTAACTACAACGGAAGAAAGCATTTAGGTGAATTAAGAGAGAAAAATTGCACAAGCTAAAGAAATCAGGAGCTTCACATTCAGAATGGAAAGACGTCACATTTCCCAGGAGCGGTAAGCAAACTTTTCTTAGAGCTTTTTTAAAGTAAATTTTTACTCTTTGCCTTCAGAATAGGAAAATCTTCAAAATGTCAAAATTTCTAAAAATCCTGGGCTTGGCGGGGAGAGAGAGGAAGTGTAATAGGATCGCGTATAGGAATGGATGATTCCTTCTTTGTTTCGTTAACACTAAATTCTGTTTCAGAAATCACATCTTTCACAGGACTTGCATTTATCTTCTCCAAGCTAATCACCAACTCAGAATAAGGACTTGTTATGAGATATACACATCCATTACCCAAACTTCCAGTTTATCTTAAAATTTAGTTCTTCAGTTCACAGTAAACTCCCAAGCTATGTCTGTGCTGATAAGTTGAACAGTGCCAGGGAATGTGCTCAGCAACTGGAACATATTTATATATATATTACTGCTGACTTGTCCAGACGGATCCTGGCATGCTCTAGCCCAGGCTGACCAGTGCTGTCCCAGGTAACTCTTGAGAACTGTTCAGCCATTGAAAGGGACCACACGTTATTTTCAGAAGTCAGGTAATGTGCTGGCTCTATTCTGGAGGTTAAAAATAGTCCCACGGGTAAAAACAATTTAACGGCATGGATGATGGATATGGTCAGATATGCCAGTTGATACCAGTTCCAGAGAACAGCCCTGGCGCTATTTGGTTTACTAATATACTTGTAGCCTCCATTTCAGGCATCTATGACTTCCAGTATTTGCATTTTACTCATTTTCTGGACAAGCTAAAAAGGCCTGAGTTCCCAAGTGCCTGCTGGAACATCTTGCTGTACCAGAAAACATTTATGTTCTTTCTAGAACACCTGTCCACACAGGTGGGCACATACTTGCACTATCCATCTGCTGCTTTTATGAAAGCTGTGTTGCTAATGCTGCCTTAATTTTAATGCTGCCTTAAAAGATAATTCACTTCTCCCCAAGAAAATGGGAAGTAAAACAGCAGCAGCTTCAAAGGAAATACTTGCAGTTTGGAGACTCTCTTCCTTGAAAAAGGGAAAAAACATAATCAAAGTGTCTCCGGGATTGCTTTGCCTCTCCACTCTCCAAAGGACTTGGAAAGAAACAGTTGGACTGTTTTTTGATGCCAAATGTCACCCAGTAGAGACACGTTCTTCAAGCAGAGCCAAAGTTGTCCCTAGAACAGCCTTGAGAGATTTAGAATATGCAGTAAACCAGAATCAGGTAAAGCATCAGATCTTAGCAGGCTGCTAATAGTTTTTTCTTTAGGCTCTTACAAAAACAATTAGGGTTTTCTTTCTTATAGCTCATTTTGCTTTCTCTTGTACAAGCTCAAGCTGGACTCACTCCTCAGTCTCATGATCTAGATTTAGACACAAAGGTTAATCTGAGGGATAAACCTGCAGTATCTAGGTTTCATTTCAGCAACGATGTTATTATCTTGTCTGTTAATTTGTTGGGAATACTCCATCAGCTGGAGGCATGTTCGACATGAGGGGGAATAACAAAAATGTGCTAATGCTTCCATTCAAGTAGATCTTAAGTATTAATACTATCTTAAAGTACAGGCCTCTCATGTAAATCATTGGTTTGACCCTGAAATTTCGCTGGTGATTTGCATATGCGCCATCACAAATGATGTACGTTGAGATCACACGTCCATGCTGCACTGCCTGGAAAGCCAGTCCCTCTGCAGGCAAAGGGCTGCATCACTCACACTGAGAATGCACCACATCCGATACATTCAGTGTCCTTACAATGCTCCTCCCCAACGGCAACTTCCCTGTGCACTTCAAATTCTTGTATCCAGAAGAAAAGGAAGTAAGTGCTTTTCTTCAGCTCTGCAGAGTGTTTGCAGACATACGTGAATCTGTTTCTATTCTTCGGAAACTGCGCTTTGCAAATTGTACGGAATTTTGATAGAATTTTACCTTAAATCTACGACAGTTAGCAATGAAATATTAAACATTTCACTAAAATTTGTGCTCTTGCTTATTTTTTTCTAAATGCTACTTCACAATCCTAAAAAAACTATTATAGTTTTGTGTTATCGAAAACTGGATCTTCAACAGAATAGCAGTATGGTTGCTATTTTTAAACCTTTTTCATCCACTTTTTAATAAAATTCCAGAAAAAAAACAAACCAACACAGTAAACAATGTTAATTTAAAATCCTTTGAAACAAAGAGCTTTGAAATGTCAACATTTTAACATTGACTTTTTTTCAACCAAAATTTATTCCATGCAATTTTGCAAAAGAAAGTATCAAGAGATATGTATTCTATCTATTCTAAAGTAGAAAATATATCGCTAGCAAAGCAAAAATATTGTTTTCTGTTATAGCATCACTGGATAGATGAAAGACTGTGACTTTTATTTACTGTTTCCCCGAAATAGTAAGTAGCAATTGTTTTGAGGAAGATATGTAATGGTGTTTATCGGAAGAAATAGGAATTGCTGGTAAGATTAATCTGCATTTTCTGCCAAGATGTCCCATGAGTTCAGAAAAACAATCAGATTTGCATATTTTAAATTTCCTTAGCTTTACATTTTTTGATGGGCCAACTCTATAGTATCAAAGCAGTCATGCAGCTAGTCCAAAGCCCTGGCTTTGAGGGCTCTACAATTTATAGGAATCACTAATGAAACAGAGTTATCTAGGGAACTTCAGTTGCTGGTTCTCCTGTGCTCTGGATATTTAGAGAGATAATTCACTAATTTTCTTTTCCACTAATACTTAATGCAACTAGCAATGCTCTTTTCATCCAATGCAAAACCAAAAAGTCCCCAATGTGCTAAGCATGGCTAAGTTATACTGTTGTTTATTATGTTATTGCCTACTTACATGAGCATAATAAAGGTTATGTTATTTTTGCATCATTTTAACTTCATACTGATATCTCTTTGTCTTTGAGAAAGGTGCTTTATCCAAAGTAGAGATTGTCATTGAGCTATTGTGCCCTGGACACACACGAGGAAACTATATTTTTCTTTACTGAAATTGCTTTTCATCATGAAAAATTCCATGGTGTAGATGGATGCAGGGGGTAAGTGGGGTCCTCAATGTTTATTTTGAACTGTAGTGAATCATGTTATCCCTCTGAGCTTAACTGTGGTATCGTGCATGGAGGAAAGTCTCTTCATTTTTCTGCTTCATGCTTAAAAATGCAGTAGCAGTGTATACAGCTTGAATATGTAGTGTTGAAATGCATACTTAAACATACACGAGTTTGAGGTTTAAGCTGAAGCTTTAGTTCTTAAGCCATCCAGTTGCTTCAGCTGCATCAAAGCTTGAAAAGGCTTTTCCTCAACAAACCTTTCTGACTAATTTATTCTGTGCATCAACAGGGAAATTACAGCTTGTCATTTGTTTCTTGCATGTTGTCATGTAATTGTTTTGGAAAATCTTAATGGAAACTTCCAACACTTAAGGAAAGAAAAACAAAATCATGTTTTTTTTAACATGTCCTCATTTACTTTCATTTTCTGTTTTTATAAATTTGTATTTAACTGTGCGCATGGAAGGACTGTTACATTTTCCTTAATTAAAGCAGTTGTGATGTACTCTGGGGATGATTACTGTAGAATGAGTGGAGTGGCTTCAATGTTGGCCAGTACAGAACCTTGTCTTCTCTTTGCAAACTCTGTCCACTCTTCCTCTAGACCAGGGACATCACAGCCTACTGAGGACAGGACCTCCATGACTTCTGCTCATCCTCCCTGTAGGTGAGCTCCTCAAAATTGAAATCTAATCACCAGCCCTCCAGGAACTGGATTTGTTCCCCACCTATATTTCCATTACCAGAAGCTGACATCATCGGGAGTAGTCAGCATGGCTTCACCAAGAGGAAGGCATGCTTGACCAACTCGATAAACTTCTATAATGAAATGACTGGCCTGGTAGATAAGGAGAGAGCAGTGGATACTGTCAGCCTGGACAGTAAAGTCTCTGACACTGTCTCCGACAAGATCCTCATAGACGAGCTGTTTATGTATGGGCTGGATAAACAGACAGTGAGATGGATTGAAAACTGGCTGAATGGACAGGCCCAGAGAGCGGTGACCAGTGGCATGAAGTCTAGTTGGAAGCCAGTAATGAGCGGTGTACCACAGGGATCACCACTGGGTCCAATCCTGTTTAACATCTTAATTAATGATCTGGATAATAAGGCAGGGTGTACCCTCACCAGGTTTACAGATGACACAGAACTAGGAGGAGTGATTCATATTCTGTAGCATTGTGCTGCCATCCAGAGGGACTTTGGCAGACGGAAGAAATGGGCCGACAGGAGCCTCATGAAGTTCAGCAAAGGGAAGTGCAAAGTGCTGCACATGGGGAGGAACAATTCCAGGCACCAGCACATGCTGGGGGACACTCAACTGGAGAGCAATTCAGCAGAAAAGGACTTGGTGGACACCCAGTTGAACATGAGTCAGCAAAGGGACCTTGCAGCAAAGAAGGAGAATGGTGTCCACAGCTGCATGAGACAAAGCACCGCCAGCAGGTCAAGGGAGGACATCCTTCCCTCTACTCAGCACTGGTGAGGCTTCTCCATAGGCTTCTCCATAACAAGAAGCAGAATTCCTTCTGAGTTTCATAGACATAGGGATAACATAGACATCATCTTTTGGACATACAAGTTAAATCTTTTTCCAAAGCAGAGTTCAGAAGAGACGCACACTCACTGCTGTTAAGTGCAGTTTGCATGTCCGATTCAGGGAGATGTTCTCATCAGGAACTGCAGAGAGATGTTTGCTTAAATGCTGCAGTGTCACTGCATGGTAACTGTCCAAAGCATTTATTTCTCAAGCGCCCTTTCTTTCCCTCCTCCCTGGACCTCACTTTCATCCCCTGTTAAAGAGAATTGGTGTAATTACAATAGGTATAATGACCGAAGTTTTAAATGGTCAAATTTTGGTCAGTTTCAACACAGTTCGCTTGAGACTCTGATCGTACATTGCCTGGCTTCTCTTTCACACTTTTAAAAGTTCTTTTATTCTTTATGTATGACATTTCCAGGAAGTATCTGTGCCTGATATATTCAAAAAATGCAAAATCATATCCTCATACTTGCATGGGAAAAATGTATTTGCATTCAAATAAGGATTTTTTTTTTTTTTATATAATAAGGTTTTAACTTCCGTTTACCTAATTAATTCCAAACAAATTACATTTTTCACAGAAATACACAGCTGATTCTTCAGTATCCAGGCAGGTAATCCTTCCTGTGTGCTCAGTTACCTGAACTAGTTTTAGAAAAGTAAAGTCTTTCTGTGACAGATGAAATTTTTTTCCCTGATTTGCTTTTCTTCCCACTAAGCACATAGTTAAATATCAAAACATGTTATTTACATCTGGTATGGAAATGATTAAATGTGCTGTTAACATTAGTAGTTTCCTAGCCTGTATTTCAATCATACAGTACTTTAGCTGTTTTTTGCAGCCTAGCGCAGTTTTTAACTACAAGATCTCAGCATTCCCAGGTTATTGTGTATAACTGAAATTTCAGAAAAGCCTTACACTTCCATTTACACAAGTTTGTCTCACATTTTTCCCAGTAACACAAGCCAAGATCTACAAAAGCACCTCGCGCAACAGGAGCTGACTACTACTATCAGTCTGCAGTCTCCTCCCACATAAGTGGATTCCTTGCAGGGGGCTCACATACTCACATACGTGCTTGAATTTTAAAGGTGTGAGTACCATAAACAGAACAAGCACTTAAGAAGCTGGAAGAAGACACAATATGGTATTCTGACATTCATGTTTGATTGTCAGGGTATTTGATGTGTATTGTTGTTTACTTCATTTTGGATTGACAATATATTTTCACTCCAAGATATGTTTCTAAGAGCTGGTGTGAGCTGGCTGGAGAAGGAAGGAGCACAGCTCCGTTTCCATAGTGGATGGCTTTGCCACACAGATAGCAAGATCTGCTCTTCTTTAACTACTGGGATTACAGGTGCACCTTCTACAAGCTTTACTCTTAGAAAATAACTGAAGAGCCTATTGACCTGAGCAACCAGCTGGCCCCAGAGCTCTGCAGGATTACTTCCAAGAGCAGGGGTATTGCTTACTCATTCTTCACATCTACCTCTGTTCGTCTCTGGCCCATTTCCTGAACAGTGCAGAACAAGCACTGCTACGAGTTTCCTTGTTCTAAGTTCCTGGCAAGACCCTGTTTCTCCCAGGGACTAGGGTACCTGGGACTATCTGCAGTTAACGTGGGCTGGATTCAGTAGACTTAGGAGAGAAGGTGATGATACTCCATCATTAACATTTCCCAAAATATCTTTACTGTTGTTAGCACAGTTTTGAGATCATTAAATCAGATGTCTGAAAAATCATATGCAGACTTCCTAATAGTATGTAACTAAATACTTTACAAAGAAAGATATAAGAAGTAGTGAGGAATCCTGAATGACATAGAATGAGGAAGTACAAGGAAGAAAGGCTGGAGAACAGAGTGAGATACAGGGACTGAAAAAGGAAACACAGGAGAAAGTCTAAAAAAGGAACATGATTTTACTGAAAAAATTACTAGAGATTTCAGGAATGTTCAGATTTGGCTGTGCAAACTTTAGGTGGCCAAAGGACCTTGATTTCATAGGAGAGTATTAACTCATTCTTGAAAACTCTTTTTAACTTACCTCTGGTTAGACAGAAAATACAAGGCAGGCAAAATCACCTGCCACTTTTGAGCTACTGAGTCTTAAAGTCTTCACTAAAACAAGGAGAGGCAGCATCAAACACATAATAAGGAAACAAAATTATTCGGTATCAAAATGTAGCAGGAGAGGGAAATCAAACAGATCACGCAGCAGATTTTTAAAATATTCTATTTACATGTATACAAAATGGATTTATAAAATAACAGTAACCCATATTTCATGACAGAGAAATTATGTTTTCATTTTACTCTAGTTTAACCTCAGCAGCTACACGGTTGCCATTAAGCTGTACCATTCTTAAACTACCATCAAATTAAGTGCTATCTACCATTTCCAATCAGGGATCATAGACTACATCCAAGCCCTTATTTTTGAGCACATATAAATTATTAGTTACTTTTAAACAACAAGCAAATATCTATATTGACCACCCTTTTCATTTTATTTGCCTTGATTATTTGTCTTCCTAGAGGGCCAAACACACATAAGGTCAATCCAGATGTATTTTCTCTGTGAAGCACATTGTCAGCCCTATCTTACTAGTAAATCCTGTCCTTTGGCAGCCAATAGGAGCGCTTGCTCCTGTATCTAAATACTCCTATTAGCAGCCAAAGTCAATATTTAGGATGCAGATTGCTGACGGGCTTATTCACAGTCCTTTCTGAGGCCTTCCAATCAGCTTTAGAGACACAGGAGCAGAGCAACTCAAAAAAATCAAATGAATGAAGATCAGAGGGACTTATTCTTATAACAACATTTGGTAGCTGCCTCTTCAGATAAGGAAATGTGCAGCACAATGTGCACGCTGGCCAGCCTCCAAATCGTACCATGAATCCCTGGACTAGATTCCAGAGTTTGAATTTGAGCAGGAAATGCCTGGAAAGGACATGTTGCTGGCTTTCCAAGAGAAGAAACTATGCTGGTTTTGGCAAAGGGAGGGAATGTTCAACCTGAGGAAATGTTCAGGTGGTACCTCTGAAAGGCATTTACAGCTCACAGTAGAGAAACATCAGCAGGGCATCTTCCTTATCTGTTAGATCCAGCTTTCCTTACAGTGTTGCAAAATACATGTACAAGGCAACTTGCTCTCTTTGCACAAATCTAGTAAGCCTCACCATGCTGAGGAACTAATGTTAGCGTGTCTCTGCTGCGTTTAGGCATCATCTACAAACAAAGCTTCAACATGCCAATGTCAATGCTTGTCAATCTGAGAAAGACACCAACACTTTTAAACCACATTAAGCCTTTATCCGCTTCTTAAGAAGCTAAATGAGCTGAAATGAGATAAAAATTATGTATGCAGGGGTAACAAAATTTAACTGCATTTGGTGCTATGTAGAAGTAATAGAGCAGTTAGGGGAAGAGCAAAGCTTCTTAGCAGCTGTTACAGGAACAGAACAGCCAATTAAAATTCCAGCTGCAGAGGGAGGAAAATGTTCAGTCTGGGATAATAATAATAATCAAGCACAGAGAATTTTAAAGGAAACATATTGCTTTTTGCTCACAAATTAGCTGATGTTCTTAAAGGTCAACTGCGGTGGCTACGACTGAGCAATCATCATACTTGATAATACAGTTCCCATCTTCTTCTATGCCACCACCTAGCCTAGAGAAAGGGCTTGTGCTGATCCCCGCTGAATGCCACAGAGTTCTCACATTAGGAGCACTTTCGACGTTTTTGAAGCCCTCTGTCCAAAGAAAAGAAGGATCACCAGATCGCTAAAGAGTGTGTTCTACTTTCAGCTTGATGTTATTACAGTCAGTAACCCTTCACAAAACAGTTTATAATCCACCTCACAACACCTATCTCAATCCATCATGCCATCAATGCCTGCTTCTGTGGCGATCTTTGTCAAGGAATGAGAACAAATACAGTGTCAGAAGATGGCATGGGACAGTTTATTGCTTTTTTTAGGATTAAACTAGTATTTGTGTATGGTAGAATGCCTCCTTCCTTTCACGTCAGCACTCAATGGTATTTAAATTCTCTCTCTCTACTGTGCTACGCTAACTACCCAGTACATAAATTGGGAGTACTTCATTTACTGTCTTTAAAATCTCAGACTGATCATTGTTGATGAGACCTAATGTAGAATCATACAATTCTGAAAGATATCATCAAAATAGCTTTAAACAGAAGTGGGAGAAAAATTACTAGTTTTGTTTGTTTGAAGCAGATAGAAAGGAGCACAAAGAGTATTTCAGAATATTATAAGAGCCAGGGAAATTGTGCAGGGAATGTTAATTAAAAAGCAGTGGAACAAGGAAAAGTTCGTTGTTGCTAGCTAGTATTTCTCACCTATAGGAATGCATGAAACATTTCAGGCTCTGTGAACAATGTCACACTAGCCATTTGGTAAACTGTCATAGATATTGTGGTCTACTGATGTTTCTGGACTCAAGAGAGGATTTTACTTTCAGGTTTCTATGCTTTTACCTACAGTATATAAAGTATCCTGTCAGCGCTTTGCTCAAGAGACCATACCATTGGCATTTTGCTCTTTTTTCTTTCCACATCACTTTCCGTTTCGTCTTGTAAGACTAGTTTAAAGAGCAAACTCCAGAATTCTCAAACACCACTAATCATGTTGTTTTTATTAATGGATTTATTCTTCTGCTGATGTAGACTGTGATTTCTGTATTTACAATCCCATAGAAACCAACCTTGTAAAACCCTAAATGATGATCTTGGCTGACAAGCTTTCAACTGTTTAAAGAGCCTTCTTTCCAACCTTTTCATTTTTTCTCTACCACCACTACAGCAATAATATTGCTTTCTACTGCTTTTACACAGTTAAAAAAATGCAATAATTTTTGCATCCCTTTTTTTTTTTTTTTTGCCTGTGGACTTCAGAGGTCTTGGTGAATTACATAAAGCTTACAGAGTCCACTTAAAATGAAAAATTAGGTTGATTTCATTTCACACATTGTTATATTAGGGATCAAGGAAGTTAGAAGTCCACATATTAAATCTACAAAAACATACACAGTACATGTATCCATGGACTTAACAAAGATCATAGAATAATAGAATACCAGACTGAAAGGGACCCCAAGGATCACCTGTTGCAACCTCACTTAGCCAAAAATATATTTGGCTTAAACAATTTGAACATAGACGGAGAGAAGCTCATCCAACTTCATAACAAACCAGCAGGTCTCTTTCTAGTAACTTCAGAGTTAGGAAGTGTACCAAAACTAGCACAAGCAGCTTCTCCCTGTTCACATTTGACAAGCAGACATCATTCTTGCACTTTGCAGTTCAAACTAACAAAGTGCTGTCACAACAGACAACTACTTCTGAAATGTGGAGGTCATGACTAGATTTTAAGTAAAAAATAAACTACATTTACTGATTTTATTTCCATTCATAGATGATTATCAGCCTACAATTCAGCATAAGACCTTAAGAAATAAATTTGAGAAAAACTTGAAGTCCACTGTAGGAAGAGGTCGAAATTAAACTAAAGCCAAGCACTTCTTACCACAGGAAAATTGAGAGATAAATGGGTTGCAGATGGTACTTAGTGCTTCTGTTTACAGCGGCAAGAGAAAAGGAGCAATGGCTGCTGTGGGAGAGACTGTTCTTTCCTTAAGTCTCCATGGAGTCACTGCCCTTACTGGGAGCAGCACTAGCAGCATTTTATCCTTTCCAGGGCTTTGATATTGGTACTGGAGCTATAGCCAGTTTGTTGCCTCCTCTAGGATGGCCCAGCTAATGTTGGGTTTGCTTCCATCTTGACCCAGCCCTGTGTGTACATGACCTCCACAAAGAAACATACACAGTATCTATTATTCCCGAATTACAGAAAACTTCTATTAGGACAAGAATATTTCACCTTTGTACATGCTAAAGACTATATCCCACCAAAGGCTCAGGCATATTCATGATTGAATACGAATATGAATACGAATATGAACACATGGTTGAATTGGCTCAAGCCATGTGCCTTCTTAGTGGGGCTAGAGAGGTTCTGGATTAGATTTGGCTGATAGATAGGTGCCTCAGACAGCTGGCATGTAGAAAATTCCTGCCTTCTTGCTAAAGACTTTGTGCATATACTCTTCCAAAGGCAAGGTAAAGTCTTCATGTGGCTTTGTTTCCAATCAAGTGCTAAGGATGAGTCTGCCCACCCTACATTTAAAAGTTTAGGTTTTAGATCATTTGTGCAAGAACTGACAGAAATTAAGTCCAGATCCTTGTATTGCGGTGTATTAAAAGCCATCTTTTCCACACACCATAGGAGAATACAACAGCAAACAACCTGTTGGGTAGCACGGGTAAGGCATCCTTCAGAACATTTTCAGCAAGTACATGTGGAATTTCAGGTGCTTCCCAGTTACATTGCAACTAAGAATGGAGGCAAGAGAGAGGGCTGGAGGACAGCTAAACCCTGTTCTGATTTTGGTGTGATATAGTCTGAGTTGTCTAAAGTCATAAATGAGAAGAAAACATTTCAAGAGAATTCAAAAGTGCTTTATCTAAGTCTCGGAGACAGAACTAGCTGAGCTGAAGATGTAAGCTGGGTTGTGAATTAATCAGTGTGTGAATACAGATCTACTTTTGATCACAGTTAAATCATGTAGCTTCTATTAATCTGACAGAGACGCTGTCATTCGAAGATCAACTAGATTTGTAGATACTACGGGGATGAACAATATGAACAAAATCCATGCAGGGACCAGGATCAGATCTTACCTATACATGCTTTATCTTCATCTAACTCTTCTAGATTTTGATGTCTTATTCATAGCACAGAAAGTAAGATGAATATTCTGTGACTGGTGGATCTCTTACAGGTACTACCTATTCGTTAGGCAATGTACACTCTTCCCAAGTTGTCTTTCCTAGAAACCAGTGGGGAGTTGCACTTACAAATAGATAGCATAGTATGGCAAATAACCATGAAGGCCATGAAGATACTGATTCAGTGTACAGATTTCCTAAGCAGATCAGGGAAAGGGTAGGCTTAATTAAACAGAATGAACTTAATAGGTTTGTTTTGCATAAATGGGCAGTGCTCTGGAGACATTGTAGATTCTTAGTTGCGATTAATTGTTTTATAGCATTACAAACCAAATATTTCCATGGTATTAACAGGTTGCTCTGAAGCCTGTTAGAACAAATGTAGATCTCTAGGCATAGATCAAGACATATAGAATACGTCCAAAAGATGAATGTGTTGAAGATGTTAGAGAGAGGATATCAAGGATTAACTGATTAACCCTATTCTATTCACATTACTTCTAGAATTTCAGATAAAGAAAATCAATAACAAAAGGCAACACTGGACATTTTTCTTCTTTTTATGTGTAATTATTGTAGAACTGTGTAGGATTATTTATATCACTAACAACAGAAAGACAACAAAAGCAGGCATGTCTCTTAATCAGCATTATTATGGGAATTACAGCTTCCTCAAAGAAAGCAATTATAGGGATAGACATAATCATCATGATGTTTTATTTGTCTTTCAAAACTGTTCTCAGTCACTTCTGTGCAATCCACCTATGTATCCCTGGGAAAGTGGAAGCAGGAATCACATTTGGGACACAGTTTTGTGGAGATGGTACATTCTCTCTTCTGCATACACTTTTCACTTTTTCTCTTTGTCAAATCAGAAACATTTATACCAAACAATGCATATACTTTGCCTATGTGAAGTACCATAACACAAAATATTACCATTAAAAAAAAAAAAAAAAGAAGAAAAAAGATCAGGAATATTAAACAAAGTTCGCATGCAAAAAATTACTGATGTGTTTCATCTTGTAGAAAATTACTTTGTATGACTAGAAATTATGCACCAGAGAAAAGGAAAATGTGAGGTAGATGTTCAGAAATCACTTTACTTTGTTCATTCATTGTCAGTTTAGCAGGCTTGACAACAATTTTTCATGCGACCAAATTTTGATTTGTATTGAAACCAAAAATCAATTTGCTTTGTGATAGACATTAGTTTCAGTAGGACAAACGTAAAAGCTTCACACCTTTCATTGATGTCTGAATTAGACCAAATTAAATTACTTGATATGCTTGATTGAGTAGTTATATGCCACTTGTCAATATTACTATAACAAGCCATACTGAAAATCATGAATTAGTAACGCCAAAAGAGCATAAGGAGAATTGCTGGAAGATATTTGGGATAATGTCATTTTGTAATGGTATAGCAATAGGTGTGGCAAATCATGAGAATCACATACAGTTATGCTTAATCTGTGTTCAGAGCTTTGACCCAAGTTGCCATTAATATTGAGAGGAATGATAGAGGAAAGTAAAAGAAAAAAAACAAACAAACAAACAAAAAAACCCACCCAACAAAAAAAAACCAAACAACCACAAAACACAAACCTCATTTCACTCATTTCCCTGTCAGAGTGATCATGTTTGACTAATCAGAACTTCTGCAAATAAACAGCAATTTCAAATAACTCATGTCCTCACTAAAACTGAAATGCTGGCGCTGTGTCAGCTAGGCCCTTAAACTGCACAACATTACAGTGAGCGAGATGGTAACAGCTCTTTAGATTCAAGTTGTTTAGTAATTTCCCTCACAAGGAAGTTTTTTGTCATTTACAGTCTCAGAACTTCAAACATTTGAGTTTAAATTATTTCTGCTGGGTTTTTTAATTTTATTTATGACTTCTACTAGATGAGTATGATTTTTCTAAGGATAAATTTGATTTGCACTAGCTGGTGTCTTGGGCATTTTCTTGTATCTTTATGACTGACTATTCATTCTTAATGCTGTTGTCTTATTGTTATTTGGACATTAGCACAGACAGTTGCAACTACTTAGTATAGAAATGAGGGGATTCATCATGTAGTTGCTGCTTTAGAATATTTCTCAAAAAATTTTACCTGCTGCTTTCTTGGTGTGGGGGTTTTTTTTGGGTCTTGTTGTTTTGGCTTGGTTTGTTTTTCCTAGACTCCACTATTTTAGTTCCACAATATTAATTTATCTGAATCTTATTTTTCTAGGATTATGTAACTTCTCAGTTTTCTCAGGAGCTTTTAATGAAATCCCAAAGTAACAGTAGCAGAACATGGAGGAGTCTTTAGTAAGCAAATTATAATTTCTCTCTTTTTATGGTCTGTTTCTGTAAACTCTGAAAAGAAACAAAGAATAAAGTGATGGCCACAGATTTAATATCTATAAATAGACCTATCTGGAAAAAAATTGACTTAAATGATTCATAATCAGATAGATATACTACATTTACTCATTATTTATGTTTCTGGGCTGACACCGGTCTACAGATCCAATGTGAATTCTCTTTAGTTAACATAAAGCAGAGCATAGCACAATGTTATTTCACACAGAAATGTTCTCTGACACAACAAAAAATATTCATCTACAAATCCTCAATTTCTTCTTCCTTTCTTGGCCCAACCAATGTTCCAACTGATACTCTAAAGATTGTTTTTTGATACTTATGATAATCTTGCCACCTGAAATATTTTGGTAGAGAAATTGCTACTGTCAATTTTTTTTTTTTTAATTTTACACTGCAAGTTCATCCAAGACATTTGATTCAAGAAAGGCAAATAATGTCTCCTCCCATGATCAGACAGTGTTATTCTACTTATTCCCCCAAATTAAGCACCTTGAAAAGCTTCTCAATTCCAGTCTGCTTTGATCTTGCAATCATTACCATTGTTTAAAGCATTAGTGAACCCTCATATACATCATATGGAATTTCAGTTATCCATCTCAAGAGAGATGAATTCAGATTGGAATGTGTGCAGAGAAATCCTGCTAGAAATGATCGACTGAATAGAGAGCATATGCTTGGGGAGGACACTTAAAAAAATCTTGGCTTATTTAATTCAGGAAGAAAAAAACAGAAAGCAGTCTGTAAAATCATCAGGGTGATAAATGAGAGGGAGAGAGAAAAGCTAATTTGAGTTTAAAAAAAATGGCAACAGAACAAATTAGTATGAACTAGTCATAAATAAACATTTGCTGGATTTTGCCCATCTGAAGAACAAAACCTGGAAATTGTCTTTCACTTGGATAGTAGAACAAGAAATTTAGCTGATTTCAGATGTCTACCCTATAACAGTGACATTTCAGTTCTATAGCTTGCAATCTTTTTATTTTTCGTTTTCCTTTTGTTCTTGTTGTTTTCTTTTCCTTTTCCTTTTTCTTTTCTTTTTCTTTTTCTTTTTCTTTTTCTTTTTCTTTTTCTTTTTCTTTTTCTTTTTCTTTTTCTTTTTCTTTTTCTTTTTCTTTTTCTTTTCCTTTTTCTTTTTCTTTTTCTTTTTCTTTTTCTTTATCTAAATGTTTCTTTAAGAGTTCTGTTCTTTTCCTAGTAATTCTATTTAGCAAAGAACCCATAGATTCTCTATAGATAATGTCCCTCACACTCCATCTCCTGTCCATTAAGAATCAACCTATTCAGGAAGGCAAAGCTGCTTCTTCATCAGATATTGGTTCAGCTGACCCCAAGTAAGCTGCTGAAACTGCCTATCAAAAACATAACTTTCAAATTTTTTTTCTGCTTTCTGCCTCCATTAGTTAGAACACACCACGGAGAGGTCCAACATGTAATCAGAGATCCTTATTGTCTGATCTGCTTGCCAGATAATCTGTTTAAACCAGTTCTCTTGATTAGGTCCCAGCTTTTGTTTTCTGTTTGAATGAATCTTCTGTTACTGGCTGCATGGGCTCACCTTTATTAAGGCTAAACTGTCAGGGAGACAGAAGAACAACAGAGAAGGTTAGGGAGGTACACTGTACAGATGAGGAAAAATGATTTTGATTAAGATAACACCTATAATTTTGTAGAGAATTCAGAAGTTGTTGGTAGGCAGATCTTCTGAATTGTCACAAAATGTACTCAGCAGCACATTTTAGGATTAGGCATTAAAGCTGGGAAACAGGCCCTGAAGCAGAAAAATAAAACAACCAAGCTTTGGCCACCGAAGCATGTTCGCTTACTTAAAGAAGTACCATATTTCAGTAACTGGCTTTGCTGTCTTGCAATTTTTACTGCTAAAGCAGTCCAATCAATACTAAAATGTGAAGAAAATCAGTTAATTCTAGAGTTTTTTCCCAGGCAATTTATCTTTAGCATACTGGCGTTCTTTCTGTTAAATTAGAGTTGTTACTTAACACTTTGGGACCATGGTGTTTAATTGTTTTCCTACATGTGTAGATCCTAAGGTTAGCCTAACACCATATATTAATGTCAGATCAATTTTATTGAGATATAAATAAGTAGAACCATCTGAATAATGTTATTGTTACAGTTCAGAATAAACTGTATTTTTCAATCCATCCCTGTGTAACCGTGGATGTCCCTTTAGAGCAACAAGCCCTTATCATGCACAATTCCATGATGTACCGTCTCTGGCTGAGATGAAGTTAACTTTCCTCATAGTAGCCCACACGGTGCTGTGCTTTGCATTTTTGCTAAAGCAGTGTTGATAACAAAGCATTGTTTTGACTTGCACAGCATCGGGGCTTTCTCTCCAAATCCCCTTCCCATCCAAATGCTGGTAGGTTGGCAATGGGCAAGAGGTTGGGAGGGGACACAGCCAGGACAGCTGACCTGATCTAACCGAAGGGATATTCCGTACCAAAGGACATTGTGCTCATCAATAAAAGCTGAGGGAAAGAAGGTGGATGCAGGTACATTCACAGTTATGCTGTTTGTTTTCCCAAGCAACCACTACATGTACTGAGGCCCTGCTTCCCAGGGAATGGTTGGACATCTGCCTGCCAACGGGAAGTAGTGAATATTAAACTTCCTTTACTTTGGCCCACGACTTTTTCTGCCCCTGTTCTGCTGAGGAGTGGGAGAGAGAAACAGACTGCAGGTCTGGCAGTTGGTCAAGGTAAATCCATCACAAATGATTGACCCTGTTTTTACAGTAATCCACAGGTTACAATCACAGAATTACATAGGTTGGAAGGACCTTTAGCTAGCCCAAACCCCTTGCTTGAATCAGCTTCCCTTATAACAGGCTGCTCATGGACTTCTCCAACGGAATTTTGAATATCTCAAAGTGGGGAGAACCCTCAAGCTCTCTGGAAACTGATTCCACTGTCTGACCACACTCATGGCAACATTTTTTCTGCAATATTTGCCATCTTCCAGCTCATGTCCATTACCTCTCACTCTTCTTCTAGGACTCCCTCTACTTTTTCTCTATTTCTTTCCATTAGACAGTTGAGAACAGCATTATTATCCCCACAGTGCAATCTCTCTCCAGGCTGAACATGCTCAGCTTCCTGAGCCTCTCCTCACAGGGAAAGTGCTCCAGCCCCTCACCAAACTTGCTCCAGTTCACTGATGTCTTTCTTGTACTCAACTAAGACCTGGTCTACAATACTTCATGGGAGAGTGCACTTTCTCAGTAAGTCTGACTATATTCAGGCACCTGCAGTTTTTCTTTTTATGACTCAGATTTAAATCATACATAGATACATAACAGCCTTCTTAAAATGGAAGTATTAAGCTATTGCAACAGAGAGCATTTACTGAAAGAGCAGCTGGCATGTTCATCTATCTTAAAATCTTTTGATCTCCTGATGATAATGAAGCTAGTTGTAACTTCTTCTGGTCCCACAAGGTGCTGTGTCTCAGCTGGTTGTTCCAAGATAATTACTCTCCATGGAGCAAGTGCTCATTTTTAGACCTGCAGGAAAGTTCTTTTGATCTCCTGCATGCCAGGAACTTTTTCTGTCCTGCTTCAGAGCAGTTTTTCAACTCAGCATTTTCACAGGAAATGGTATTCAAGTCTCTCTTGTTTCGTGTCCCAAGTTAGCTTGAACAGTCCTTTTTGTGTGTTTAAAAAAGAAAGAATCTCCTGATCTACTAGACAAATACAATCATTGAGAAAATGTATCAACAATCACTTCAACATACCAACTGAATCAATTATTAGAGTAGCACTTCAAATACATCCCTTGCATCTTCCAAGCATAAGAATGGAATAAATGCTTTAAGGAATTTCTCAGATTTCCTCTGGGTTATAAACTGGGATGAAATAGTAGTATTTCATTTCATGTGAGTCCCCACAATATCATGCTCTCAGAGAGAAGACACCAAGTCAACAGTTTGGTATTAGGTCTTTCAGACATGGGAAATGTTCCTAAGCATCTGAGGACAGATGTAAACGTCCTCTCTCGGTGCCAGGCTGCCGTGTCCTCGCCCAGTGGAAGGTAGCTGGGAGCCCTCTTGAGGCCAGAAGGTAAAGAAAGCAAATCACAAAAGCTCCCAGCTCTGTCTTTTAATGTGAAGGCTTAAAGCCTTCCAATAATCTGACCTGAACACTCAGAAGTTATTACAGAGCTGCTCCAAAGATGTTATATCAGCAATCAAAATTATTTAAGGAAAAAAAAAATCAAAAACTTGATCAAACTTGAGGTTTCTACTGATGTTGCTCAAAAGGCAGAAGTAACTACTTCTTTTATTTAAAAGCTAGTGTTTTTTCTGGTTTTGTGCTGTGCTGACCTACCTACCTACACTTAAGATACCAATAACTAAAAACCAAATGCTAAATGTTACATATGAAATAACAAATAGTAAATAACAAATCATGAATATGATTTAAACAAAAAATCTTCCTTAAGAATTATTTAAAGAAAAATCATCATTCACAGGGTGTAATTATTCAAAGGTTTTGATGGTGATAGAACTGTGTTCAGCAAAAAGATTGCCCACAGAGACAGACTTGGCGCTCCCAGGCCTCACATGAAATAAAAGGAGGTGTTAAATGTACAAAAATGGTCCTCTGAATTGAATGCAATTTATCGCCCTTATCAGGTCAATAAAATGGATTAATTTATCAAGCCAAAGGCACAAGACACTGTGACAGTGTGTTCTGTTCTGAGCACCAGCACTGCTCCTTCTTGCTGAGGTAAGATGATTATCACACAGAAATGTTTTGAGCTGAATATAAAAATTCAGAAACTAGAGGGTTTTTTAGTTTCAGGAAGGCATCACAGTGCAGGCACTGTGGTCTGATGAGCAGTGACTGTGTTTTCAGATAGATCTGAGTTATAACTTTGATAGGTTAAATATGCTCTATTTGTCTCTGAAGAGATGAGATTCAAACAGTCTGAAATGACAGACAAGTTATCTGCATTACAGGAAGCTTAGCCTGTGGGAGGACGGGAAAGACTAGAAACAATGACATAACCTGCTTGATCTTTTAGTGGACTTCTATGAAAATGAAAACGTGTGTGGATACCATGAAAACACACACAACTTAGCTCTGCAGACTTAGAAAACAAGCTCATGATATATTTTGAGGCAACAAATGACTGCAAAACTGAGTAAGAAGTCTTTCCAATGAAGCAGCTTTTAATTGTGTTTCTCTGCTCACCAATGACGCTGATTAAGATGCTGTTGATTGTACAATGAAGATAAAGTCAGAGGCCCTGTGTTAGCTGCAGCACTAAAAGAATATTATGACTGATATGTTTTTGTTGACTTTTGGATCTACTGTGAACTATAGCTCTCTGTATGTCTGTAATATTTAGCAAGCCTCAGAGGAGATTGCATCTTGTAAATTTTTTAAGATGTGTTATATACTTATCTAAGGACAGGTTGCTTGCAAAATCACATGGAATAATAGTTATTACATTGTTAAGTTTAGATTTTTGTAATAATTACATTAGCCGGATTTGTTCGACAAAGCAGCCGCCAGTGAGAACAATGTCAGTGTTAAATAACTAAATGTAGGATAACATTCACACCAATTCCTCACCTAAATTGTGCATTCATCCACTGGAAACAAGTGAGGAGTAAATAGATCTGAGCATAGTATTAAGTCAGTCTCCTTGATAACCTCCCCATAGGCACTGAGGCTGCTATTGGATCTCCCCAAAGCCATCTCTTCCCCAAGCTAAATAAGCCTGGTTCCTTCAGCCTCTCCTCACAGGGCAAGAGATCTAGCCCTGTTCATCTTGGTGGTACCCACTAAACTTGTTCCATTTTATCAACGTTGGTTTTGCATTAGGGAAGGTGAGGATGGGAAGAAACCCAAATTCTAGAAACACCATATTCTAGATTAGGTCCAATGAGTGCTAAGGGGCATAAACGTACCCTCAATCTACAGTGTTGAAAGCTGTGCTAAAGTTGAGGCAACTGACATCCACTCTCTCTCCCTACCCTTACATCCAGACAGCAGACACATTGTTCGGGCATAATATATCCTTGGAAAATCCACACTGTTTCCATCACTTTCCTCTCCTTCAGGTGTTGAGAACAGTGTCCCAAAATGACTCAACCCATGATTTTCCCAGGGACTGAAGAGAGACTGACCACTTAGCGTTAGTTCTACAGATCAGCCTTTTGACATTTTTTGAACACGGGACAAGCAACAACTGCCATTTGTCAATGTTTCTTGGACTTCTGCATTTGGAAAATAAGCATACTGTTTTGAGATATGCAAAAAGCATATTTAAAATCACTATCCATCATATCTGAAATGTGTCTATATCTCAAGTCAATATTACATCCTACTTTTTGTTACACAGTTCCTTAGTTTGATATGGATCCATAAGGCAGAAATAGCTGTAAATTAAAGTTTCTAAAATAGTATTGTAACTTCTATAGGATAGAGCAATTTACATTTTTTGGGTTGCTTTTTTAAATAATATATTTTTATATAATTTCTTCTCCTTCCGTGTACCACACAGATATTTCTAGTTGCCTAGAGCTGAACCCAGACACCCTTTAAAGTCAAAGCTGAAGACAATACTTGTTTTTCTAAAGTTTTTGATGGAATTTGAGTTGTGTCAAATCAGATTTGAACTTCTTTGGAAAAAAAATACAGAGTTTGATCTAAGAAACACATGGCAGAGTGGTCATTAATGGTAAGAAATGTGTTCAAGAGTTGCATTCTTTTATCACTCTTTTCCTATCCATGTTTATGTCTACGAAATGACGGTGTATGCAAGCTGTTAAAGAAACAGGAAAGCAAATACCCTGTGTTAAAATGATGTTACACTGTTCTTTAGTGCATTCTAATTTTCTCAGTGAGTGAGAAAACATTATTCTGGTTGGACATTGCCTCTGTTTACAGTTATAATTTCAATTACTTCATCTAGAGTGCATTCATCAGCCTGGTTTTGGTTTTGTTTTTGTTTATGTTTTTAACAAGTGTTTTCTGTTTACCCAAAAATGCTAATGTATCTCAAACAAAATCACATATCAAGAGCATTACATTGCAGGTTCTCTTCATAGGAGCAGCTATAAGAGGCAGTGATTTTTAATAGGTGAGCATTTGATCAACTGTCAGAAAGAGAAATCACATCAATACCAACCTGTCTGAATAGTCCGACATGCACTGACATTTGTCACATCACTCCAGTGAGAGATACTGTATTTTTCATAGATTTGTCCCATTCAGGCTGCCAACAATGAATCCGGAAAGCTGTGTAGACAAATCTATGCTGATCAGGTGAGTGAGCAACACGGATGAGGAAAGCATGAGTGCAGGAAAAACCTTCAATGTAGACCAGGCTGTGTTTCTCTCTCTGACTTCCGATGGGGCTGGAGAACAATTTTTGACAGGGTTGTTCAGTTTACAGGGCTCTACAAAAAGACTTGCTGCTATGAGTGGTGTCTCAGTAATGATCCAATGCGTTCTCTGGCAGCTGAGCCTGACATGATGGGTTTGGTGCTGTGAGACTTTCAGAATCTCATTTTCCTGTGTTCCTCCTTACCTCTCTCAAAATAAAAAATGTTTGAGAATCTTTTCTAAAAGTCCTGTGTCCTAGCAGCAACTGTTGAACAGAATAACCTCAGAACAGCCACAAGAAGTGGCTTTTTCATTAAAACAACTGCAGCTTCCTGCTACTTGTATAAGTTTATTATTCCATTATTGATATTGGCCAAGATCCAGACCCATTGTACCATTTTGCAAAATTTGCTACAAAGTGGTTTTGCTGCTACAATAAAGTGCATCTGTCACCCCAATTATGCAAAGCAAGTGGTTGACTGCAGAACTACATCAAAAACTGAATTAGAATTTTTCATCCATTTATGCAAGAAATGCCAACATGAAATATATATTTATTTTGTAGTAGAGGTACTATATTAACACAACTACATGAAATTAGACCCTTGTGTCTGTATCAGAATGCAATTACCATAATATAAAAATCATTTTTATTATTTTGGCCGATACCTCAGTTGCTGTTAACACTATCGTGCAGATATGGCTTATTCAAAGACATACCTAAACGTTAAGTTGAAAATTCTTGTCTTACCAGCTTTATCAAAGGGACAAATTCTGGTCCCCTTTTTCATATTGGATAACAACATGTTTCACAGATATCCTCACTAATATTAATAGACTCCTTTGGGTTTAAAGAGCTATTGATTGCGATGGGGTTCAAATCTCTCTTTCCATAAAACCCTCAATCAAGCTCTTGTCTGCACCACAGACACCTACATTTTGGTGTGGATCTGGCAAAATCAGCTGGTAAGTTGGAGTTCATTCTCTCTTCATACAACAAGCATGCCAAAGCAAATTACGGAATTCTTTGATACTTGACGGATTTCAGAGGTACTGAATAAGGAGGCTGTGGAACCTCCATCATCAAAGATATTTAAGAACAGGCTAGATAAATCTTTTTGGAAAAAGGAAAAGATATTCTATCTTGCCTTGGGACAAGCTAACGGACAAGATGAGCTCTTGAGGTCACTTCTAGCCCCAGTGTTTATGATTCCATGATGTGTGACAGAGGGCCCTAGTTCTATGTCATTCACATCACTAAAATCTGAATAAAAACCTGAGGTTACATCCTGAATGACTAGCCAGAAGAGAAATGTGACATTTTGTTTTACAGTTGCAGGACTGGTCTTGTATACTTTCAGAAGAGCATGAAATTTTCTCATCTTCACTGGAATAATTTATGAAATTCAGTATTTTTTTTAGACATTGTGGATATTTTCAGGGTTTTTTTTAAGAGAACTTCAATAATCTTCCTGTCACAAATTCATATTATGATAGTTTTATCTTTCAATATCTCTATAAACTGGAATCATATCAATAAAAATGCCATTTAAATATCTTTTCCCTAGGCAATAGAAAATACAGGAAAAAAGGAGATTGAAATAGTTAGCAACTCTCAGAACCTCTGAGAATCTTAAGCATGGGAAGAGCCACTTCAAAATAACACTACTTTTTAGCACCTCTAGGTGTATCTTTCATAAATCTGAATTAAACACCTAAAATATCCATGAAGTAGATGAGGTGGTACAGGAACATTTTCATAGCATCTACATACAAAATGGAAAAGCGTCAGGCTCTGGAATGTGTGCATCTGAATGCTGCCTACCAGAGCTATTTCCAGCTCTGGGATTCTCCGATCAGAAACACTTCTTGAATTTAAGACTACACTGACAGTGGTATGATTCATACTTTTGTAAAAAATTATTTTTCTGTACGTACAGGATGTACCTAACAATACCTGAATAATGCTAGATTATTTGCCAGAAACTGAGACATGTGATGTGTAACTACATTGCATGTAAATCCTCCTCCATCTGAAACCACTCAAACCCACATCTTTCTCTTCTTGCCTGTGTTACTGCCCTAAACATGAGCCCAGTAGTAAGTCCCCATATTTACCTGGTATGCTCTGCTTCTCATGAGAGAACGCACAGTCAAGATTATCATTTCATGAGGGTGAGAGAGAACAGTTCTGGGTTCTGGTTTCCACTTCTATAGCTGTTTATTCATCTGCCTTGGAAAGATTCCTTGACACTATCTTTTAGCACTACTGAAACACAGTCCCAGGATTTGCCCCTTCCAGTAAATATACAGATTTTAAGTAAGCACTGATTTGGAGAGAGCTGTGTGCTCCCTTTCAGTACGTCTGAACCTTACACTCTTTGCTATACCGTGTTACAGCTACAACAGGAAGGCTGGAGAATGTCTTTTTCAGCACAGCCTTTAACATGGCAGAAAAATATGTTTCTAAAGGGGTAGAATGCGGCTCTTTAATTTTTTGCATAAATATAAGTTGAATAGCAAAAGGTTTACCTTCACCCTTACTGACAGTTCTTTTTATCAGTGAGCAGCACTGCCTTCCCTAACTGTACTTTTAAAGGAATACAGCCACATTGCACATCTACAGCTGAATTAAATATAGTGAGGGTTTGTAAGGATTCTTCCGAGCATTCTTAGTCCCCGGACACTGAAAATCCTTCTTTTGTGAATGCTGCATGAGCCCAAACAGATGGCAGGACAACGTTGAGCTGAGGTGGTTTTGTCACTGCAGAACTTGAAGCCCTGGAGTACTTCATCATCTTAATCCGTTTTACATGCTCAAGCGCTTACCTGAGTAGACATAGGATTTTTTGTGGACATAATTTTTGGACTCACATTCCTAAATTCCATCAGGGTTGCAATCTAGTTGCCCAAGTGCTTTTTTCAGATCTGGCCATTTGCCGAGTAAACACAAAATACGAAACACAAATTAAAGACACAAATACTGGGAATGGGAAATCCACACTACAAATAGACTAAGACTATTAAAATGCATCATAAATGCCAGTGAATAGCTCACTCACTATATTTTAGAATTTAATTTGGACATGACAGTCGTCAAGCCACAGAATCTGTCAGTCACGCGTGTCTGCTATTATTACAAGCTCATCTATACCCTGAGTATTTTTGGTTTCCTGGATTTCTGACACAGAGAGTATTGAAACAGAAATGTTCAAAAAGTGGGGCATTCTATTAAAGTTATTTACAAATCCTAACATTTGATTTCTCACTTTTTTGCTTATATACACATGACCCATTTAATAAGACAAAATAAGGCTGATCTTGCACATTGAAGAAAAATAGTGCATACTTCAGAATGTATTACATTAGGAATCATCTCTTGGAAGCTGTTATTCTCTGGATAAAATGAAAGTAACTTTAGCCACAGTTAAACAGGCATCCAGACTTATTTTACTGAGCATTAAGCTCAGCTTTGGAAAAAATGTAATGTTGCAGCTAACAAGCATTTCTCTGATTTGTGGTTTCTAAACATTTACAGCAGTACCTAGTGCCTTCTCTAAATTGTTATAAGAAAGAGAGAAAAATTAAGAACAAGACAACTGCAAGCAAACCTCTATATGACCACTTAGCATGGGTAAAGTATTAGACATGATCAAGCAACAGCAAAAGACATAGACCTTTAGGGTATTTTCGTGATCTAAATTTGGCATTGACATAACAAGTGAACTGGCCATATAAACCCATCAAGGTAAAACTCCTACTATGTGCCTCAATACCAGTTCCAGCGCCACAACCTCTATCTGCAACATTTGGATTTAACAGCAGCGATAGCTGTAGCCATCTGATCTGATAGACAATATTAAACGCAGACATCCTTTTCATCTGAGATTAAATATGTGGAGGAAATACATTATGATACAAAATAAATATGTGGAGGAAATACATTATGATACAAAATAACGACCATTATATTTGATGAATGTTCTTCTTGAAATAATTGCTTTTTTTTCTATACAGCTATGGAAACATGGTATTTATAAGAAAGGCTGCTGAGTGAGAAGACAGCCACTAGTTTTCCAGCTGGTTTGCTAAAAACTAACTCTCTTCTATACAGAAGTTCCTGGTCTACCTCATCCCTCGATGAGGTCTTTTGGGCTGAAGGTTAGGCAGATCTATGAGTTTAGCTTGTCTACCAAAAAAAAAAAAAAAAAAAAAAAAAAAAAAAAAAAAAAAAAAAAAACAAAAAAAAAAAAAAAAAAAAAAAAAAAAAGTGGCCAAAGTCCTGCAGCTCAGACAATTAAACCAGGAAAGGCTGAAGCCATATAGGTTCAAAAATCTTTAATTGCTTCACTTTTTTGAGTGAAGAAGAAATTGAACGTATTCAAGACAGCTAATAAATCTGGCTTATAACTTTATTGTTTCCTTAGCCAGGGAGCAATTTTAAATGAAAAAGAAGATGGAAAAAAGAAGATAGGTCTTAAATATCCTTATATTCCTTCGAGTTCTAACTCTCTGTTCCTGAAATATATTTCTACCCTACTATCTCCTGCATACGGATAAAAGCAGATTATCTTTAAAAACAAGTAGAAATATTTCTGCATATTTTTACAACTCAGTTAAGGATACCATATCATTTATCTGGCTGTTAAAAGGACTATCAAATTGGGAATTCCAAATATTCACACCACCAATGGAATATGCAGGTCTTAGTTAGCCCAAAATTACTCATGACAAGGCTTTCAATACAAAATGTTGTTCCAGAAATGTGAGTAGCAAAAGAAAAAAATCATAGTCCAGCAGTTTGTGAACAGGACTAGACCAGTTTTAATAAGTACATAATTCATAGCAAACCATTAATTCAGATTCTGTCCCGAAGTACCACACTAGGTGTCGGTCAGTTCTGCAGTTGTATCGGACACCACAGCAAGACTTCTCTGTTTATTTTACTGTATAACTTATTTCTTTTGATTGTTTTTATAGCAAGAAGTACAGAGAACGCCATTACCTGATAATGCAGTTGAATATTCACAAATAATTTCAAATACAAAAAAAAATCTTCCTTTTTCCTCAGTAATTTCACGTTTGCTTTATGGGACAGATTCACCTCTCATTTATCGCACTGCAAATTCCTTTCCTAGCTTGAAACACCAAAGAAAACTTAAGCTTACATTACAGTCTGAGTAGAGTCAGAACTCACTTTTATTGAAACAATCTTTCTGAAAAACTAGATTGTAGTGTAGCACTTACCAAACTATAATTATCAACAGGGAAGAACATCCTACATAGCACTTTCTAAATGCAGTTTGCTTAGGTAAGAGCATTAATGACAGTATCAGCAGCAAAAGCTCCTGGCACTGTGCTGGGTTGGGTATATGCACAGAAGGAGACGTTTGGCGGCTCAAACAGGATTTATGCGTATCTTTGGAGTAGCTTGCGTATTACTAGTGAGATGCTTATCTGGCGCAGACGCACCTCTATATTTGGATGACACTGTTGTAAGAGTCACCTTAGTCCTGTCGTGAGACAAAGACGGTGCCTCAGACGCCTGGTGCCTGCCTGGGTACGTGGTGCTGGCTCATTGCAAGTGCAGAGCAAAGTGAGCTTAAAACAGCTCTGCTGAGCTGAATAACTGAGTCATTCTGGACCAGGTGTGCACTCCCGTGGCTACGGGTATGACAACAGGGAGGCTTGTATTAGGAACTGAAATATTTGTGGCATAAATACGCAAATCTACCCTACCATGGGGAAATATTAATAGAGGTGATAGTGATCATCAGCTTACTTGTTCATATTGCTTAAAAAAAAAAAAAAAAAAAAGAAAAAAATTTGAGTGGGATTGTTATTGCATTTTAATTGCTATTTACAAGTTTTATTGATTTTATGCTGACACATGTAGAAGATGAAGTGGATATACTGTAACCACTAACACGTAAAACAGAAAATAATGGTAGTTAGCTGCAAACTAGGGTATATTACAGAATATCAAGATATTTCCTTGTTAATTATTTTTTCTCTTAGCCATGTTCAGGGGTCATTCATTGCTTTCTAAATCTGCAAGCTTATTGCAGACCAGTCCAAGGTTATATAACACTCCAAACATAATTGCTCTGTGTACAATATTAGCTAGCAAGTAATTATAACTACTAGCTGAACCCAGCTGGTAATACGCTTTGGAAATTCATACATTTCAACTTGTCAGTTTAGGTTAAATGATTTGAGAAAATGCCTGACTTAAGAGAATGCCAAAAGAGAGTGATTCAGATATACATAATTGTATACGATGTGCTGCTCTTAAAAAGGAATAATTTAAAATGTAAATATTTTTAAATTCACAATTCCCATGTTAATTTGTCTAAGAATATGGATTTGAGAAATCATTATATTGATAACATTTTGGTAAGGTACTGAATGCTCAACTCTGGGAGCACATGCCAGGTGGCAGAGGAGCTACATGGTTTGCATCTATTTTTAACTAAATTACTACTTTGAAGTCAATAATTGTATAGCCATCTTGGATACCAAAGGAAGCTTTTCCTACCATCTAATCATGTTTAACATCCACTTACTTTCAAAATAATGGAAGTCTTTTCATTTTAGCAGTTCTGCCTTCAAAGAAGATTTTCCTCAGTACATTGGATAATGTTGTTTGGCTTTTTTTTTGCCTTGAGTTTTAAAAGTGTTAACAGGCTATTTTTCTAAATCATGCATTAATTACAAAGGAAGACTATCTGGTAACCAGCTAGGAAATAAGAACCTAAGTGCCAAATAAAGATCACTAGAGTAGGAACTTGAGAATTCATGTTGCTAAATGATTAGGGTGACATTTTAGCAAAAGATCCAGTACTGATTTAGCCCAGAACACATAGCTCAGAAGAAGTGGAAATTGTCAAGATTCTGAGTGATTTAAGAGGCCTTTCAGCTTTGGAATGTTTAATGGGATCAGCCATCATTGCAGCAGAACAGGTAGAGTCAGTGAATAATCCACATTAGTGTTCAGATCTGAGAGGCACTAGATCTCCCCAGGAGCTCCACAGTTATGTACAACTACCTGTATGCCTTCACACCTCAAAACCAGGTCTTGTATTGGCTCTTTGCTCTCTTGGCTCTTTCATACTCTTTGAGTACCCATATTTTTTTCATTCTTCTAGTACCTGCAGAGCTGCACAGTGTCTCTCGAAATTACATGTTAATTTTAGGAAGTACGTTTTCTACACTAGAAAAACTCTCCTTGCTAATGTTTTTAGTTGTCCCAAAACACCTCCTTTGCTTTATCAGTTGCCCCTCTGTGAGCTCAGAAATATTACTTGTTGTACTATAACTCCATGTTTTTTCTAGTCCTACCCACAAAAAGTTTTGGTGTTTTTGAATGCCCTCATGTCACATAATTCTCCTTCACATTAAATTTCAGAAGAATGAGAAATTTGCTCTGCCATTTAGGGTAGTATCTTGAATAACTTAATCCCAACAAAACCTGTCATTTTAGAATAGACGTAACTACAGCATCAAAGCATTTTTCCTGCTGAATTTCCTTTCTCAATCTTCAGAAACTTCACCTTTACTCAGAGAAAGAATGGAGGCAGTTGAACTATAAAAACTGCCCAACTTTCAAACTTTCATGGGCAGGCTGATGAAAACCTGGGGAACAGGCTTTACATAAGATGTTCTTGTTGCTATGAAATTAAAAAAAAAAAAAAAAAAGCACCTATTTTTCTGTGACATTTCCTATTATTTGTTTGTTTATTTGTTTGTGTTTCTTGGTGAAAATTACAAAATATGCATTTAGCTCACACTGTGCATACTTCTCGGTAGAAATATATATGCCTCTGTATGCCTCATTTGGCACAGTATTGTAGTAGCTCTATAGCCATTCTTTAAGTGCTTCTTAGTTCCACTGGGTTGAGATTTCAAGTCTTTTTTCTTTGATGCACCTTCTAGTTGCTGGTTCTTGCTAAAAGTGACCTAAAAAGACTGTGCTAGGGCCGCCATACCACAGAAAGGCTCTAATATACCAGAGGATATGTGCTCATGCACTGTAGGAGTTACTGACCCACTCAATTTCCTAGGTATCCTCAAATTAAGTGCATCCTTTGCCTTACTTCCTCCTTTAAAATATGACCAATGGCAATGTCACATCCATCCGGCTAAAGTTTTGAGCCCTTTTCTAAGGATCGTCATGGCTTAATTCTTGTAGTAGTCACCAAACGTATTTGGATATAACTGAACCCTGCTGTCGCCTACTCCTCTTCCTTTCAGAAATTATCTCCAAAAGAATATGTGTAAAGGAGAATCATATCACTGCTTTTTATTTTGTTTTTTTCAACTGGTTCTGATCCTGAACAGACACCTCTATTTTCTTCTGCATGGACTTGGTCCTTGAATTCAGCTGGTTGAGCTATGTATAGTTTATAAATGATTGTACTGCTTACTGTACAAAAGTAACACCACTGTCAGCAGATAAGTAGACCCATCTACTTAGACCTATATAAAATGTTTAAGTTACTTATTTATGGCAGAAAATTATTTTTAGTGAAATCAATAGAAGGAGAGATTGTAATGGGATCTTTGTCCTTTTTCAAATTCGTTGCTATCCATAGAGTTTGCTGAAGTCAGTCTCTGATAAGGCTATCCCATAAATAGCTGACAGGTAAGAGGCAATTTCTATCGACACAAGATTTGTAAAGGGCAGCCAGAGAGCCATTGAAGCCAGGAACAGAAGATGATTTTAAGCATTTATCTGCCCGAAAAAAAAATATATATTCTTGGTGAGACCAGTGAATGTAACACGTGTTTACTAATAATGTGGAAGGTGATACCTCAGTACAGTATCACTGCACAAAGTAATATGTCTTCACGCAAAAAGGATTCTGAATATCAAAAATTGAAGTATACAATTGGCAATCTATGTGGCAAAGCATGGGGCACATTTTGCTGAGGACACTTACAAGTCCTGGTGGTGGAGTTTGTAAGCCCACATTCACACTGATAGATTCTTATTGATGTAACTAGTCATACCTATCCCATCAAGTTTACTAGCAATCTGGTCTTGACTTTAGAGCTAAAAGAACAATTGATTATAACTTCTAAAGACACAGTTTATTTCCATCAGATGAGAGAAATTTTAAATCAGTACAGGAGAACAGAATTTTGATCATATCAAACGTTTATAAATATCTCAAGGGTAGGTGTCACAAGGAGGGGATCAGACTCCTCTGAGTGATGCCCAACAATAAGATGAAGGGCAACGGGCACAGACTGAAGCATAGGAGGTTCAATCTAAATACGAGGAGAAACTTCTTTACCTTGAGGGTGCCAGAGCCCTGGAACAGGCTGTCCAGAGAGGTTGTGGAGTCTCCTTCTCTGGAGACATTCAAGACCCGCCTGGACACCTTCCTGTGTGATCTGCTCTGGTGAACCTGCTTTAGTAGGTGGGTTGGACTAGGTGATCTCCAGAGGTCCCTTCCAACCCCAACCATTCTGTGGTTCTGTGACTCTATTTTGGCAATATGCAGTTTTCCTGAACAAGCACTTTTTCCCTTGGGCGTGGTATCACACACCACATTTTTAGCAAAGTTTGTAACCTAATTCTTGAGTGGAACACAATTAGGTATTTCACTTGAAAGGGGAGGTTGTTAGTTCAGTACAAGGCTTCTCCAATAAATGTTAACATTACGAAGAACAGAAGATTTCCTTTAAAAGTTAAGAGGGAGGAAGGTACATAGCAGAAAGAGAGTTATTTCAATGCTTTAAATAATTTATTTGAGGTTTACTCCTATCACTGTGTCTGGTTCACTTATTTCAGATAACAAAGTAGATTCCCTGTTCTGCGCTCGCGGGTGCCATTCAGATCTTTAACGCAGAAAACTATTCCGGTACTAAGAAAAGGGAAATAAATTCAGTCAAATGTTTAGAGCTTTCAGCTGAATCATTTGTTAAATAAGCACAATCTGTACTTTTCACTCTCTGCTGGTTATTCTAGCTTAAAAACCAACCAACCCATCATAGCGTTTGGAGAAAATACACAGTAGAAAGCTCAGAGATGTTGCCAGAAACTGCTTTTGGTTCTGAAGTAGATTCAGAAACTGCCTTCTAGACTTTCAGTACGTGTGACAAAAGAGATAGTCAGAGACTACAACAGGCTGGATTCTTTCAGCTGCAACTGAAAAGGGATCTGAGTCACTTTGTACCATTTTGACTTCATGAAATCTGTAGCATGCTGTCAACCTACACGGAAGTCCAGCCTTTCATCTAGGTAAATGTAGCTGCAGCAAATGAGCCAAGTCAAGGTCACAATGCAGGGGAGAAATCTTGGATTCAGTGTCCCACATGGAGCCTCTCTGTGGGAGCACACAGAAGATTTCTCTTGTGCTAGACAGCACATACAGATGGGAGGTAAAGTAATATGTGAGGGTTAGTGTTAACATCTGTAAAATTGTAACAATGATGGAATATTTCACACAGTGCCACCAGCAGCCATCTTACAGGAATAAAATCTTCACAGGCTGGTTTTGAACTTCTGACACATCCACCAAAAATCCCCTAGGTTTTACATCTACAGATGCTCCTAAGAAAGGGCAACTGGTGTAGGCTTTAGTGCTGAAATACAGCATCCCCTACACTTCTATGAATGGACTCTGTCACACTGAAAGCCTATGGGATTAGGCTGATGAGTCAGTCGAAAGAGGAGAGTGATAGAAATAAGCATAAAGTAAAAGTTACATAAAGAATATATATATATATATATTTATTTTTTTTTTACCACAGAAGAACAAAAGGGGAACTGAATGTGGACGTAGGAGTAGTGACCACAGGCCAGGAAACATTTCTGTGCTGTTGTTCAACAACTTTGGTCACCATTTCAGAAACTCGCTGCTGTGTTTGCCCACCAAAAATATGGTCACTGAGTCCTATGATGTTAGTGTCAGTTTGACTGACAGCTGAGTCAGTCCATTGGCAGGGAGGGAAGGGAATGGTAATGGTGGAACCATAGTGAGTGGCTTGAGGCAACGAGCTTAGGAAAGGGAAGATGCCTACCAACACCCTTGAAATCTACGCATTTACTAGTTACAGAATCTGAGGAGAACAGCAATCCAGAAAAGGAATGTTGACAGTGATGAGGTAAAGAAAAGGCATTGAACTAGAGTGGTAACTTTGCAATAGGTTGCAGCAGGTTGAGGAGATTCATGGCATCTTTCAGGAAGGTACTCTAGTGGCATGCTCTTCTGAGGATGCAGAGGAGCTATATCATTTAGATAATTCACTGACAATTGACTCTAAACTCTCAAGCAGTTTACTAAAATAGAGGAGATTATCCCATGTTCTGAAGATGAGGGATAGTAAATAAGAAAGGTGAGAAGGCAGTAACAATCTCTCTATCAGAGGGCATCCAAGACAAGCTCAAGCAAATTTTGATGAGTTTGTTTGCGGGAACATGGATGCTACTTCTGGAATTACAAGAGATGCATCAATAGAAGTCAATTCTTATTACCATTTCACCAGCATAATTTCCAAGGTGAATGAGACATCACATCACAAGATGGTGATGAACTAGAAGCAAGACAGTACTCCTGCTGACAGCAATTCAAAGCAAGATGTGTTACCTTTTTGACCCCATGGTGGATATTTGAAGATTATTTATTCTTTGAGGGCCAGGTAAGCCCATAGCAGTTCTTAATTCCTGGAGATGTTAATTGCTGATGTTTCAGTTATTACCTACAGGTGGGCAAGTAATGACACTGTGAAGAGGAGGAGCTGTCAGCTATCTGTATTGGAAAGGCTTTACTGATGTTCTTGTTCCTAAGCTCAACATCAGCTGTCACGGTCAGTTTGTGTTCAGGAGAAGTCTGGAGCCACCCCAGCAGTATGCTGCTGCACAAGATAATGACCTTTCCCTTTCCATAGCTGCAGCTGATATGCTCAGACACAGAGATCAGTAGCACACTTAGTTACCATAGGTCATACAAGAATAAGGTAAAAGTTTGAAAACGCACATTTGTCATCCTAGTCATTTATGTCTCTCATGTAAGGGTCAGCTATACTTACCCCAGTCCTTCTTGAAATTTCCAGTGAAAGAAATGAGCTATTTTCTGTAGCCAGTCTGTTCCAGTGTTTCATTAGTTTTACTGGTATAAAACCTGCATATTTATTTCTGCAATTTAGTAAAACATGTTTGATTGTAATAAGATTGTCCTATTCATCAGTCTGTGACTGCCTGTGCTAGTCCACTCAGATGGAGATCTTAAGGTTAGACAATAGATCCTTGTAGGATGAGGGAGAGGATAACGCTGCATCAAAGCCCAGTTATTACCTGAATTCTAGACAGATCTTTGCTTTCGTGAATCAAGCCTAACGCTACAAACTGTACACAACTGGTAACCCAACTAGTTTTCACTTTTTTTTATGACATTATGCATTTAATTAGAAAGTGTTTGGCAAAAATGTTACTAATTTGAGTATTGCCAATGAGCTTCCTACTTTAAGTACAGAAGTCAGACCTTCTTGTTTCTGGATGGACCTCAAAATTCTGGATTTTTTCTATACATTTCTACTTTCACTAAGTACACTATATTACATACAGAAACGATGGTGCTGCTCTAAGGCATGTTAATGCTGTCTGTGGAGCTTATCTCCATGGTTGTCTTCAGACTATATTTAAACTCATGATAAAAACCCTTAGGAAGTTAATAAAGCTTCTTCAACTTGCATTGTTTATCAAATTGTCTAAAATTAATCTGAGTAGAATTTATGTGGATTAACAAATGGAAGGGAAATTGTGAAAAATGTTAAGTGAAACAATTGAAATAAAAAGCAATCTGCAACTTTTAATCACATACAGAGATGTGCAAACAAGAAGCAGCTTTGACTGAAGACAGAGATCGAATTTGTCAAATTTGAATACCTCAATTTGGCATGGATACACAGATCTGGGCAAATAAACAGATGATTATCTGATTTTTAAAACTGTTGAGCACATGCAGTCCCTATCAATTTCTCTGAAAGCTTAACAGATTTGATATTTAAGAGAGATGAGAAGACATTTTTATTGTGTTTCTGTGTTTGAGTAATACTATATTTGTGCTGCTAAATTTATTATTTCAGTATCATCAGAAATGCTTAAATGACACTTCCTCGCACACAGTCACATAAACACTAGTGTGCTGCATTATCCCAAACTAGTTTAATTTAAACAAATCTGTATTTGAATACCTCCTTGGTTTCTTCATGTATATTATAGGATTGCATCTATTCTTACTGGGTCAACATGGAACAGGATTACTGGCATGATAAATTAGACAGTTGCTCTTAAGACCTTTGTTTTATGGTACAGTTCTAGATAAAACTAGATCAAGGACATGCTATATTACAGGCCTTACTCACAGTGAGCACCCTGAGGTCTATCTGTGTAAGGACTGAGGAAGTTCATTTTTTTTTAAGCACTAGCGCATTCAGTGCTTCTAAAAGGAAGTAAATCATAGAATAAAAATCCTTGCAAAAAACCTCCTAACAACAAGCTGCGAACAACATTTCATTCCATTAGTTATCCAGAAATCTGATTTCCTTTGCTCTGTGTCAGACACTTAGCATTATTGCTGCAGTTAAGAGAACTTTATGAAAGTGATTAAAATAAAACTTCTTGGAGGAGAGGTATCACAAGAGACTTTAGGATCAGCTGTGCAGTTATTTATCGACTGTGAAAACACAGGTCTCTTGCTTTATTAAACATCTCTGTACAAGCTCTGCTTGATGTCAGGGGCCAGATATTCACCTGGCACAATTCCATTTAAATCAATGGACCCGTATTGATTTACACAAGCTGAAAATCTAAACCACTGAGTTTATTACAGCATCACTAAAAGGGGTGATTAATTGTAGCATAGCATCACAATATGATAATAATTCTCAGAAACCTCTCCAGAGTGGAGTAGAAATATATGTCTTTCTGCAGAGCATTTGTTTCATGCAGGCTACCACTTTTTCAGTTGTGGGTTTTGGTTGTGGTTTGTTGCATTTTTTTGTAGTTGTTGTTGGGGTTGTTTTTTGGTTTTGTTTGTTTGTTTTCTATTTTTGTTTTAGGTTGTTTTGGTTTGCTTTTGTTTTTTGTTTTTTATTTTTCTAAATACAGATGGTAATCTCGTTACCATCTCAGATTTACCCTTCAAAACACATCATGACAAGGTAGTGGTACATAACTGCTGAAATCCCTATTGACACTGAGCCGCAGGTACTCTTAAAGAAAAGTATGTGTTGTCCATTTGGCAACGTCCTACAGAAGACATGGCCTTCCTATCCTGCAGGACAGCTGAGTCTGGTCTGTGTCTGCACCTGAAGGCTCTGCAGCTTCTGTCCCCCACACAGGGTTCGACTGCCTGTGATGGTGACACAGCCATCTAAGCTGGGATCAGGCTGTTGGGAAAAAAAGCTGTGCAAGAGAGTAGACTTGTCAGAGCCTCCTATACTTTGCTTAAGCTGTAGCTGTTGTTCTCAGGTGTGGCCTGAGCCACATTGGAGGTTTGCCTGTGCCTGGCCCTCATCCCAACCTGCTGACGTGACTTCAGACCTGCCTCATCACCAGGGACTTATCTGGGCTCTGATTGAACGTGGTTACCACTATTGGACCTGTCCAGCTCTCCTTGCTCAGGCACAGTGGGACTGTCCCCTTGCTGGTGTGGGCACAGCCCCGCCACCCTGCTGGTACCCTGTCTCCTGACTCGCCTTTCCTGAGGAGCAGCCCGCTCTTGTTGCTTCCTAAGAAGATGAACCCTTCACTCCTGCACGTACACTGCTACTGGCAGCAGGCATAAGTGAAAGAGCATATGTTGTTGGTTTTGAAAAACAAAGATAAAGACATGTGTTTTACAGGACCATTCTTATTTAATATTAAATTTGGCAGGGATTGAAAAAATTATTTTTGGGGGGTTTTTTGTTGGGTTTATTTTTGGTTTTGCTGCATAGGAATCTTCTGTTTACTAAGAGTTTGTAATCTGGAAAGCTGAATGGTAGAGAGAAAACTGTATCCAGAGCACCCTGGTCCATGCAAAACATTTCTCTGCGTTTGCTTAGTTTTAATCATAAAAGTGGGTATTGACGAATTTTCCAAGCTATAGATCTGTCAGCTGTCATGCAGAAGTGTGACAACATACTCAAGGGTTCACCCCAGCCTATGGTCTCCTCCAGAGTCCCTGTAGCTCATGCTGTTGTGACGCAGTGTCCCAGTCTTTTTTCCCCACTGAGAGACACCGTGTGTGAAGATGCAGAGGGCAGAGGAGTCCAGGCCCTGTGCTGTAGGAAAGGTCGGGCCTCTTCATGAAGCATCGCACACAGAAGTCACAGTAGAAGACATGCTTACCTCACCACAGTCTCACACCATCACTCCTGTCCTGTCACAAACTCCGCACAGGGAAGTGAACTGAGCTGGTGCAGAAGGAGAGGGACGCATTTATCACAGGATCCACCTTGTTGAGTCTCACAGGCTATGTCAGAGAAAAAGCAGAGGTCTGAATCAAGCCATCCTTGACTGGCTCATTTCCTAATTCCCTGCTTTGTGGCAGATCTGAGTCAGGAGAGGGAAAATGAAAAAAAAGCAAAGGTACTGCACTAAATGCATGAGGCTCCAGTCCTGTCTGTGTAGTTTAATTCTGAAAGGACAAATCCCAAAGCCCGCTTACAGAACTGTAAATAGTCAATAACAATGTAAAGTCGAAACACTTTCAACACACAAGTCTTAGCAGAATTGAACTGTTAAAAGGACAAATTCTCTTTTCACAGAGGAGTTTATTACAGTGCTGCACGCTCACCTTAACAGAAGCACTAAATGTTAATAATGTGAAGACATTAGGTGCAATTCTGAGATTTTAGTGTTAAGTTTCTCAGCATGAATAGCTCCCTGAAATGGCAGCAGGCATGATACAAATTCATCCTAATACAGCTTCTCACATGAAATGGTGTTTAGAAGTGTTTTGTGGACCCACTTTGGCAGCAAGGTTTCCATCAGAGGCATCCAAGTCCCACGGCATGACAGGCCCAGGGCACTACAGTTTGGCAGCTCATTAAGCATTTCAGTCACACCCAGCAGTTCTCTGAATGGTGGTCTTTTCAGTACAACAATTTTTTTCTCTAATTATATTGATTTTAGAAAATTGCAGTGTCCTTCTGTTGATTTTCAACTATGTACAGCAAAAAATTGGAGTGTGAGAGGAAAAACAAACTCATTGTGCTCCAGCAAGTTATTTTATACCATTAGACCTTCCGTGGAACAAAATAGAGACTTCAGAGCTAAGAACATAAGAAAATATTACAGTCATTACAAAAATAAACAAAAGTTAAGTTTCTAAATGAATATGGACCTTACATTCATCTTCCAGGAGGAAAAAAAAAAAAAAAAAAACCACTACTCAATTGTCTGGAGCAGCAGCTCTGTAATTACACACCAGTTTATTTTCAGTGTGTGGAGGGTGCAATTGCCTGTGCCCAGCTTTATCTTTGGGTCATCACAACAGACCAACTGCACTGCATGCCGGCACCTGCCATCTGCAGCCTGTCCTCCCACACCATAGACATGAAACCAGCCCATCCTGCTTCCTAAATCACATCTTAACAAGGCAGAGAGCTACTAAAATCTGCTCCATTAATTAGGGACTGTCATACAACCTCTAGCAAACCAGCAACACAACCCCTATCCTGCTCCTTCCCCGTGTAGATAAGCTATGATTCTCCCCTACACTTCCATTTTACAAAACAATTTGGTAATTGTATTGACAGATCACGCTAGAGATAGGGCATCTGGATTGGTGTATATGCACTGCAGTTAATGCAGCTAAATTTTATAGCACAAATAATCTCATTCTTGGTGAGAAGAGGCAAAGGGGTACTTGGGTGTTTGGAGAGTATGTTTCTGTTTCTATTTTCTGAACTTTTTACTCATTTTAGTTGATGGTTTGCTAGTACAGAATACTTAAGCAGCTCTGGGAGCCAAGAACAAAGCCCAGAGTGAGTGCATTAACAAGCCAGCCAGCACCAAGAGTATTTTGAAGGACAGTTGAACCCTGGTCCGTTCACTCAAGAATGTATGTGCTACATACAGCCATCTGCTGCCTTTGTGGATGTAGCGCCCACATTATGGGAGATACCTGGCTTATCACTGCAGGTAAATACCTTGGCTTTAGAGAAGGGTACAACACAGATATGCATCTTTGTGCAATATTCCCTTCTGGTTAACTCTGAGATGCTCCTAGTTCAGTGCTTTTGGTTCAGTCTTTATTAGAGTAAATAAGTCCTTTATTGGATTTAGTTCATATACTTACCAGGTGGTTTAGATACTGGCTTTTTTTCACCAATCAGTCATGATAATATATAAGAAATGTTTATTTGTCTCTTTCTTTGTTGTGGTAAAATTAATACATGTTTACATAATTGGGTTAATCTAGCACTTAGCAGGCAATTCACTCTTATGTTTGTCCTTTTTATTACGTGTGAAACAAAACAGAAGGATAGAGTCTATAGTCAGTCATATTTATCTAGTGTCGTAGGTATGTTTAGTCCTTATCCCAAGAACTTCAGGTGTATGCAAAGGGCAAAATAATTTACACAACAGTTAGAAATTACATGTTCAGGGGCATATCACATAACTTACACTTCTTTGTGTTTGGAAATTCCCTCTCTCTGCAACTCAATAGACACCTTGATAGGATTTATTACAGGGACTTACCAGCTTAATAAAAATGTGTAGCTTCAAAACTTAATTTAAAATCTGTTCAGGTAGTTGTTACCCTCACTAAAAATCAATGGACCAAATCTCATACATCTCATATATATCACCAGAATTCCACTTAAATCAAAGAGTTGCCTTAGTCTAAGTAAGGAAGGTTTTTGCCCAGTGGGAATGTTCATTCAAGTAATCACTGCAGGCTTATGCCTATCCTTGTTAAGACTCATCAATCACTCAGCAATGTCAATTTAATTAATTTACTTTGAAAAATTTTTCCCCATCATTGAAAGAATTCCACAAAATAAGTAAGATAAACTACTGCACGTAATTAACCTATACAGATAGAATAAGTGTCTTCCCTTTATTTCCCTCTTCATCTCCAAGCTGACAGCTCTGAATTAGCAGGATAATCCAGTATCTCTAAGGTTTTAGACTGTATCTTCAACTTGGTGTCCATGAAGGGCTTTGGAGGCTAAGGAGCCAAGTGTCTAGGGAGATGCCATTGTAAAAAGAAGTAAAGCAAGGCAAGCAGTGGAGCAGTAGAGAGAAGTAATCACAAAAACTGACTTCAGTGCCAGGGACACCTGATCTGCTTCTCTAAGCTTCTTTATAGTTAATCAAGACAATTATGTAGTAGATACGTCAAAGCAGAAAACTAACTTTACGTTCTCTGAAAGTGCATCCCCAGGGGAACTTCTCTCTGCATCAACAGACCTCTGCACCCCCAGCTCCAGTGTCCATATTTTAAAAGCAGACTGTGGGCTGAAGGGTAACACAAAAATCATTTAAAGACTGAAGAAAATTCCTATATTTGAGCTTGGTTCATTTATCTATCAGAAAAGAATATTGAGACATGACTAGATTAAGGTGTATAAGTGCTTTCATGAGAGAAAAATACTGGATACTAAAGGAGACTAATCTAGCAGAGAAACACGTAACAGGAACCAATTGGCTGGAAGCAGAAGCCAGAGAATTCAAATTAGAAATTAAGCACACATTTCTAACAGTGAGAGCGAATAGCTACTGGAACAGACTATAGAGGAAAATGATAGATTCTCCATATTCAAATTTTCAGGTCAGAACTGGATGCTACACTGAAAGAAAAGTTCTAGTGAAACTGTGGGTCTCAACACGGCATTACAGTCTGATACTTAATAGCCTGTGATATTCAGGAGATTAGGCAGTCTAGTGGTCCCTCTTAGCCTTAAACACTATGAAGCTAAACTCTATGAATCTATATCAGTGTCCAGGGATTCAGATGTAGGCTTTGTGTAAAAAGATTGTCCCCAAATTCTTTAACTCAACAGTTTTGATAACTCCTGGTATCTTTCAAACATCACTGATTTCCAAAAGATTTCTGGCCATAATGTTGCTTCTGCTGAGAACTGAAGAGCTGAATATAAACTGAATACAATTGTCATTTGTAGCAATAACTGTTTATTAATAATCAGATGGGTTTTTATTCTGTTACACAAGTTCTTAAAATAAATAAGGTGACTGTAATTTTATGGCATAAATTAACATATTTATGGTAATAAATACGACATTTAGCAGCTGAAATTCATCTAAAAATCAAGCTACAGAGAGGGATGCAGAGGATAAGTATACTGATGTGATCTGCAAACATTCATTAATTGAATATCACCGTAATACTGTGAAGTAAGTATTATTGCTCTCATTTCACAGATATTTTCCCATTTATGTGAAGTGGCTTGTTCAAAGCTATGTTGAAAAAAAAAAAAAAAGAGAAAGAGCACTAAAACACATATGGGAAGCCCTGTCCCTCTTGAAGTTATTTGCAGATTTGGGGGAACTGGACTTTCAACCTGCTTTGTAACTCAGCTTAAACCTAAGTCCATCCGAGGCATAGTGAAATGTTCTTGTATCTGACCTGAAAACTTGTGCCAGAAGAAGTATAATGATAATTCCACATGTATTTATTTTCTATTTTTTCTGCACTATGTCCTTTTTGACGTTCCTACTGAATTATCAGATTGAAAACATTCTTTACTCTCTGCCGACTTTATAATATTTTTAGTATATTTCCCTTGAGGGTGAAGTGAACTGAGATTAAATTCTGCTAACAGAAACAATTGAAAACCCATAACAAAAACCTACAGGCAGAATGAAATCAGACCTTTATTCCTAGTACTATAGTTGACTTCAGATGTGTTCTTCAGCTAAGTAATTTGACATTAAGATTTTTTTTTTGAACTAAGAAAATAATCAACCAACGAAACAAACAAAACTAAGACAAATCTCATTAATTTAAAGTGATTAAAACTAAATGAGAAGCACCTGAATGACTTTGTGCAAAAAACATAAATTCTGTAACCTGTAACAGTTCTTAACTCTGTCTTATTGAAACTCATAGCAGGGAAGTGGGGGGTTATCCAAATAAATCGACAAAGACTATCAATTAGGTTTTGAGCTGTTTTAAGTGATTTACAGCTCAATAATTTTTTGCTAGCTTGGGCTTAAGCTGTTGGGGGGGAAGAATGAAGAAACCTGAATGTAACACTGATTCAACGTCACCTTTTCTACCATGTGGCTGCACTGTCTCTGCCCTCCAGCACTCTTGCACAGCCCACACACCTTTATGGCTTTTCCCCACCTTCACATCGAAGAGGAGAAATGGGCAGGAAGCCATCACAAAACTATGATCTCCACCCGTTTGCCGGTGAAGACCTCTCCTACCCTGGCCCTCAATTTCACACATTTCCTCCCATTAGACATGGATCCCAGCACTTTCCCTTCAGAGGAAAAACTGTGGTAGCTGACAGGTATTATTTCTTGATTCAACAGGCCACAAAGCTTTGTTTCCTCTAACTCTGGACTCTCGAAGCAGGAATGATTTCTCTGTGAGTTCTATAGCAACTCCTGACCGACTTCTGTGCCTTCTCACTCCAGAGTTATGTTGATTATCTGGGGCTTAGCAAAGTCAGCAGCAGTTTCCATTTCAGTCACTTGCAAGCCACTTGAAGTCTCTCTTCCCAAGGAAATATTATTATGCAGAAAAGTGATGTATGTCACCTGGAAGAAATAGACACTTTGCCTTGATTTCCTCACAAGGTCATTGTGTAATGGCTTCCTACATTTGCAGTACTTTCTTTATATCTAACAGTAATAATTTTGCTAGACCATCTCCTTCTTCAGGGACTTCTTGCAATATTTCTCCAAGCTAACCCTTCACCTCAGATGCACAGGAAGGTAGGGTTTGAGTCCTCAAATGGACAGCACACTTTACAAAACACGTCACATAAGAAACTGAGAAAGTTGAGATTAAGCAATGCAAAGAGCTAGAAAACACCTGGAAGGAGAGGTAAGCAAAATGACACTTTCCTTCTGGCTGCAAAATGGAATAAGGACATGGATGAGACAAAACTTAGGTAATGTTCTTCCCAGTCCAAAACCAAAATGCACACCAAATTTATAAATCAGCATCAAGAGTACAAATTAACAGTATCACAGAGAGATAAGATAGAGTCAATCCCATATTACGATGTCAACTGGAAGGATATGGAGGGCGTCCATCTGCAGAGTTGTAAACCACAAAATTAAATGGGCTATAAATCTCTTGCCTTTATTTTTCCAGCATCATGTGACTATGATTCTCTAAAGCAGGTGGATAAAAAAATGTATGTAGAAGATGTCTTTATATTTTTTAAACTTGGTAGTAGTCCTAATGTTAGTGGAGTCCTCAGCAGCCCTGAAAGGAAAATAGAGAAAGGAATCAAGGCCATCACCAATGACAAGCTACAGATCCATCAGGGCTGTTGGCGACAGCTGTTGATGCTTACCAGCCCATGAGATGGAACAATTAACAAAATAATGCAGCCTCTTTTTTGTCACACACTACTGAGAAGGTGGGTACATGTTTTCTGTAAATCCAAGCCTATCTGGTAACACCAAAGGGAATAGTGACAAAAATCTAATAGCTCCTTCCCAAAAATACGGAGCCTAAAACCGGTCGAACAAAGGCCAAATCACAGAAAAATGCAAACACTGTTGAGCACATAAGTCATGTTAGTCATGGAAAAGGTAAATCACTGAAGCATGATCCAAGTATGATGGAATTTATAAAGCAGTTACATGTTTGTTTATCTGGAGTGATGATATACACCTACAAGTTTTAGACAATAAATAATACAGTTTCTCTTAAGAAACTAGCAGAAGTGCAGGAACCATGATTACAGGAATAGCAGTGCCAACAAAGCCATTCAATATGTAAAAGAACCCATCAAGCCTGTACGAAAACTAAAGTGCTACAATGAAAGGCATTGACTACACAAGCGGCTTTGCTTCCTTTCTGAAGGAACTCCTTTGAAAAAGCAGGAGCACTGAGACCAATTCAGCAGAACTGTACTCCAAAGAAAACCCAAGTATCTGCCGTTGTCAATGAGGGTCAAAGGCTGCATAAATTCACACACACTATGATCGTTCAACGAAATTGTGAGAATGTCCTTGACAAATATGTAATTTCAGCAACACTGAGATTTCACACATGACTTTGAAGCTGTTATCATTAATATTAGTAATGAAGTGCAAGAAAACTATGCTGCTTAAGAAAAACACCTAAAGATTATAAATTGTCAGTATCCTCTGAGTCTGTGAGAGACACCTCTGAAAGGCTAAGTAGAAACACAGCATATTAGACATAAATAAACGCATGCCATAGAAATACTCGGGATCACTGCTCTCCACAATTGTCCAGCTGAAGGATACAGAGAAGACAGGGCCAGTCCCTGCTTAGAGGTGCACAGCAATAGGATGAGAGGCAACGACCACAAGTTGGAACGCTTTCCTTCAGTTGGAGCTGAAGGCTCAGAACAATTCATTGGTAAAATAGTTTATGCCAATTTTCAGCACTTTTTTTCATAGCACCAAGCCTGACAGTATTCAAGTAGCAATTGGACAATGCCCCCAGACATATGGTGTGGATTTTGGGATTGCCCTATGAAGGGACAGTAGTTTATAGTAGTTTATGAATATATCAAGGGTAGGTGTCACAAGGATGGGACCAGACTCCTTTCAGTGATGCCCAACAAGAGAATGAGTGGCAACGGGCACAGACTGAAGCGTAGGAGGTTCCATCAAAGTATGAGGAAAAACTTCTTTACTTTGAGGGTGCCAGAGCACTGGAACAGGCTGCCCAGAGAGGTTGTGGAGTCTCCTTCTCGGGAGACATTCAAGACCTGACTGAACACATTCCTGTGTGATCTGCTCCAGGTGAACCTGCTTTAGTAGGTGGGTTGGACTAGATGATCTCCAGAGGTCCCTCCAACCCCAACTATTCTGTGATTCTGTGAAAACAAGAAAAAGCATTTCTTAACAATAAGAAGATTGTGAATACACATACACAGTGTCAAACATATTCACATTGCTCTCCTATTATGAGTCATAGAATCATAGAAGCATAGAATGTCCTGAGTTGGAAGCGACTCATAATGACCATCAAGTTCAGCTCCTATCCCTGCATATGACAACTCCACAGTTCACACCATATGTCTGAGGGTGCTGTCCAGTCTCTTCTTGAACACTGTCAGGTTTGGAGCCACGACTACCTCACTGGGGAGCCTGTTCCATTGCTCCACAACCTTCTGAGTGAAGACCCTTTTCATAATATCCAGCCTAAACCTCCCCTGGCACACCTTCCTACCATTCCCTCAGGTTCTGTCATTCATCGCTAAAGAAAAGAGTTCGGCACCTACCTTTCTTCCTCCCCTTGTGAGGAAGCTGTAGACTGTGATGAGGTCTCCTCTTAGTCCCCTCTTCTCCAGGCTGAACAAACCCAGTGACTTTAGCTGCTCCTCATCAGGCTCCCCTCCAAACTGTTCACCAACTTCATAGCCCTCTTCTGGACACTCTCTAGCAGCTTAATATCTTTTTTATCCTGTGGTGCCCAGAACTGCACACAGTGCTCCAGGTGAGGCCGCATCAGTGCAGAGCAGAGCAGGACAATCACCTCCCTCACCCAGCTGGCAATGCTGTGCTTGATGCACCCCAGGACACGGTTGCCCTCTTGGCTGCCAGGGCACACTGTTGGCTCATGGTCAACTTGCCGAATCATACTAAAACACCCTCCTCAAAGCATGTTTTCCTAAAACTAACTTTAATGTTGGCTCTGTGAGCCATCTGAAGAACAGACTTAGTGATTTCTAGAGGTGTGAACCACGTTAGGTTTCAGATCATTTAACCAAATTGCTTTTGATCTTTGAAATGTGCAGGCTGCCTCTGCTGAAGGACTTGTTGGCATGAGAATGCATACTTAGGGTGTATTAAATATGCTAGTTACACAAAAGACAATGATGTAATTGCTATATTTGTACATGAAGGCACAGAGGTGAATATGAATCTAATTCTCCCGAATGAACAGCTAGGATATGGCATATAAAATTTGACCCAAAACATTAAGATCAATTTATTTTCAATTTCAGAATAGAAAGCTTTATTAATCTATCATCAAATATCCAAATAGCACTCATGAAAACTATTTGATCTTTTCTTGTGAATCTTATAGGATGGGTTAGATGAACTGTTTTAAGATTCATTTCACTTTCCACTGTTATGTGCTCCTCTCAAATGACAATAACTAACACATGCAATTTCATCCTGCAGTAATCTGAGGTAGATTTGATGATGTATTACCTGTCAACCATAAACTTTCTGTCAAACTGGTTTGGCAAGTGTACTTTTCATGAAGTCATCAAGAAGGAAGCCATGTTTCTTCAGGCACAGTCATGAGACAGCCTTGCTAGAAAGACAGCTTTGGGCTATGCCATCTGGTGGGACAGCAACCAAGGCCACAATGCAGCTAAAGGAGCTCCACAAAGCTCCAAGAAGAGGAAGGTCATTGCAGCAGCTTTTCTCCCATTAGCAATAACTTTGCGTTCTCATTTAGCTAATTATTTTAATGCTACCAGGGACTCAGTGCCTGAAATACAAGCTTCAGAGCGATGAGTTTGTAGATCTTAGTAGCAGAACTAATTAGAAACTAGATGCCTCTCCGTCACAGACCAGTTCCTTATGCTAAGAGCAATGGGATGTTTCTTCATTCATGCCCAATAGGCAAGGAATGCTGCTGCATTTTAAATAACTATATCAAATTATGTTGTCCAGCATGTGGCTATATGAGCAGAACTGTTTCAGCTTGTGCATTTTTGTCTTTGTATCTGAATGTTGTCAAGGATATTCTCCAGGAACTAGTCTGTATGGTTATTGGTCCTTCACATTCTCCTTCTAATTTAACTTCCAGCGGGTGCCTAGGAGAAATCAAGCAACTACTAAAGGTTAGGTTGTGCAGCAGTGAAGAGAAACAGATGTTATTTATTTATTAAAACAAACTTCCAGATGGTTCAAGATCACCACATTTTGCAAACAGGCAGCTTAAATGACTGCTTGCTTTTATTGTCATTACCCTCCAGTTTCCTTCTGCCATCACCCTCTAGTGTGTTATGCGTCCTTGCTTCTGCTTGTGTCCAAGAATCATATGTTATTTGAGACATGAACTTTGTCTGCTTACAAGGTCTCTAGAAGCCTTTGGAACAAAAGCGGTAAAACAGAAACGGTAACAATGGATCACCAAATCAGAATAAAACTGACCCTATGACCAGAAATATAACAGTCCAACCAATATGATACTATATGTCTATTAATTTTGAAATTGCTTAGGGATGAAGCAGCTATGCTTTTAACAAAAATATGTAATTTCTTATAAATATCTAACCTTAAAGAGCAGGAAAATGTCAAGTTAATATGTTAGTCACAGCCTGTTGTTCACACAGCGTGTTTCCACACAACAAACAGCTTCTGAGTCTCCAGAAGGAATTTTCTTCTGCCTCTATCTGATAATGAAACACAGTACACATAACAGATTAATCTCACTCACAGAACAGCAGAAAACATTACCTATGACCTCAGCAAAATAACAAGTACTCAGCCCTGAGATGTTTGCCAAGATTAGTCGCGCAGTGTATCACAGTTGTTACAGTACAAGACCCCAGAAGATGTTTTGTATTGTAGTGTGAAGAAGACCTGCATGTAGTTAGTGTCTATGGAAGATATAAAGCCTCAGCACCTTGTCAAGTGCAGATCCGAAAGGCAAATGAGTGTAACAACTTCCCTGACTCAGTTTCTTGCATCCCCAGTTTCTCCATCAGATATAAAACACACATAACTTAGTCAGGTTCACACTGTCTGAAGAAGAGCCTGCACTTAGGCATCCCACATACCTCAGTGACCCTTGTTGCATGCAATGTTGGGATCTCCTTAGAAGACCCAGCTCCTTCAACACTGATTGCACAAGGTGATTGACTTAAGGACTAATCAGATAGACAGTGCTAGACCCACTTGCCCCAACGTCTTCTGGTAAGGGCAACCATTTTCCACAACACATCCAAGTACCTTCATAATGCCTATACCTATGTATGATCATGGATGCAGTATGAATTCAGGATCGAATGTGACCAGGGTTCATGCTTAAAATGTTGTATTGATCCACCTGATCCTACTGGTTGTGTTTTTACAGCTATGAGACGCTGCTGCTCTTCAAAGTAGTGCCACTATAGTCTGCTTTGGCATATTTTGATACCATTAACTATGTCCACTGAAACCAATTCAGGTATTCCTATGGCCTGGTGAGGTACATGCTTTAAAAGCATACAACAATAGTCATAAACTTGTCGATATTTTAACAGGGTGAACATTATCTCTCAAGATATTTTTTAGTGTTGAAATTTTTAACCTATTATTCAAGATAATGATATTGAGTACATTTATTATTTATTTTCCTACCACTGCTTTAAGTGGTAGAAGAAAAGCTTGTAATTCAGATGAGCTACTTCTCTCAAACTGTCAGACAACAGGCAATTATATATGGCTCAGACAGATGGGACTCTGCCCCTAGTACGCAAGATCCCAATTATCTCACATATAGACTGTCATGAGGAACAAATGAAGAATTGGGAAGAACTTCCTTTAACAGGTGCATTTGCATAAGTCATTCTGGGCTTACAGCTGAGTAATGGTGGCCTGGTTGCTCTAAACCAAAGATAAGCCAGCTCATTAGTGGCATTGGAGCACTGGGTCACCGAAACATGACCACATCTGCATACAATGCCAAAAACATATGAAAATGTTATTAGTGCCCTCTGTGGAAGCCGCACGTTAACTTATCCCCACATAGCTGGATAGCCTAAAGATATGAAGTGGGAAAAACAGCTAGTGTGTTGTCCAGGCAAGGCAGTATATTCGTCATTCAGGTCACTGTGAACAGAAATAAAAGAGGCTATTGGTAGTGCTTCCCATCTTTAGCTCTAGAGGATACTACTTCATACAAAGAGTTTCCATTTCTTATTTTCACCCATTAGTCGTAGTCATGCCTGAGGGCTCGAAAGGAAGCATCAATGAACATGAAAGGGCTCCAGCAGACCTTATCAGACAAGAGACCAAAAGGGGACTCACCAGTCGCATGTTGGAGATGCTCAGAATTCCTTCATTTTCTTCCTCTGTGTCCCACTTTGACCTCTTGGAAAATACGCTTGATATGAAGTAGTGCACTCCTTTTTGATATATGGTCTTTGTATTTCCACAGACCATTTTGTATGTAAGTATTTGAGCTAGCTGAATCACTCCCAGCTTACACTGTACATTTTCAAAGGGACTATAACCACAGAGAAAGAAAATTACAACTTTTAGCTGCATTGGAAGTGCTGAATCTGGGTCTAGCTAGTTAGCTAAGTGAATAAATGAATGAGCGTACAAACAACTGGAAATGACATTTCAGTTATTTTCGCTAGCTTGGAAGCTGTTAATCTTGTAATTAAAGGGTTTGAGATTTGAAATTCTATTACGGCATTTCTGACAATGAACTATTTCCACAACAGCTCTGGGACTGGAACTCAGGTAAGAACTGTCTTGATCATTTTCTCTCCAGCCAAAGAGATTCAAGCTGGGACCAGTGTGCCCTCAAGCACTTATTGCAAGTAATTACCCTGCAGAGGGAACACAGCCAAAGAAATGTTACGGCATTACTATTATTACTTTTTTGGATTAAGTAATAAATATTTAAGAGAGCAAAGCTAGCCCACACGAAATGACAAATGAGCACACACCAAAACCCCATCTACTCAGTTGTGCACCTTAAGGCCTCTTCTACCTGAAATAAAAGCAAAAACAATTCCCTTACCCACCACTGTGGGTTCTTATTTTCCTTAACAAGCTAAAATCTCCTTCAAAGCTAAATTCTATTGTGATATCAGTTACTTTTAGGAATGCTTCCAGCTTGTTTCTTTCAGAAAACCAGAGTGAGGTCAAAAGAACACCAGACAGCACAATTCAGGGTAGTTTCCACTGTAGAGCTAAGGATGCTTCTTAGTCCTTTTCAGTTTGCAGATTTCGGGCCTTTTTGAGAGAGATGCAGGTCTTTGTACAACAGAGTCAACCTTCCTGACCACAGAAGGTGTTTTTAGGTGTTTTGGCACAAAATTTGAAGGTAATTTAGACTCCCAAAGACTCACAGACTCTCAAGTGAAAAATCAACAAATCTTTTTTTTTTCCACTGCCATGTCATGCTTAGTCCCTCACTCACTGCCCACTCAGCTGGTAATACTTCCTCATACTAAATTTTGTGCCAGAAAATTTGCAAAAATAGTTAGTAAAGAAACAATAATGAACTGTGAGGCATTTATAAAAGTCTCATTTTACATCTAAAAAATTCACTTCCAGATGACCCAATTGTTTGATCTCCCACTACGTTTTTCCTGAATGCAGAGAAGCAATATGAAGTTTGAATGGACAGATATGGTACAAATCTTGGAAAATATTTAGTTTTCTTAGAAGTTCTTTCTAGTTATTCCAATATTTCTCTGTTTTTTATAAACTATCGAAGTTTTGCAAATAAAAAATGGTGATTTGGAGGATTAGATGTATATATATTCTGAGTCCTAGCTTTACATACATTTCAAAACAAATTTTGGGTTGCATATAGTAATAATAAAAAAATCATCAAAACTCAAAAAAATTTTCATGGGTTAATCTGATCGATTTAGATCCAAAGCATGTTTTAGTAGCAGTTTTTAAAATATTGAAAAAAATATTGGACATTATGAGGTCACTTGCACGTGGAAGGCAGGAGTTCCACAGATATTAAAGAAGGTCGTCTTTATTTGTCTATTCATCATGCAGAAAGGGTAATCTATATATATGGTGTATTAACTCCTTCAGGCCATGGACACAGGAATGAGGAAATCTGTAGTATGCTGCCAATATTTCTGAGATGCCAACACCTCAGGCAAACCTGGGAATGCAGTTTAACCCCATCTGAGTTATGACAAATTTACACCTCTTCATGAATCAGAGGTGCATGTGCCATTCTTCCAAACATCTGCTTTCCCTTTTGCAACTTCTGCTTCTTTAAAAGCACCTGTCATGTAATCTGCTCCAGTTTTATGACACAGTTATTCCCTGTTTTATTCACACGTTTACAACCAAAGAAAACTTTTTACAGACACAAAAAAATCTTCTACTATTATAGGAAAAAAACTAAGAAATCAGGCACTGAGGAAGTGTCTTCTTGTCTGTTATCATCATTATTGCTTTGATCTGGAAGATTCTGGGGAAGTTCCTATTTCAAACACATATTTCTATAAGGAATCAGAAGATGGCTTTTAAGTATACTCATCTCTAACTAGAACATTATAAGGAAATTCAGGAGCAGTAAATCCAGGAATGCAATCATGTAAATGATTTCTAACAAAATGTAAAGTGTGGCACAGAAAAGGTGCTGATATGGATACACAGTGTAACTGTAAACTTCCAGAAAGCCAGAAATTTGCTTGAGTTTGACTCCAGCCTACAAAGGTAAAAGCACATCTCTTTTGAGAGATCTATCTGAAAACTTGAGTGCTTAGAGGTAGACTCTACAACTCATCTTTAGAAAAAAGGATGACTTGGAGACCCTTGCCCTCGGAGGTATTGATTGAAAGACACATTAAACACAGAACTTGGTTACTCCTTGAAAAATACAACCTTACAAGATCAGACCAAAAGAGCTCAGTAAGAGAAAACCCCATCCCTTTAATCTGTTAGAGGTGGGCTAGATTCTGGGGAGCAAGGCTAATAAATCAGGATGTAATGGTAACTGCTAAGTCTTTTCTGAGCATAGAAGAACACCAGGACATTGATCGGCTTCTTTTTTCTCACGGCAGAATCCCTAACTCCTGATAAAACAAAAGACAACAAAATGCCAGATGTCACTTAAAATATTTTCCAGTTTCAGGCTTCTAACCTGGACGTGAGAGTCTGGGATCAGCCTGTTCATCCCTGTCGTGTTATCTGCCTGTGTAAGGTCAGCAGGTGCTCAACAGAACGCACGTTCTCCCAGGGCACCTCCCATGGCCAGCACTGCTCTCCCACAAGGTTACCACTCTCTCTTCCTCATCCTGCCTCAGGGCTCTCTGCAGCAACACACAGGAAAAAAAAAAGCTAAGAAAAATCAGGTATCCCAGGGACTTCTTTTTATCGTAAAGAAACTAAAAGTAAATTTTTACAAGTAGATACCAGATTTTATATATAATTTTATACTTCTTTTTGTATTTCTGAGTTATTATTTTATCTAGCCTTCTTGGTGGCATGGAGTAAGTTTTGTCACAAGAGACCTTCCAGGTCCTGAGCAGGCTGAAGCCGGCTGGGTGCTACAGTAAAATAAATACTACACAATAGTTTGTATCTCCTTGTGCCCACGGGAGAGAATCTTGGCCCAGACATTTCCCTTGTAGGAAAGTTCTTTAAAATCTATTGCAACTGCAATCCATATTTACTTAGTTCTCCCCTCTAACAACATGTGATCTTATATAATTAAGTCAAGGTTGAGGTTGGAAAAACGTAACATTTTCAGGCTAGTTCTGTGGAACTTTTCTTCAAAATGTAAGACAAAAACCACTAGAAATAATGTTAAAAAATACATCAAGGAACTGATGTCCAGTCATTTTTTTTCCCAACAATCAACACAACTTCTGAGTCCAATGCATGTGCTAAAAATGGAGGTCTTCTTATTAAAAAATTATCATATCTATTTAATTAAAACTAATTTGAAAAGTAATTTATGTAACCTGATGCAAACTTCTTGGTGGGTACTCTTGCAGTGGTCCAGAAATAGTTTATAATTTTTACTTTTAAGTTTACAAATTCAACCAAACCAACATAATCTGACCTAATCTGAATTTGGGGTTCACAGAGGAATTATACCAAGCCACTTAAAATACTCATTTGTTTCAGACATAAAAAGGTACATCTTTGTGCACAGATATGGCCCAAGGCGCCAAGAGTTTTAGTCAGCACTTTGACCCACGACATCCAAAGAAATTTCTGTAAGACGTCTCTACAATAGAGAGGCCAGAGGGAAAGGTACCCTGTTGGTTTGGGTTTACTGCTTCTGGCTTATTTTTTTACCTGCCTCTGTACAGAGTTCCATGACAGTAAGTGTGACCCAAAGTTCAGCGTAGTTCTCATCTGCACAAGTCAGATCCAAAACTTTATTCAATTCTTAAGGCAATTTTTTTCAAATAACTTTAAATATTTAGGTTATGTGGATGACTTAATAATGATCTAATAGGAGTTAATAAGAGATAAGCAAAGACAATTCAATTCAACCAGAGAATAAAGCTTTTAGCTCTGATTGACAAATGCTGGATGCAGACATTATTGGTGGCATTAACTCATCAAAACAGAAGAGAGCCTGAAATTTCTATTGATCACCTACTAAATCCAGGAATATTAATACATGCAGAAATAAAACCAACATGAGCTGAAATTCAAATTATTTCTGACATTCACGAGAAGTCTAGTCATAATACCTTGTCAGGAAAGGAAGAGTTTGCAATCTGTGGAGTCTCGATGCAAAAGGTTTGCCCATACAAAAAAATCTCATTTAAATTATTTTTGAATTATTATTTTAAATATGTTGTTTATTAAACTTTATTGTATTTTTATCTTTTTTTTAATTGTATGTTTATAGTTTCAAATTCAATAAGCAAACAGTAAAAAACCAAGATGTTTAACAAACCATAGCTCAATAAATGAAAAAACTATGCCATATTTCTATTGCAAAAACAAACTTCTGGGAAGAAAAAAAAAATCTTAAAAAAAGACTTTTTCTAACTACAAAAAGCTCCATTTCCTCCATTTTAAACGTGGACCCTTGTAAACTATGAGACACAGTACAGGAATGTTGTGTTACTCCAGTATTACCATAGCATTAACACATGCCCAGAGCACTTTGAGTTCTATATGCATAGAGCTAGTTGACATTTTTAGTAACACTTTGTTCAGAGACCATCCCAGTTTCATCTGAGAAGTTTCACAGCTTAATGTTTAATATTTCCACTAAATTTTAGGGGAAATGAGGTGGAAGAAACGCTGTGGAAACTCCCAATTTATAGAAAGTATAACATGTCAAGTCTGCTCGCAGTAGCAACCTTCATTTTTTTCCCTTCCAGCTCAAAACACACTATTAGTCCCTGAATAGATGGGATGTTCTCTCAAAGGTGTCTCTACTTTTCTCGAAGAAATGGTGGTAAGGAAAAAATAAGACATGGGGACAGGCAGATTTTTGTTTCTTTCATTTTAATTCACCTCTAAAGTTTCTATCCAGCGGTATAGAAACTAGGAGATTTGGCCTTTCCCAAGTGGTCACAGAGGAGAGGTAGACAAGGGGTAGGATTCAACAGATACCCTGTGGTACTCCTGGGCTTACTTGTCTCCTTGCTGAAAAGGCCAATTTGGAAAAAAAAAAAGAGAAACAGCAAAAATCAAAACCCGATACATTTAGAAGCATTTCACAGTGGCAGTTCCTGGCATATGCTACCGTAACACTAACAACTCTTCTATTGCAGAATATTAATGTAGGGATTAACCTAGATTTTTCCATATTAAAGTTAGTTGCCTAGCTTACCTAGTCAGCTATGCTGTTTATTAGTCACTGGAAGGACACATGCGCTTCTCAAGACGATTGTTTCCACCACAAACAGGTGTTTAAGACAGGATGAATCACATGGGGCAAATCCAGCAGGGACTCCACCATGATGGTCCATCAAGATCGCATATGGACTCTAACAGTGACCATGAGCACCCTCCATCACTTCCCAGGAGAATCTAGAAAGTGTAAACTAAACACTCTACTCTTAGGCATCTAATAGATGAGATAGAGCCCGCTCTTTATCTTAGTAGATGCATCTTTCATTTAGTGATTCCCCTAAGCGACACAAAAAATACACTTGAATGCAGGAGGCCTCTAGGAGGGACGGTCACTCCTATTCTCATTCCAAGTTTCCTTATTATACCTCCAATGCCTGCCATGGATGCACAAAAAAGACAGGCAGGCAGTGCTAAAGGGCGAGGGCAGAGGTCACTGTGATGGCCCTGCGTACCAGTAATACCCTAAGGGACCAAATCCCAGCTGAAGGCACCACTGGGAACGTATGCGTCTCCTTCATGCTTTGCAGTTGTGAGGCAGAAGAGCAGTTTCCCTTCTTTTTCTATTCCAAGCCACAAAACAGCACATAACAGCCTTGGCATTCACATGAGGGAAACGAGCTCAGATTGTCACCCGCAGCTCTTCTGTTACTGTGTCATCTCAGTTTTCCTGTCACCTCCAGCACTCTGGCCAAGGACAAAGGCTTACAGCTCGATTTGACCACTGCCTCTAATGCACCAGTTTGATCAGTTGTCATGACGCTAAGTAGACAGTGGTACCGAGTTACAGACACAAATCTGTGTTTCCACCATTGAGCAATGTCTGTTATTAAAAATAGTTAAAACACTGCTTTGGAAGCTACTCTCCCTGCCCAGCTGAGAGCTCTTGCCCAGAACTTTCGCCAGTTGTGTCCAGCTTGGCTTTCTCTGAGACTTTTAAGAATTAACATGTCCAGGTTAGCCTCCATCACTGGATTAAAATTCCTACATCAGAACAGCAAGTGTCTATTCTACCTATTCTGGAAGCATGCAGGAGCTTTATGCATATAGCTCAGTTTCCACAGTGTAAATACAGAAAGCCCTGAAAAACTTGTGAGGTAAATCTAACAGGGCAAAGGAAAGGTGACAAACAGACAGAATAAGCCCAGGGAAGCAATGAAATACAAGAGGTCGGCAGGAGGGTGCCATAAACAAGAGGCACAGTGCAAGCAGCCACAGTTTAAACGGAGGGAGTTTAAAGAGCTGCAAATGTCTAAGCAGCAGGAATCGCCTAAAAAGAGGTGTCTGAGTTCGAGTGGCATTTTTTTATTTGCCTAGGTCTTGGGGAAAAAAAAAAAAAAAAGCGTAACTCTCAATTTCTAGTAACACTTTACTATGGGATGAATTTGCATTTTGGGTGAAGAAAATGAAGAAAATGGAGGCAAGGGGGAACTATCACAACTAAGGACAATAAGCCAGTGAGTAAATAGCCATTCTACTTAGGTTGTGCGTAGAGTCCCAATAGAGACAAACAGCACTACTGCCTGGCACGATACATGAAAAATAGCTTCGGTATTTCACTGAATCATAACAGTTCACCTAATGTAATGACTGCAGAAAAAAGCCAGCTGATCTAAAGGAGCTTTTTATCTATGCGGGATATTTTTTCATCCTGAAAACTGCCAGAATCACCAGCCGCCCGAATTCCAGAACCTATTCATCTGCATTGAAGAATCAAGCATCATTAGTGTCTTGCCTGTCCTTTGCGTTCATCTTCCTCAAAAAACAAGCAAAGTGCCAATCTTCTGAGTCAGACCAAGCTTGACTTAATTTAAGAGCTTTCAGTAGGTTTTTGATCAGTTGCAGGTTTAACCCTACACACCTTTCACAAGAATTCTTAGGACTGAACTAATAAATTAAGTGTATTCCTTTCACACACATCTAGCTCAGTCCCTGAACTAGGATGGAAAGAGTAGATCCTCTTCTTCTGTCCAAATTGCAGAAGCATTTCGTCACAAGAAAAGGAATCGCTCAGCACAGCTACCACACAGGTCTATGCAGTGGTCTGCAAGAACAACTTTGCTTCACAATGGGCCAGTTTTAGTGTCAAGGCAATTTTGGCCGCTGACAGAATACAAAAACGGTGGAAAATATAATCTTTTTAAAAATTCCTTAGATGAAATGTATAAATAAGTTAACAGAAGACATACTATTTAAAGGGTACACAGGGGCTTCTCTCCTTTTTTCCATTTAGGAAAACTAGTCATATTATCCTTTTTCAAAAGATCCAAGCCTCTGGTTTTCTTTTAACAGTAGTTCCACAGGTACAATGAACTGAATCAGTACGTAAAGTTACCACTATTCCCCTGGGAAGACCACTGAAATCACACGTCAATTAAAATCTTTCAATGTGTTCACCTAATAGCAAAGCATTACAGCAGTCTACACAGCTCAGTAGTGTTCCATATATAAAAATAGCTTTCCAGAAATAACTGCTCTGCTGTACTGGACTACTGAATTTCCCGGAGGACCAGTTGCTGTTGTTTTATATGTTAACACTGTTGCTGTAGAGTGAAAGCACTGAACTCGAATACATTAACAGTAGTTTGCTTATTGCCTACAAATGGCCTTTAAGCAACAGTAATACTGCTTTAGACTTGAAAGGCTTTTGCTTTCAAGATTTTGGCAAGTGGTTGGAATAATTCCATGCTCCATTCCCAGTGCATAAATCTCAACACAGTGGGTATATATTCTCAGTCAAATTATTGTGAGGGGAGGAAGCCTTGCAGTTGTCTGAATGCAATGAGTTTGGCAAGATAGCTCTACTATTGTACTTTTTAATCCAACATTTTTTTCACTGCTCAGCAAGAGCAAGTAATCAGAACAGAAAGTGATTCCAAAATGTAAATTAGGGTGTCTGATGTAGGGATCCAGTACATATAAAAAGTCTTGTATCGAAAACATGTCCTTTCTAGTTCACTGTTGGCAATCAAACCTTCGAAATTAAAGAACTGCTTTTCCAATCCTGGTGCTATTTTAGTGTTTCTTTCAAGAATGCAGCACATGAGCACATAGATATCATATAACTTTGTTTAGAGGCTGCAGTTTCTATTAAATTTAATTACTTTTCCTGTGACTTTAAATCTAGGGTAGCTTGAAAGCAAGGGCAGTTTCTATTAAATAACATCACTTCCTACAGAAATATATATGTTAAAGATGTCTGGAGGATGTGTGGCTACAAAATGAAGTCTTTCATTAAGGCACAGCACAACTAAATCAAAATGCATGGAACATGACTACTGTTGAGGCATTTCAACGCTAACAGTTTAGATTTTTTGCCTAATGATGCACATATTCAAAACTGTTAAGACCACAGATCCTTCAATCACTGCATCTTGAAAATGTCATTAAATTTTTTTTAATGAGTGTGTTAAGAGTTCAGAATCTGCAGGGTCGAAGCTTCAAGTAATGTTGACAGGCACGGCTCGAAATTTCATTCAGCCCTCTTCAATATTTATTCTGGCATCGGAATTTCAGGTTACGGTATTTAAATAAAATGGAATTAAGAAGAGGAGATAAGCATATACTGTTAAAAGTTCAGAATACATTATTTAAAAGATGCCTCCTAATGTTGCTTAATCATTAATTTATAGAAAAGAGAGTAGTTAATGTGCATGTAACATCACTGAAGTATACAGACTACAAAGGATAAAAGAATTTCACTTAATAAATAGGAAATGGTGAATCAGTATGCTCACAGAGCTTCACTGAACTCAATAAAAATTCCAATATAGATCTGATTGCAGAAGTTGAGCTCCAGTTCCTGCTTTGACAAAGTGCCATGTGATACAGTGAAAAGATTTTCCCCCTTTCCAATATATTATTAGAATCCCTGTGTATCCAGGAACATGTATTGCTTCACTGACTTTGCGATAGCTATGTAGAAACACTATTATTATTTATTATTTGCATTACAGTAGCTGCCATCAAGGACCAGGGCTTCAGTTAGCTCGTCATTACAGAGACATTTACAGAGCTCACAGTTTTCATGAGAGGCAGTATATCAGAAGAAACATGCATGATTGGGAAGGATGACATTACTAACGAGCAAATCAAGGAGACAAGTCTGCTGAAGTCCCACTCATTGTTTCTGTGTGTGGAGTTCCAATCATTCTAAAGCATATTTCAAAATGTTCTGTATTAAACAGAAAGGAAGAAGACATAGCTACACAACAGAAGATTGTAAATATTCTTTTTTAAGCAAAGTGCATATCGTCTATAAGATTTTTTTTCACCTTTTTGCACATCTTTCCTGCTTGTATGGATAATTTTTTCTAAACTTATTTCAACTGTAACAGATTGTGATTTATATTTGGGTCATGCACAGAATTAATCAGTCCTAGTCACCTAAATTAATTTTTCCATGTGGCACTGTCATTTCCCTTGATTTATTATCATTATGCATATAACAGTTTTGAAAAGAAAGTAACATTTGATTATTGAAATAAATAAATACCAACCACATGTGTGAAACAGGCATCTATGTCCTGTTTGCATTTAATAAGAAAGTAGATGCTGAACAAAAAGACATTTAGTCTTGAACCAAACGATGCCTCTGGGAACAGCTGATCATTATTCTGTTCAACGTAAACTTGAAAGTTAAGCATTTGCCCTGAATACAGGGTGAAGCAAAAACAATGGCTTTCGAGGGAAACAACAGCATGCTTCTGTGACAAAATTGTGAGCAATAAAGACTAGAAGCATGGAAAGGGTGGAGTTCTGCATTTGGTATCACATCAGCATAATAAAAAATTTAAACTTGAGAATTTTATTTGTTAGAATTAGTAGTGCTCTGACTATATTTTCAGCTATGCTTTAAGATGGCTAAATGAGTTTAGGCTAAATCCCCAAATTTAAAATCTCTAGAATATTGTGTGTTTGAAAATTAAATTTCAATCCAGAACATGATTTCTGAGGGTAGCACTTTAAATCAATAGAGTAAGTCCATATCTTCAATCCAGGCACTAATGTACCAGAATAACCTTAACCTGATTTTAAGTTTGCAGGTTTTACCAACTAACTCATTTAAACTATTTGATCTTCAGAACTTACTACCATCTTAGCTACAAAAACTAAAAAACAAGCTTCAGAAGTTATTTAAAATTGGCGTTAATGCAAGTATTCACTGTGCAAATACAGCTAAAGCTATCCAAATGACCGAAAAGTGTCTTTTCAGATTCTTTTGCCTCCTCTTCCAGATGTCACAATTACGATTCATATAATTTAGAAACTTCAGCAATAGATATGTTTTTACTGTCTCCACAGCTAGTGAAATTTTTCCACCCTGCAAATTAGTGACTCTATCAAAGACTTCTGTAGCAGAGAAAAATTTACAAATGGAGGGGAAAAGAAAAGAAAGTCAAACAGTACTTGGCAACGTTTCTGATTTTACATTGAAACTCACCATATTAGATAGCTGAGCTTCAACCATAATTCCTTGGTTATATGAAAACCCTAGCTTTCCTATTTTTCTTTAAATAAAAATTTTAAGAAGTGTTGCTAACTCCCTATTTGTGTAAAAATGGTTGAATACATATCCCTAAAAGGCTCAAATCTTGTCCTTCAAAATAACTCCAAGTACTTTTTACAATCCTGTTGCTTTAAAGCGAATGCCATAGGAAAAAAGGAAGTAAGTTTTGGAGAGAAAAATTTCAGTAGTTCGATGCTATCCCAGGATATATAAAAACATAGAAAACGACAAAGCAGGAAGACCCACCCTGTTCTGTGTCACAGCAAGTGTTCAGGTTTTTGCTTCATTGCTATATCTTAATTGTAGACAGAAGCTACCAGAAATTTACTGGCGAGCTATGTGCAAATATTCTTACAAACATTCATGTTGCAGTATCTGCATCAAAGCTGAAATGTTTTTCACAAACTACTTGTACATATGAAGCAATACAGGAAACCTTGTCTTAGAGCTTCAGTTTCATCACTGCCCATGTAACTAAAACACTTGCACTTTCTCCAAACATCTTAACAATAATATGATTGTAAAAGGCAGAAAACAGATGTTGAAAGTGATGAACTAATACAACTTTACTCAACAAACAACATAGTAAGGCAGTACTGGCAGGTAGAAGAAATTCTAATAAAGATACATTCTGCTATGGGCTCACATAATATGTGAGGAAGAACTCCAAAATTTCAGCTTTTCTAACACTGATAATAGTAATGCTTTAAAAAGGCATAAGCAGATGTTAATTCAAACACTGAAGAGAAAAGCCACCTGATTTTAAAACAATACTTCCTTCTACTTGGGATTTTTTTTTTTCTTGAACCACAATCTATCTAAGCATCTTCTGGTGCAAGGCTGAGAAGCTTTGAAGAAGAAGACCAGATTACTTGTTTTCCACTCAATGAAACTGTGTATATATTTCCCGAATGGATAGTTTTGAAAACTGAAATGCTGCTAAAGGTTCTATAAGCACTATGCTAAATAAATGTTAAATTTCTATTACTTCTAGAAATTGAAACATATCCTGTCACAATAAGTACTGTTAGCACAGGTACTTAAAGGTTGTACCAGGGAAGCATTTCCTGAGATCAGTAGTAAATTAAATGAAAGAAAACTTACAATTGAATTTTTTAAAAGAGGTCTTGGGCACTTTTCATTTTTATGATGGGAAGAGACAATCTTTTCAGAGAGTCCCTCTGAGGCACAGAGCTACCTGGAACCTTACCAATGTGCTGAACTGGAGAACTTCTCATGAATAAACAAAAAGCCATTTCTTTCGACTCTTGAGCAAAAGCATCATTCAGACAGTGTTAGGTAATTGTCACACATTGGTCACTGATTTATTTCTAAATATTCCCAGGAGCAAACACCTATCAGGATTGGCCTAAAACTGAGGGAAGTAGATCAAGTTAATGATTTTCTGTGATTCTGTGATCGTTGTCATACAGGATCATAGCCAAAGGAAACATCTATTCATTTCTTGGACATGCTTGTGCAGGCTTCCCCATGAACCTGAATACCATATATTTGCTGAAATGTAACAAGAACTTCAAGATGTTTAGCAGTAACAAACCATTGTTATTTTGATGGTCCTAAAACACAATATCTAAATAAATTATATATGGGCAGATCGGAGTAGAACAGCATCTCCAGTATTGGTTAAGCCTCTACTGATTCGCTTTCAGCCACATTCATCTCTGCTATAACTTAATTGATATGAATTTTTCCACATCTAGAATGCACGTTAGTCCTGGAATATGACCTAAATTTAATTGCACATAGCTTAACATTTTGTACTGTTCTTAATCCAATACCAGAAAAAGAAGGAAATTACAAAAAGTATTATTCTTAGGTTTGCCAGTCTTTTGCTGGTAAAATTGCCAGCTAGTGAGAGAAATCTTTTTAAATGTGACTAAGGACAGAGAGCACTATGGAAAAGTCAGTTTCCAGCTTTTAGCAATTGAGGGACTTAGCTGTAAATGGACAGATCACTTATATCCCTGGACCTTTTCCTAATACGTATTCCAAATCCCCAAAATATAATACAAATTCTGGTGAGAGATCTGGAGGGGAAAAAAAAAAAAAAAAGTAATCTAAAATCAAATACCAGATTCCAAATCCAGCCTAGTTAGGATCAATTATTATTTTATTTTTGTGATTATTAACGGTATTGAATTTACATACCCTTGTACTGAAACTACATATATCAGCTCTGAGTCTTATATCGCATTCCCACTGTTTTCTTGCTGGTGCTTGTCTCTCACAGAAGACTGTTACTTACTAAAGATCTTAGACTCACACATCAAGTCTATTAGTGATAACCTCGGACCCTTTCTGCACTTAAGAATGTACATAGTTAACCAGAAACTTCTTCATACGTTTCATTACCTTTGCTAACCTCTGCATTGGATTTACTAAGAGCACTGGAGTTAGGTGTGAACCAATAAAAGTTTTTAAACAAATGTTTTTCTCCATTTCTTCTACCCTCTGGGTCTGCTCTCAGACTGCTGTATGAATTACTGAGTGTATCCTGCTGTTATTCCCCTGTATGGAAGCATTGTCATTTACTTCCCTGCAGCCTGGATCAGACTACAAATTATATAACTGAAAGTTGCAGCAGGCAGGAGAATATTTTGTTGTTAGTAAACACAACTTCCTCGCGTAGTTCAAAACTAAGCTAGGTACTAGCAAATAACTACACATATTTAATTCTTATAATAGTTCCTTGTCTTCCTCACAGGGTCACCTCTAATAGCCTTTTACTCTTGTCTTACAACAAAAAAATTCAAAAATTACTTCCCAGAATGGTTGACCATTTGCCTCCAGGAAAAATCATAAAACATGAGTTCCTACTTTAGAGTGGAAACTTAAAAATGGTTCTATACTGCTTTTCATCTCTAAAATTATTAAATCCTAAATTCTGGCAGGAAAATAATTAATAATGTGACTTGTTTCCAAGTCCCTTTAGATTGCCATGTTCTCGGGTGGTTGGCCCAACATCACAGCATTTTGCTAGAATTTTAAGCCTGCCATTAACTCATCCCATGCAGCATAGCAGCCTATCACTGCCTCCTCCAGTAAAATCTTTTCCTCTGTGGACTTCTGGCACCAGTAAGTTTGAGAAACACACATGCTGTAGTGGAAAACATCTGGTTTGGTTGATAGCAAAAAAGAAGAAAACTAATTTATATGAAGACCTTCTTGAAACTTTGAACTGCAAAATAACATTTTTGTTCTGCTGAGAATTGCAGCAACCTTCTATTCTTTGGATTTATTTAGGATCTCAAAAATTCATGTGCTAAAGCACTTAAATAAAATTCTAGTTGACAGAATATTTCATTTACTAGGAAGACATGTTTGTCAAGAAAGAGGATTGTAACATTTCTTCATTTCACTTCTTTCTTTGACGGGTATGTTATCACTGGTGCAAGAACAATTTCAAAGAGAAGGGTAAACATTGGCTTACCAAAGATGTGAGTTCCAGGAGGAAAATATAAATATCAAAAACCGAAAAGAGCATTTAAATGACGCTAGATTAACGCAACTGAGAATGTATGAAAACAGGGAAAAGTCAGAGACTGGAATATGAGAAAATTGAACCCAACTGGAAATGCAGAGGAAGTTACAAAAGGCATTAAACAACAAATGTAATGGGGAAGAGATAAGAGAATTTTATGGCAGTATTTTGGAGGCTGAATTCTAAAGGCAAGAAATTGCTGTAATGTAGGACCACAACAGGTCCATGTAGTAAGGGTAATGAAGAATGTAGGGATATTTTTAAGAGTAACCAAGTGTAACACATAATTCAAATGCTTTGGCAGAGTTCACTTTGCAGTTAAATTACAATTCTAATACATGCTGGGAAAGCTTGAGTATTGCCCTCAAGAAGATATAAAGGCATATATTTTATTTGTTGTGAATCTTGAACATTAAGATTTTATTTAACAATTGACTTAACATTAACCTTTTCATTTTTCAGAGAAAAAAATACTGCTTTCCAATTTACTTTTAGAAAATGCCAGGAATGCAAGTGATGGTCCACAACTAACATGAATATGTGTGTGCATCAGAAATTTATGAGGACTTTCCTGAAAAGCATTCGAGAATCAAGCAACCATGAACTGAAGGCTTATATGAAGCAAGTAGATTACAAGATATACAACATGATACTCCAAGCAAATGACTCTTATGTAGTCTACAAGCAATATTACAATTAAACAATATCAATTAGTGAGCTGAATCAAAGCTCATTCGCACAGAAAAATAAATTTAGTGAGTAACTTATACCAGTCTAGTGGCTCATCTGTTTGTATACGTCTGCATTAATGACAAACTAACGCCTCTGCCTTTTCTTTCTCCTTTATGAGGGACAGACATAGCTACAGATCTTTCTGCAAAAAATAGTTGAAGGCCTAGCATAAAAAGAAGAAATGCCCAAGAGAGAAAGGTGGAAGTACACAGTGACTCATCACTACAATGTGGAGAAATAATGAGGTGGATCAAGAGAATACAGAAAGAAGAAAGGTAAGAGAGCTTGCAGCTTCTAAATAGGCAGTATGGCAGGCAGGGGCAATGTGAGACTGAGAGGAGATAGTAAGTAAAGCAGAACACCCCACAGCAGCATTCAGAGGTCTTGAATAAACTGATGACGAAGAACTGCACAAAATGCAGAAGCATGAACACATGAATTAATGGGATTCTAAATGAACAGCAAAATTATGTAGGCAAAAATGCAGAAAAGATATGATTTAATATCTACTTACCAAGACATAATGAAAGCAATAGGGAAAGAAATAACATTGAATTTCATTAGGAGTAAGCTGAGTGAAAATATAGATCAATTATTTAAAAGGGAGTGTGAATCAATAATGATAATACTAATAAAGTCAAAATATTTACTGCCTTTTTGGTATGAGCCTTTGGATAAAAAGATTAATAGCAATCATGCATGTAACACAAATTTTATAACAGTAGCTCAGGCCAGCAGAGGCGAGAACAGGTTACAGAATACGTAGAACAATGAGACATATTCAAGACAGTAAATGGGATGGATTTCAATCTACAGTTTTAAAGGAAGTAGCAAAAGTGATCCCTGAATCTTTTGCAATTAATTATCTAAGAGAACTTGAGGGAGGAGAGACAGAGGTTACATTAAACACTGGAAGACTGGAGAACAGTAAATATAGTCTTTTTTATTCGAAATACAGTAAAAGTAGAATTGTATGTAATGAACCCACAAAGATATTGTGGAAAAGTATTAAACAATCTTTTAACTAGCCCCTAAAAGAAATATGATAGGAAACATCACAAAAGGAAGTACAAAAACATACCCTATCAAAATAATCTCATGTTCCTTGACAATGTAGATTCAATAGGGAAAGCAAAAGATATTTCATATCTTTACTATGGAAATGCACTGCAGCTAAAATTATCATACAATGGCAAAAAGACTGGAAAAATAAAAAAAACTGATCACATTGTACTGTTCAGTAACTTCTGGCTATCTTTGGAGGCTGTACCTATCCAATTCTTTTATAGGACTGTTCTGGGTTTTCACTAATAGCTTGAGTGCTAGAGGAGAAGGCACACAAAAAATCTGTGCTAATAGCAAGCTGGGTGAGTAGGAAGCACTTTAGAAAAAGAACTACCTTCAGAATTGTTTTGCTCAATTGAAGAAACAGTCTAAAGATAGTAAGATAAAATTTTTTAGAAGAAAAAAAAATGGGGACTAACTTGGCTAGGAAGCAGCTCTACAGAAAAAGCTTGGGGCTAATAATGGATTGATAACATATTACAGAAGCCTAAAAGTGGTTCAATAAATACTTTAATCTAATGTAAAACAAACACGGCATTGTAAGGAACAGTCTTGCTCTCCTGTTGCCACATCATCCTCTCTTTTGCAATGGAAAAACATTAGTATAACTATCCTGTAAACCATATCAAAGAAGTAATGCATGTGACAAATAATGTTTTTTGGTAGATTAGTTTTCAGCTCAGAGGAGAAAGATGTAGGTAAAGAGAGAGGGAGGCTGCAGCAGGTCTGAATTATTGCAAGTTTACTCATATTTTAAGCTGGGTTCACAGTGTGACACTTTTTATGAAAAGTGTCCTGAGAGGAACACGGGATGTAAGAAAAGAGAGACCACAAGTCCCAACAGCAAGCACCTGCTCTCCAGCCCTCCACTGCAGTTCAGAAAAGCACAGGATGGCCCATCTAAAAAACACCACCAAGCTGAGTGATGCAGTGACACACCTGAGCGACAACATGCCATTCAGAGGGACCTGGACAAGCTCAAGAAGTGGGCCTATGTGAACCTCATGAGTTTCAACAGGGCCAAATGCAAGGTCATACACCTGGGTTGGGGCAATCCTTGGTATCAATATAGGCTGGGGGATGAAGGGATTGAATGCAGCCGTGTGGAGAAGGACTTGGGGGTGCTGGTGGATGAAAAGCTGGACACGAACTGGCAATGTGCACTTGCAGCCCAGAGAGCCAACCGTATCCTGAGCGTGAGCAGGCTGAAGGAGGTGATTGACCCCCTCTAGTGTACTCTGGTAACACCCCACAAGGGGCACTGCATTCAGCTCTGGGGCCCGCAATGTAAGAAGGACATAAACCTGCTGGAGAGGGTCCAACCCAAACTATTCTATGATTCTATGGGAGTGCTATAGGCCTCCTAGGGCTCGGATGTGTCAGGAAGGGCTGGGAGGAGCAGATTTGGGTCTTGGGAATAGCCATCCTGTTATCTCACCATGCATACTGTAAGAATTGGACTGATTCACAAAAGGATCATACACAAGTTAACTATGATTCTGAAGTGAAAATTGAAGGGGTTGCATGATATGGAAGAGATTCCCTTCAAATGCCACTGATTTAACAGTATATGGACATTGATGTTCAGGTATGCCTAAGATCAAAGTACAATCTTTTCCTACTTCATAACAAAGAGGCTGAAAAATCTTTAAATTAACGATGTGACATACATTTATCTCACATGATCACCATGCCATCTCAGCAGTAAGAGTATGGAGATTGAAGTAAGTAATGCTTGTTACGGCATGCAAAGCTATTGTTAACCTTCTTAGTGTCCCAAAGAAATACCTTCTTTTTTAAGAGACTATTACAGTTTTAAATTCCAACAGAAGAAAAATCCTTATTCCTTACTGATTTTACTTGAAAGAATGTTTTAGGCTACTGTAAACATAGAAAATGCCTGTCATTTCCTCTAATCCTCAAAGAATATTAATTTTAAATGTTGGGTTTGCTCTTCCGGAGACTCATCACTGTAAAAAGGTTGTCCTTTCAGAACTGCCTACATGGGGAACACATTTTTACGCATCTTAACCGAGCCTTGATAGCCTACTGTTGTCAATTTGATACTTTGTTATAGAATAAGCAGAAAATGCATATGAAACAATAATTTAATATTTCAGTATTTTATGCTGGTCTGTATGCAGCAAATCTGTACTGGGTTCCCACCAGCCCTGGTTCCAATTTCACACTTTAATTTACCTCCACTAAGATCCAAAATATCATATAGTAGGGTAGAAAGAAAACATGGTTTCCCAAATTTTTTAATTTGAACAGCCTTATCTTGCAGAGATTAACAGAACTGCAGAACAACAGAACTTTTACTTGGACCCAGCTCTTCTCAGATGAACTAATCCATTCATCAGTAATCCTTGGCATTTTTTATTTTCTTTTTTTTAGAGCTGGTAGAAGTTTTCCCCCTGTTTATGCTTTTGGATAGGTAGTAAGTAAGTTTGTATTTTCCTGGTGTATGCATCTGTAGTAAAAAACGACCAGCTTCAGTTTACCACATTAAATATTTTCTTTGATCTTATCTATCTTCTGAATCTTTTTCCTAAGCATTTAGAACTGATCTCAAATTTTTAGTGTTTACATAAGACACCCAAAATAGAAGAAACCATCAATTTCCACAATACTCCAGATGTATGGAATGAATGGACTGTGAAGTTGCAGCAGTACAGAATTCTAGTTTTGATCATCCTTAGGTTCTTTCTATTTTGTTTTCCTCAAACATGAAAAAATAAATAAAAATCTACTAACATTGACCTTGGAAATGTCTTCTATGAATCAACGAAAATTCTCAAATTTTCTAAAATTTTAAGATAGTGCCATACAGCCACTATATCCTATTAAATTTCACAATAAATTTGAATTCAACTTTCCACATCATCAGTAACCACTTCTTCTGGGGTGGTAAGTAATCAAGTCTTTCACATAAAATGTGTCAGAAGTCACAACTAAATGGACACCTAGCTTTACCAGTTAGTCTTTGTTATACCTCTTAGCATGAGGGAGACTGTGTGAAATGTTCAAATCAATTGCAAACCTCCCTGGTTAGCAGCTGAAAGGAGTTCTTACTATATTTTTCTCTTGCATGCTCTGCTAAAGAAAAAAAAACAACATATTCCATACTCCCACCCTTTGGCTAATTTTAAAAGACAACATGGCATAATGGAATTACTTCTCTACTCATTATCTTAGCATCCCACTTAAGCATAGCAGAGTTATGGTCAACTTACTGGCTTTGATGGCTAAAATTCTGGGAAATTTGCACTCTCTTTTGTGAGGTGGGAAAAACTGGAAGAAAAAAAATAAAGAGAGAAGAAAAGAAAGGCTTATGAGCTTCCCTAAGGAATAGAGACAGAAAAATAGTGCATCACGTATCCCACTTTACTACAAAGCACAGTGGATAAGTATATTTTGAGAGTTCAGCCTACAATCCCCATTTCTGTAATTTTAACTTTGAAGTACAGGAAAAGAAACTTCAGCAATGCCAAATATAAAATGTGTGCTCAAACAGAGAAGATAGTTCAATACATTTTCAGCTATCGTTGACAACTCTTCACCATACTTTTCTATTGTCAACTGTTAGGGCTGGATCAATAATTGTCTTTGTGCTAATGCTTTGTGTGGATACAAGCAGAATGAAGAGTCATTCTTGCCTCTATAATGAAGAAAACAGCTAAAAACATCAAAAGAAAAACAGAAATTTTATTAATCGTAAACGTTTATCAAGATGGTGATTACCATAATAGTGTTGAGTATTATAATAGTATTAAATATTCTCAATGGAGGGTCACTGAGGTTTTGGAGACCTGTTGGTACGGAGGAAGGTCTCTCGCCCTTCTCCACCTCAAAACCTCTCGCTGCCCAGGTGATATCACTGGGAGTGCCCTGTCTCTCAGCATAGATGAACCTACATGAAGGGAGCTACAGAGCAAGGTGCTCACAGACCCCAGAAACGGCCCCACTCCCTGCTATGAGCACGAAACTCCTGTGTCACCTCATTAGTTCTGCTCTGCCATTTTGTGCTGGTGTTTTCTCTCAGCAGGGGCAGGGAGGAGAGCTGAGAAAACAGGGAGGGAAGAAAGAAGCGAAATCACAATATCACAGCTAATAACTATTTTGCACTAAAATAAGATTGCTTTAGATCTGTACAGGTAGTTCACAGGTCCACTCTCCCTTTAGGAAAGGGAGAGCAAGTGGTTCTGAATTAGTAATTCTGCATCTTTTCTTTGTGACTGCTGTGAGCTGAGCTGGAAAAAACAAGAAATAGTTCAAATGCTCGTGAGTTTGAAATGCTGTCCAGGTCCTAAAGGCAATAATGGGCCTGTCCCTGCCCAGCTCCCCAGGGATCTCCCCACACCTTACCCATGACCCAGGACCCCATTTCAGTCCCCCAGGGTCACCAGCCCCTGCCCCAGCAATGCCATGGCAGGGCTGGTCTCCAGCTTCCCGCATCCCTGCCCTCCCCAACCATGGGCCCTGTCAAGTTCAGCCTACTTGTGGGCCCCTGTCCCAGCCCAGCCTCAGCTCAGCCTTGTCCCCAGAGAGGTGCCCCATTCCCGGGGCTGGGGCTGTCCTGCTGCCCTGTGTCTGGCTGGGGCGGTGGGACAGGCCCTGGCTGCCAGGCCCTCCCAGGACTGACAAGGTCTCCATTGACTCCCAAGGGAACTTAGACCAGTACCTCACATGTATGTAAGCACCTACATTGCAGACATCTAAATGCAGATGTCTTAATCCAAAGCTAACTCCCAGCTCTGGAGGTCATTCCAAGAAAATGTCTGGTACGAGGTTTCCTGCACAAAAAGTAGCTTTGACTTTGACTAATACCAAGTTTTTATTGGTGACAAGGAACTTGGTCTTGCACAGTGCTACTTCATAAACCCCTCTGTTTTTCCTCTGGGTAAAATACTCATTCAGCAAGATGAGTGGCATGACCCTGTCAATCAATTTGTATATTTTAAAAAGCCATAAAAGTTTATTAAACTTGTGAAAAGCAAAATTTGCTCTCTAACTCCAGAAAAGGCTTTGTTGACCAGCAAGAATACTGGAGCAGATATATCTTGGAGATATAGTTGAAGTAATTAATGAATAATGATGACTTTTGTGTGATCTCCCATGTTTTCTGACAGGTTCCTAAAATGTTCTTCTTTAAGACTATAAATGCCCTGTATTTCAGTTGATAGTGTTTGTATTTGTTTGCTTATAATTATTTTATGAAACAAAGATCTTATCTGGGTACCAGAGTCTGCTCTCAAAATGCATTGGCTTTGGGGCAGAAATAGACCTAACATATATTCTACAATCTGAACGACAAGGGCTTTGCTAGCATTTTATTAGGAGTAGATAAAAGGAAGCATTGACAATTTTCAGTCTGGCATGTCACCCTTTTTCGTTTGTAGGAGAATAGTAATTGTACCACTATAATCAACTGGTGTGGTCTGCTATTCCCAAATGGATACAATCACATTTTATGCCTGTGAATAAATGCTGCAGCACGATAATTAAGAGGAGCAAGAGGCAATGCCTTCATGGTCTGATGAGTGGTGACTCGAGCAGATGTAGAGCTTTTTGATTTCTTCTGAAGATGGTGGAGCTGCTAGCCCTTTAATTGTTTCTGCCTGTGGTTTTTGGTTTGGTTTTGGGGTTTTTTGGGGTTTGTTGTTTGTTTTTTTTTTTCTCAATTGCCCTCTGCAGAAGGTTAATAGTAGGTTTAGAATGCCAAAGTTTTCTAGCCAGTGAATCACAATTTCAGATTTGTCACTTAGTGATGTGAAACCAGCCGCTATTTTAGTGGAACACTTACACTTCCCCCTTGCCTCGCTCCACAGATGTTCTTCTGTTGTATGAAGAAATTGATCATTTTGTCTCTTCTGCAAGTCTTCAGAATGTTACTAATTTCTTGTTTACCACTAATTTTTCATCTTGTGTAAGTTATACTGTAGAAGTGTTACAGCTACCCTATCTGCTCTGCACTGATCTCACAGCTAGATAATGAAAGAATGGATGATATCCAGCACAGAATTAAGATTCATAAGTATGGAACTTGTTGTAAACATGAAACTGCATCCTGTCTGTAAATATGTAATGATACCATGAATTATTACACTTAAGTTATTTCCAGGTTAAAAATTCATTATTCCTGCAATGAAGACCAACTTACAGAGGGATTAGTAAAACCAAGCTGATTTTACAATTATTATTTTCTTCTGACAGTCGTTATATTTATGCTTTGTGTTTCCCACAACCCAGACAACTTTCATTACCAAGTGTCAGCCCAAAGCAGCTGCAGAGAGTCAGCAGCTCAGATTTGTATCGGTTTCTCTACGTCTTCTGGGGCTTTTCTGCTCTCTGCTGCACATTACAAATATTAGCAGAAAAGAGAAAGATGAAGTTTTAGACATTTTGATCATCCTCAGGAGGAGTCACAGTCCATAGGATTTGGCCAAAACCTTTCTGTTCTCAGGCCAAAGAGGTAAAAGCCTCTCACTACAGAATACTGGCATTTTTAAGTTTGCTTGCTTATCTTTTTATTTCCACACCCATCATTATGATACTACTTCATATATGCTTCTCTGAAGTCCAGTGTCCCTCTGCTCACAGACCAACCTGCATTCAGCTTTCGATAAGTCATTGTATTAGTGTGGAATACAGTCACAGTTCAGCAGCTACAAAAGTCTCATATTTATAAGTAATGGAAAGATAGCTACTTTAAATAAGATCTGACTTCACAAAAAGCCATGATTTAGCTGCTTAATTGAGAAAAATGTGAAAATGTGTTCTAGAAATTCTAATTAAAAATTTATTTTAGTTAGCTTCTTCATGCTTCAGGAAGAACTACAGAACCAGCTAGCCTGAAATAAGTCTCTGCACTGTGTGAGGAAAAAAGATCTTATAATGGGTGAGGTCCACATACTGTGTTTCAAATATTGCTACTCCTTACCTTGTGTTCCAAACTGTGTTATCAGTAGCAAGTAATTGAGGCTCACCAGCTTAGAGATTGTAAAGTATCTTTCAAAATAGAGTCCAGATTGCAAGGATCCACTGTTGAGGCCCTGCAAGTCAATAGAAAAGCTATAGAATATACATTTCTGCCTTACATCCATCACTGCAGTATTTAATATCATAAGAAAAATATAACACTTCAAAATTTTAATGCAACCTGAAGACATATTTGCTAAATTTTAAATGCTTAACAGCATAACATGAAATGGAACTTCTCTCACTTTCATACAAAATTAACTCTGATAATGACTAGTTAAAAAAGAATCAAACTAGTATTAGCCACTTCACATTGCATAATTGTATCTTCTGTTTATTGAGACTGACACATGTTTGAGCTCTGAATAAAAAATTATCTCTACCTAATACTAGCACAGGAATATAAATTGCCCCAGCTAAAGATCATTTGATATAGAAAGAGTTAAACTAGTAATTTCATGAAGCTTGAGAATTTCCAAAAAAGCCCTACATACTGTTTAAGAGTAAATAGAACCATCAGATACATTGAAGTAGTATTTGAGCAAAATAAAACAGGAATGTGATTTCTTTTCACACCTGACATAGATTAGATCAGTACAGCAATCCTTGTGACTGATACTGATGAAGAATTTATATGCAAACACCACTGGATTGAGTCTCCATTTTTAAACCAGGATTTATAGTGGGGTTTTGTTTTGTTTTGTTTTTTCGTATTTTCTCAAGTATTCCAATTTGTACTAGTAAGAAAGTATTGTTAAAAATAGATCTTTAGAGAAGGACTGACCTGTATATCACTGTTTTTTTCTTTGGTTTGTTTTTTTGGCTTCCCATCCTAATAGATCCTCAAAGTGCAGAGGCAGATGAAATAGCCAAGAATAAAGCTTTCTGAACCTTAAAAATGTTTTCTCTGGATCTGATTCAAGGTTAAGATTGATTCTTATTTCATACAAATGAGTTCATTACTCTCAATATACCATGTCTGGCAATGTAATACAAATCTTAATGGAAACACATACTTTAGAAATATTGAAGTGTAAATTAGTAATATGCTTGATGGAAGTAGATGCTGTGGGGAAGAGGAGGGAGTATTATGTATCAGCTATCAGAAGCATCTGAGATACAGTATGAAGAATACATGGATGATCTGCAATGATTTATTAATATTCTATATTGCTTAGTTGTGGGATAGTACGGCCATATTAGCTCACTAGAATGTTTACTATATGCATATGTTGATTTACTTTTATAAGAAAGTAGTTAGAAAACTGCCAAGAAGGCAAAATAAAAAATTTCCATAAGTATCCAGCTGGTAAACATTTCAAAGGCACTATGAAACAATACATGAATTATTAAGCTATTCCAGGGACCAGCCAGGTCATTTCTTTTGCTAAGACTAAGAGCAATAAGATTAGAAGAACAGTAACATGGTAAAGCAGTCATTCTAGGAGGAGGATGGAGGCTTTATAATACAAGATTAAACTTCGAGCTTCTGACAGTGATAAAAACAGGCAAAATCTCTAGACAAAAACTTTCTACTAAGTATTTTAGCTACAGTGAGGGTATAACTGACCATAATTAGCTTTTCCATGGTTAAATTAACACTCTAAAAGGTGCTGAATCCTGACCTTATTTGGTACAGGCACCGAAGAAAAAATATACCTTCTATACTCCCCTTTATGAATCAAAGCCATTTTTAAATGAAGGTCAAACACATCAGTACATGCAGACAATGGCTTTTCAAAAGCATTTTGCTCTTCCTAACTTAAGCGATCACTAAGACTGATGACCAGTAAAAACAAATTGCACTGCAACATGAAAGGAGACACATTTTTTCTGGTTTTGCATTGTTACTTTTTCCTCCGTGCTGTTTGTAGTACACTCTTCAAAGCTTAAAAAGGAAAACTGCTGTCATGTATTTCCGTGCTCAGACTTCCCCCTTCATGAAGCAGATTGCCAGACAACATTACTGCCCTCAAACTTTGATACAATGGAACTGAATTTTATTGAGTTAGTGCTCATAAGATTTTCTCTCAACACACAAAAGCTCTAGCAAATGCCTAGACCACAATCAAAATACAGGGATAGAATCCACTCCATCTCCTGTAATTAGCAGCCACAGCATATTTGTAAACAGGTAATGCCGAAGGAAATAGAGTCAAGCAGGCGTGAAATAGTAAAAACAAGTGGCTTCAGCGATGAGTAGTCAGCATTACAATAGGGAACAGCCAAGAAACAAACAGAATTAATTTTGAAAGCTTCAGTCCTTTAGACCAACAAAAAATTCACATATTTCTGCATATTCTTACATTTACATGTGTGAGTAGTAGCAAGTTGACTAGAAAAGTGCAGAAAGTTAAAGAAAACTTGCAAACATTTCCAGGAGCTGCACTGATGCTCCAGTGGCAAGAAGATCAAACAAGCATGTAAATTGTGTGAATAAAGTCTAGCACAGTTAGCATGGACACACTTCAAATCAGACGGAGTCTTTACTAAGTGCATAGGGACCAAAAATCAGGTTCAGTACATAGTACAGTCAAAACAAAAGAAATCACAAGGCCTAATACTCTACAGTGACTTTCTGAAGTGCTGTGTAGCACTGTCTCAGGAGGTAGGCACAACCCTGTATAAAAGAACAGAAAGGCAAAACAACTCCCAAGCCTCAAAGTATTGCTCAGTAGGGAGGTCATTCTGGCCAGAGAGCAGAAATCAAAGCTCTATGAAGGCAAGCAACAAGAAAGCAGCAGACAGGTCACGAGGTGTCAAAATATATAGATTAATTAAGCACTTTGTAAGCTTGAGAGAAAACTGGGCACAGAAAAGATACATCCAAAAGTCGTTTGGGATATTATAGGAAACTGCAGTATTCTGATCTGTCAAAATTAGTACTGCTGATTTCACAAGTGAACAAATAGAAAACTCACACTGACGATAACTTCATTAGAGTAGTGTCTCAGGGCTGAGAATGAGAGGGACGTCGACTGCAAAAGCAGAATCATCTGAAAGCATATGAATAAAATAATTTAAAACTCAAAGAGAGATACCTGACTGAGCAAAGCATACCTAAAAGCTTCAGCTGAGACTGTCATGCAGTATTTCAGCTGCTTTCTATACTGCATGTTGTACTGACCTGCGTTAACTGCTTTTTACTTTGTCGTGCACGATTTCTCCTGAGGGAGCATGACACACATACAGAATAAGCAGTTGTTTCTGTATGAAAAAAATGAGCAAGGTCACCCCATTATGTGTTGAAAGAGGCATTAATGACACCTTAGTATCTTCCAATAACAAACACATTTATGTATGTCATCACAGTAAAGTACTAAGCAGTCACAGCACTGCAGCAAAATTTATCAATATGCAATGTATTGGACTCCGAGCAAAATTTTAGTGCTGTTTTTACAGGCACCTTGAGGTATGCTTTGGTAAATGGTAACTTGCTAAAGGTAGCCTGAAACCATAACAACAGGATAAGCATGCTTGCTTAATTTTCTTTTCAAAAGACTAAGTCTAAAATAGAAAAACATATCTCATACTTTACCTGAGCAACAACATCCTTTTGCAGCTGACAAAACGCATGGAAGGTGTTTCTTAAACTCAAGTTGCCTGCAGTCAAATATACATAGAAAACAAATTGTCTGCAACTCGCTCACAAAGGGAATAATTTCCATTAGGTCAGCCTAATGTGATGCCCATGTTGACTTACAGGTTATGCCTTAAACATATCTCCAACTTCTTGAGTTAATTTCAGATTCTTGAATGCAAGCACATAGCGGGGGGCAGTGTGAGGACATTGACTAAAGGGCACAGAAAATCTTTCCTGCAATGCCACTTTTTAGTAATACTGTATAGGATCCAAACAGGACACGTGTTCAGGGTAGACTGAGTACTTGATGCCAGTCTGACCATGCATGTAGCTTTAGTGAATATATATATATATATATATATAGTATGTACATAAATATGCATTACATTGCCTTTAAATATGACACTAGTATTATTGAAGCCAATGGAGTTATCAGTGCACCTAATGACTTTACTGTATTGGATACAGAGTAGTACTTTTTTTCCCGAATAGTTGACATCCTCCTGCTGTTTTCTGAGGGCCAAATGCAATGTATGTAGAGGTATAAAGAGTTCTTCTGCCAGAGGACGTGCTTCATATTTAGCTTTAGCCTACCTTTTGTGTGGGTTGTAACGCTACCAATTCCTTTAGCAGACATCAGAAATGTTGTACAATTCAACTTCCTCATGTGCCATTCCCCTTTTCTCTAAATGTTCACAGGAATCCTGCAGATTTCTTTAGATTTAGACAAGGATGCCTCAGAACAGTCTGTTTCTGTCACATGGCCCCAAGAAGTTTTCAACTGGGCATTGCTAAGCCTGTGTTTTACTGAAGGAGACCAGGCCTTTGTTTCAAGTTCATTATCAAACTTACACCCTTTGACTAAGTATAACTTCCTGATCTATCGACTGACAATTGCTGATTTGTTCACTGATAATTACTCCTTGTGAGTTGCTCTGCAATCATTTGGTATCTTCCAATCATCCTCTTTCTCCTTTTCCTATTCCCAGGAGTCTGTTCGGGTTTCCACACTCTCTGTATGATACCCAAAATTCTTCTCCCAGAGCCCTAGGAGATTTGTCTAGTCTTGAGCCATAGGAAACACAGATGGGCAGGTATCTCTCCCAATTGGAGAGTCAGGGCTTCAGGAGACAACTCCATCCAGACAGAATACAGGTTCTGGGATCTTCCCTGGGACTGGGTAAAGAGGCTCTTCAGTCTATTTCTCTGGCTTCAGTAATTATTATAAATATTAAGTTGGGTGACACCACTATCATTAAAAAACAAGCAAATAAACAAAAAAAAAATATTTTTAAAGAATACTGGCAGATATCTACTGACAAGGTATTGTAGTTGAGAACTGGAACAGAGAAAACAAGTTGGCTTTTTCTTGAATTCCGAAAAAGGACATCAGCAAGAACTGTGCTTTAGGGAGACACTGACACCTTCGAGTAGGATGTTAGGGGGTTCGCCCATTACTTATTATTACCCACACATTTAACTGGAGACAGAAACCTAAGTCTTGGGTGCAGATTCCTTTTAGGAAGCCACAATAGTCTCTAATTTCTGATGCACTTAGATCTTTTACTTAGAATCATAGAATCATTTTGATTGGAAGAGACCCTTAAGATCAAGTCCAACCATAACCTAAATCTAGCACTAAACCATGTCCCTAAGATGTCTCATCTATACATCTTCTAAACACCTCCAGGGATGGTGACTCCACCACTTCCCTGAGCAGCCTATTCCAATGCTTCACAATGCTTTCCATGAATAAATGTTTCCTAATATCAATCAATGATCAATCACCTAACCTGTAGATACTGTCATAAAAATTATCCAAAATAGAAAAGCAGATAACCTCTATTTTGTGTTTGTTTATGTGAAAAAGAGGATTTTCATCTTACTTAATTGTACTTGATTAGTTCGAAATCGGAAACAGTAGTTTTACGCTGCCACTTTACGTGTCATGCAGAGGACGTGGCACATTTAAACACATTCAGGGGTTTATTGGCTGATAAGAAATAACGTAAATAGAGTCATTAGATTCATTTAAACTTGGGAAATAAAGGCAGGGAAAGAACATGAATTGGAAGCAATGACAAGAGCAGACAAACAAGCAGCAGACTCTACTTAGGGGGAGCTTCCAGGCTGCCCTCCTTCGCTTTCTGAAATTTCTTTTCTTCAAGGACTATCGAACCATTATCTAGGCAGCTTCTCTCAAGCTTGTCAACAAGCTCACTTAGCTCTTCAGGGCTTTCCATCCTCACTTCAGCAAAATACTAGCATTTTTTACTTATTAAATGTTCAAGGACTAATAAGCACAGGTTTCTTTCTGTTTAAACAACAGAAATTGCTTAATCTAGTATGACAGAAACTAGGTCCCCAGCTAAATTTCAAAATCTGACTAATAAAGAGATAAAAGAATCACCTTTATCAAACAAAAGGTTTGTTTAGCCATCAGGGAATAGAGAAAAAAGTGAAGCATCTAAGCTAAAGGTACATGAAAGGAAGAAAAAAGATGGAAGAAAAGAGGAGGGAGGTGAGAGGAACATAACCTTTGCAAATGTTCCTGGTTCTCTCTAAAGCAAACACAGAATCAAGCACTGTATGCATTTGGGCCCCATCAGTTTGCATAACCCAACTGTGATCAAAATGATTATTCACATGGATCAAGTCAAATGCACACAGAAGTGTTTGCAGCATAAGAGTTGTTGTTGCAACAAGGTAACAGAAACTACCAGCCAGAGTCAAGAAAAGCAGGACTTCAGCAACTGTTTAAACTTTTAGAAGGAAAATTTGTATTGCAGTAACTAGCGAGAAATCAATATTTTCCTTGCTGAATCCTTCCATGCAATTTTGCATCTATCACCAATATTTCTTTTTAACACAATAAATAATGCAAACTTTCAACTGTAATTTTAATGTCATTGATTCTGCAATAAATGAAGGAGGGAAAGGTCAAATACTAGTTCACAAAAAAAAAAAATTAAAATTAAAAAAATATATATATATATATAGTCTTGCAGCCAAAATCTTTAAGGCAAACATTGGACACTGACAAATTCCACAAGGAAAAGATGTGACATCCTGCTCTTCTCAAGAGAATATCTGCCATGGCACTAAAAGTGTCTCTGAATGGCTTAAGACATAAGTCATCAGTAACTTTTAAATTGAATATTCAATTTAAAATGAAAACACCGAGGGATCTAGAGAAAAGCAGTTCTGTGCTTTAGTAATTTATAATAAATTAATAAATTGTGAAGAAACATTTGGACTAAGTATACTCCTAACATCAGCATAAGCACATTCTTCGAGTATACTAAGATTAACATTGTCAGTGGCTAAAACATCATCACTCTGGCAATGGAATATAAATGGTTTCTCTCCAGCAGGTTTCTTTAAGTGATGAACCTATCTCTCATCAGAATATATACGTTACTTAGTCTTTAAAATAAAGACATTGATCCAAAAATAATATTGAGATCTTTAAGTGCAAAAAGAACACTGGACTATTAAATTACATGGTTGCAGAAGGGGTTGTTGCCAGCTTGTGCCATGAGATAATTAGTTTTACTTCCATCTTGTTCAAATTCACTTTAAAATTAAGGTGTTCAGTTCTGAGTTTCTGCCAAACACTGCGACAAAATATAGGCTGCAGCTGAAGCATCAGGAAAGAGAGAGAGGGAGATGGTAGCCATCAGCAAAGCAAAAGAATATTATAAGGTGATGGTGAAAAATTGAAGTGTGACACAGCATATGAAAAAGAAGATAATATAATGGTTGTTATGCAAAGCCCTGGGCAGAATAAGAAGGGAAAAGAGAGGGGATTAATTTGGTCAACAATCTAATTATGATCTCAAAGATTTTAACATAGCTCTGCTAAGGCTACAAACAGTTGCCAAAGTGGCAGCAAAATATGGTTCAGCAACACAGAATATTAATTATGGCACAGACAGGGAGGTCTAGTTTAAAGTAGAGATATATGCCATCATAAATAAGTAAATACAATGAGAAAGAAGAGAAATAAGACCTCCAGGAGAGTATAAACAATGTCGCAGCAATGATCTGAAACTTAGAAAAATGGTGGTTTTCTCTTTCCTCATTGGCATGGAAAAGATCTGTCTCATTTACAGATACAGAACGCAAAACAAATCAAAGGGAGACAGACAGCACATCGCAGCAGAAAACTGAGCCTAAGGCAGAAGTAGGTAAAGCTTGTCACTGCTCAGTACCCGTTGACATATGAGCTATGTTGACACAAACAAATTCTTAACAGTCATGAGACAATGTCCCAAAGTCAACAAGGGAATTTGTAGTCATTAGTTCTTTATGCTTGTAGTCAGGGTCAGAAAAGAATGAAGACTAAATGGACATGGAAAATTGAGCAGCCCTTTCGCTCTTGCAGGCAGTATGCGTGAATAAAGAATGCAGCACATGGACAAAAGCAGTAAGAGGAATCCAGCACTCCTGTTGACTGTGAGATTCTCACTTGTGCACAATGCAGGATGGATAGTTGGGCAGGCACCTGCAAAACATTGCATTTTTATTTTATTTTACAATTGGATTTTAAAAGGTTTGCAAAACATTTGATTGTAGGAAGATTAAGAAATGTCAGCTACCAACAGAAAATCATCTCATCAGCAAGCACTTGAAGGATAAAAGTGTCATTCTTGCTGAATCCTACTAGGAGCTAGAGAGCTGCGAGGTCCTTGAAGGATTTTATATTCAGATGCAGCAAAGGACTTGCAGGAAGGCCAGTTCAATATTGTATGCATTTGTCCTGAGAACAGAACCCAGAGCTAGTGAATGACACTCTGGCTCCCCCATGCAGCCCACGCTGAGCAGGACTCACACTTCTCTTGATTGTTCACAGGGCACTTGATGGCTTCACATTTCACATGATACAACCATCCGAAGGCTGGGGTGCTCGTCTGGGGCAGGGAACCCTAAATTCAATATCTTCCTTATCTGGCTGTCTTACTGTCTTACCCAAATTACATAAGGGTACGTTCCTCCTATATGTGAGGGCAGTCCCATCAAAAAGAAGCTAAAGCAAAACAATTGTGCACAGTATCATTTTAGGGAACGCTAGGAAAGAGGGAAACTCTGTGCCCTAGTGAATGAACTGGAAGATGTGTGATTTTTCCCTTCATTTAGCAGTTTTGTGTGGTTTTTAATTTAGGCTTTTTTGGTTTGTTGGTTTGTTTGTTTGTTTTTCCAAATAACAATTGGAAAAAAATCCAATTATAAGCACTCAATGATAAAAATCCAATAATAAACATTTCTGCCAGGATATAGGACATACGGAGTTAGTGCCATCTTCAAAGCGAGAGAAAATTAAGGGTCTGGTTAGTGGGATAGCGCTTTAACCCTGGAGCTATCACATGAGGTGGGCACTGCTACCCTTACGCTGATAGTGCATGCTATAAAGGCTTTGCAAATGCCGATCAAACCTGGTCCTTTGAGGACTTTGCAATCTGTTCAGCCTGTTTCTGGATCCTAATCACACTTAGCCGTAAGGTATGTGCTGACCTGCTCAGCACAGTGCACTTCTGCACATGCTCAGAAAATGAGCAGTCAGTGCCTAAAGAACTATGGGCACTAGGAACTAACAAACGAGGGCGGAATGCACAGTACATTTAAAAATGAGTAGGAACTAGATCTGCAGCAAGAACAATCTTACAGCAAATGCATAGTAAGACAGCCTGGGTTACTACAGAATTAAAGTCTTCAGCCAGTTTTTCTTTGTTTTGTTATAAATTGCCCCCTAACCTTTAACATCACCACTTCAGGAAAAGTAGGCATATAAAGCAAATTTTGAATGTGGATCGAAGTCAAATAAAATCATCATACAAATGTGTATCTTCCCTAAAAGAACCTAGAAATAATTATGAATTGCATAAATTTATACAAAACAAAGATGATGGATGCACAAAAGCCTGATCCCAAAGACTGACACCTGCTTTTATAAGCCATACATTGCAGGGCACAAAAATCAAGATGGAATTTCAAGGGAATGTGTTCTCGAGTCCTGGTGAAGAAACATAATGAAAACTATTTTGCCTGGGTCAAACAATGTCTGCACTTTAACATCCAGAGCAACAAGCATCAGAACTAAAATGGAATCAGTTGTCTCTTGAAATAAATTACTTGCCTGTTCCTACAGATAAGGTTACTATTAACAAATAGAAGTGTAGAGTTTTATGAGCTGTCAAAAGTATATATACCTTGTCAGAAGATCTTGAAGGTGACCTAAGCAAAAGTTATTCTGTTCTTTTCAGCACATACAAGTGAGAACAGATTCCACAATCATATCTTTAACTACAGAATAAAAAAAAAATTGAAGTATTAGACTAGTCAATGTTTGATTTACAGCACTAATTTATTCTATAATTATCAGTTAATTATCATTATCAATTAGTATTATTATCATTGCTGTTATTAGCACATATTCTGAAAAAAAAACACTGGAAAATTTGGCCTCAAAATACGTATAGAATTCTGCCCTGAATCATTGTTCAGAGAAATAGGACTAACACATGGATATGTTAATACTGTATAAAACATGAGCAACGTACATTCTGCGAGCAGGGTGTTTAACCTGACTCAAAGCAATCATCTTAAAAAAGGATACCTTGGAGTCAGAGAAGGAATTATCCAAACTTGAAAATTTTACTACATGTAGGGGCACAAATCAAAATTAAACTAATTTTAAATTGTATTAAAAATTTGTTTTGCGAAAACAGACTCTAATAAGAAATCGGGAAGACGATTTTTAGGGTAGAATTTATTTTCTATAAGTTTAAATAGTTACGGTGTGGACATTTACGTCTGAGCTTCTCACCCTGGCATTCCCATACAGTCACTGTAGAGCAACAGGCACATTCAGGGAGTCATTCAGCTGATCTATTTTCAATGTGTACTGCAGGATAATATACATCACACCCTGGGGAGGCCTATTTCTCTGCGATGACTATAAAGGGAGCTTCAGGTGACTAATTCACAAAGTACTGTAGGTATGTGCATTTGTTCAGATGAAACCCACCCTAAATGTGTTCTTGAAGAGGAATGTGATGTATCCTAAAGCAAAGAGAATTATATAGAAAAAGAAGAACATGTTGAGGAAGTAGGATAGAAGAATAATTTACATTTCCAGGATTGGTTGCTAAGAAATTACCATAATCAAAACTCCCGTAAGTTCTGTAATATATCTCATTATATTATAAAAAATCAACTTTTAAAATGAGCTTATTAGCATATGCCAGCAGCCACGATCTAGTAAAAGTGTGGAGACAACTTGGAATGGTGAGACAGAATCCATAAGGAGCAGCTGGAGTACATCCAGCAGCACTGTACATCCAGGTATGAGAAATAAAGAACATAAATCAGAAAGGCCAGGGACACTTGCTTCTCGGTTTCTGTGTAGACTGTGTAAAGGAAGGCTTTTACATTGCTAAAGATATCAAATGTTTTGACTTTCCTTGGCTCTGTTAGGCCAGCATAAACAAATCCTGAAACTTTCAATAATATAGATATAAATCCCAGTGAAATACTTCAGGACAATATAAATGAATTTGTTTGCCTTGTTTCTTAAATTGAATGGTACGCACACACTTCGTAAAAGGTAGGCAATGCATGAATACCTGCTCGTTAGGACCCGTTCACCTGCTGGGGGTGAGATGCTCATTTAGTTGGTAAGGAGGAGCTCTGGTGACAGCCAAGCAGTGGAAGAAGTTGCCCAGATCTCTGGTTTTGAAGGTTTTCAAGATCTAATGGGACTAAATAAATTCTCACAGCCTCTTTCAACCCACATGATTCTATGTTTCTGTGTTTATGTATGTCTCTCAAATATACACAGATATATAAAACTATCCTCATTTATTAATTATACCAGCATAAACTTATGATTTTCAAGGAAAAACGTATAGTACAAATCTTTGAAATCAAATAGGGCGAAAAGTGTAATCAACCACGGCTAAATGAATATCAAAACTCTCTCAGACACTGTGCCTTTCCTTTCGTCTAACACTAAAAGTGATATTGCCAAAAAGGACTAAAGAGTCAGACCACCAGGCTTCTATTCCATGCCCACACAAAGTCAAAATATAAGACTCATTTCAACTAGCTACAGTCTGTGATTAATCTCTGTTTCTGTTCTTCATGGAAACAGAGAGATGGTCCTCAAGGCAGCATTTAGTTCACAGCTACTTTTATCAGAAGTACCAAAACTTTGTAAGAATTGTCCTGATTGATTATATTTCTCCCCATTTGTACTTCTTTTAGGTTACCTTTTTTACCATTTTTCCAAAATGACAGTTCAGAAAAATGCAAAGAAAAATCTATATCCAGCTTACATTCTGGTCTGCAAATGCTACTTACTCAAAAGTTGAAATCTTGAGCTTAAATTAAGTATCATCTGCAGACTTCAAAAAAAAGGATATAAAACACAAGTCTTGTAAGTACACTAAAAATCTGCCAATCTACATTCTAGAGGAGCAACGTTTTGTTTCATAAGGGTTATAGGTTATACATAGACAATCACTAACACATTTGCCTATATTCAATTTGGCAGACTAGGATTAATGAAATATATAATGCTTTTCTCACTTCAAAAACTTGGGTACATAGTATAAATAAAAATGTGGAATGACAGCTATGAAATCAAAGTAAACCTTTAAACATACTTGGTCAGTTAAGGTTTTTTATGAGAACAGTGGTAACAGTAGTGGGTTTTTTGCTTTTTTAAAATGTGTATAATTTCACGGACCGTTGCTCTGTACTAACAAATAGTAAGTCATAAACTTCCATAAATTCAAAGAAAGGAACTTATAATTTATCATTGAAGTTGTGAACATTTTCTGTGGGATCTGCTTCTGACTTCATGTCAGCCACTACCACTGTAGTTAAACGGACTTCAGTGGTATTACACTTGCTATTTTTCAGTGCACTAACGAAATTAGCCCCTAAACTGTTTCATTGATTATGTAATGGTGGTCCATTAGTTTAATCTGAGAACCAGATTCCACTGACCACTTATTTCAAGGGTAAAAATCTTTCTGAGGCAACTGGTTTAACATTTACTCCAGCTTAAGCCCTAAAGGTAATTTTTATCATTATGGGTAGAATTCACACACTTCATTTGAAATGTTCGAAAAGTAATCCAGGTGTCTAAAGATGGGTGTTTATAGCCATTCGAGCTTTCTAGGACATCTAAGCCACCTACACAGAGTTAGCAGGAATGACACAGAATCTAATGGAGACCTATATCTTTCTTTACTAGCAACTGGAGATAGAGATGTATGGGATACTTGAGATGACATTCAACACCCAAGTTTAGGCAACAGAATTCCATTTTGAAAAATATTTATTAGTAGCAATACTAGCATTAGCATTGGTATTATTTAAGTCTGAACTAGTTTCATTAGGGTCCCTTTATAGTCAGTGAGGGGAAGTAAACTCTCCAGGATGTAATTTTTATGAATTGTTTTGCATATCTACACCTAGGTCTGCCAGAAGCAGTCATTTCTTTGCACTGAGTAGAAAGGAAATGCCAGTAATTGCCTGGCCCTCTGTGATTTCAATCACTTTTACATCTATTGAACATATAACAACTGAAAGCATTATGAGATCATGCGACTCAAGTAAATTCCTTTCTTCTCTCTAATCTAAATGGCCTGGCCATTAGTTACTATAGCACTGCAGGGCAAACACAGAGGAAAAGAGTAGAGTAGTAGTGAAGAGATGTCTGTTTTACAGTGATAGCACACTTGAAGAGACAGAGAAAAATTCATAACAAGGATGAAGGATGTATTTATTCTGCTTCACCATGTGTTACACAGAAGCATAATCATAATGATATTACCAAAATAAAATACATCAACAAATGTGCAGTATCTCCAGGTACAGTGTAAATGTAAGAGTGTGATACATGAGACAACTTTTAGTCTCAACTGTACCTCTCAAAAGGTGTTATTTCAGATATTCTGCTCATGGATGAATCATTTGTGATCACATGCTGGTTTGTAAATGGTTTACATTGAAAGATTTGTAGTTTAGCTTAGTAATACAAGGCACTTTTTCCATCAAACACCTTTAGTCAGGTCTTGGTTTAAAGAAATTAAATGTGTTCTGTATGTCACCCTAACCCTCTGTGGATACTGCCTACATCACGTATGCTAGAAAATTGCCATCACTGGCAATCCAACAAGGGAAGTCAGGCTCTGCTGATGAGTCAGGGATGAGGGCTGGCGAGATGAGATGAAATGAACAGTACAAGCTCGGCTCAGGACATTGATTCCATTCTGCCATCAGATGTACATTATTGATCTCAGCAGTTTAAAAGAGGAACATGTATTTCATGTAGCTGGCAGCCGCCTTCCAGTTAAATTGCTCTTCAGCTGGCAGACTATTCTGTGGGCTTTGTTACAGAGTAGATCAGTAAATGCACACATTTTTTGTACTTCTCATAGTACCTAAGACAGTGAGTAATCCGAACAACCTTTTAAACATTTTCAGTCACTGCCTTAAACAGGTGTAAATGGAGCCTGCGCGTGTGGATCTCACTGCTTGCCAGCGAATGGTCAGGAAGGATTCACATCACTGAGTGCGGCCTTCCGTTCAGCCCAACAAGGTAAGTCAGAGAACACACTATAGAGAAAATCAGTGAGCTCCATCACAGATTTGGGCTTATAGTGCCTGGGAAAAAGGGCTTTGTGGATACCATATTGTTGATATGTGATATACTTTGGTGCAGATGATTCATAGACAGATTGCCACTGTTAGAGATGCAGTCGTCTTCCTCTCTTTCTTGTCACTCAAGGAAATTTAGGAGAAGAAAGGAGAGAAGACAGAGACTAAAAAGCTTTTCCTAAAAATGTAGAAATGTAAAATATTGCCAGAAAAGGATTATGAAAGAAGTAGATCTAAAACTTAAAGATACTTCTGTACACCAGCTGTGTACCAGCTCTTTTAAAAAGACACTCCTGCCTCACATGCTGTTAATATAGTATATGTAAAGAAATCAAAGCATGGGCTTGTATGACATCATCAGGCTCTTTGGCCAGCTTGGGTTAGCTGTCCTGGCTTTGCTCCCTCCCAGCTTCTTGTGCACCTGGTAGAGCATGAAAAGTCAAAAAGTCCTTGACTACCCAGCAAGAATCAAAACATCAGTGTATTCTCAACATTCTTCTCGCACTAAATCCAAAACACAGCTACTAGAAAGAAAATTAATTCTGCCCCATTTTAAACCAGGACATTGCACAAAGGGAGACAGAGAGGGTAAAGAGGCTTAGAAGAAAAGTAGCAGCTAGGGAATGGGAGCCCTGCTGGGAGGAGGAGCAGCACTTTTACAACCTCTATAATGGGCCTATATGTCAGGTGTCTATAAGAGATTTGCTTGCAGAGAAAGCTTAATGGATGGAGAAGGCATCCATTGACAGAGACAAATGCGGGTCATGTCAAACGAATCTCCTGGGCGTAACACTACCATCATTAAAAAGACTTCTCTTTGAAGCCGTCGGTGTATTCATTAACATGGTCTACACGATCTTCTGAGCAGAGACCATGTTTATATTTTGTGTACGTATAACTCCCCACATAGGGGCCATGGTCACTATGTAGACCCTCTCAGTGTTAACTGAGTTAACCAGTGACAACTATCAGGATCAGCTGCAGTCAGCAACTGAATGGCAGAATAAAGGGGGGAGTAGGTGGCTGTGCAGGCATTCTCCGTCCAAGCACACCATAACAAAGAAGGACTAAATGGGAGGAGTTCTACTTTTTCCCCTTACTGCTTACAGTGATATCCCACAGGTTTGTAAGTGCTCATAAGTTGATTATAAATATCAGAAAGTAAAGAGCATGATTATGTCATAAATCACTGTACTTTGATTTGAAAATGAAGCTGTATTCAGATAAATAAAGAGACAATCTTCATGTGTGCTTATCACTGCAAGTACCTTGTAATGTGTCTTTCAGTTGTTCCTCCGCAGAAGGCAGAAAGCATCACGAGCGGGGCCTAAAAGCTTGGGCTATTCTGTTTGTATCATTTCCAAATCTGTTGTGCAGTCACTGCTGTTAAGTGGCTGACATGACGCATGACCCCACCAGAGGATAATAGCTCAGCATGCTGCATGAAACCCACTTGAACTGTTCTGGCAAGAACAAGTGACTCATTAATCATCCCACAGATGAACTTATTGAAGACTTATTAACACTAATTCACAAGAAAGGGTTTGGTTTGATTCCCAGCAGGGATGGAGAAGCCGAATTAGCCTGTTATTAAAATGCCCTTAATATTAAGCCAGTACCTCCCAAAGTAATGCACTTTTTAAAGTGATATTAGTAAAATCATCTGAAATATCCTTGACTCCTCTATAAATAATACTACTGTATTACTATGCAATTACTGTTCATTGCCAAACTAAACTTTCCTTAACTATGACATTTAGAATAACCTTTAGAGCACCAAAAATTATCTGAACTTATTCCAGTTATTCATAGCCAAAAGCTAAGTCTGCCTGTTAGGATTTCGTTAATGCTTTTATTTTAGATATTCAAACTGATTACCATATAGAAATCCGTCATGAATTAATTCAGAAGGAATTAAAGAACACTTGCAAAGTAATTCATGGAATAATCAAATACTTTAAAAAATTACGATCACTGGCAATTTAAAAATTGCCATCATAGGAAACCAGAAAGTAGAAATGGTATTGATTATGTTGACAATAGTTGAGAATTTTTCTGAACTATGAAAGCCAACACTAAGTAAAAGCTACAGGCTGAAAGTGGAAAGGGAAGCTGGAAGTGTATTTTTTTATTCCTTTAAGATGTTTGAAAACTCAACAAAACACTAAAAAATTAGTTTATTTGTATATTTTCATTAAGATAAAGTTCAGTTCAGCTGCGCCTGTTTCATCTGTGTAAATCCATATACGGGAAATATTTGGGGATAAAAGTGACTTTAAATGTTTTTCTAAATTAAAAAAAATGAATTGAGAAGAATGATATACCAACTTGGAAGTCTGTAATAAGCTACATTTTCAATTTATTGCAAAAATATGAATATACTTTTAGACGATTAATTTAACATATATTTCTAAATATTTAATAATAAAAATACTTTAATTTTACTTTAAGTCATTGCTTAAACAAACTTTATACTTTTAACTTAAATTTTTCCTGCCATGATTCTTTAATGCAGTCTAGTGCCTACTGGCATATTTTGAGAAAAGCTGAAGTGTCAAAAACAGAGTTAGATGAAAGCTGGAGTCCTGAAAATAGTGCAGATAATGCACAATACTGAAATTGCCAAATCCTAACAAAAATGTCAATGTACCTCTCTTTTTAATTAAATATTTCCCAAATTATTTTTCTGGCTACAAAAAATAAGCCACCTTGTACAAAGCCTGACAATAAAGCATCCCTTTGCTTATATTCATTTTAAAAGTATTCTCAGGGTGTCCTTAAATGTAGTTTAGGAACAGAGTATCTATCTATATGCAGTGAAGTGTGGGGTTGTTTTTTTTTTCTTTCTCAAAATTCAGAAGAAAGAGATGGTCCCCAGAAGAGGATGGGGACCATGGTATGAGAAACCAAAGCCTTTTGGTTTCTCATACTTCTTGTACTCCTCCAGAGGAGCTGGAAGCGTTATCACACCATTGTCTGGAATCCTGTCCTGTGCTGCCAACCCCTGCTCTGCTCAGGGATCCTTCATGCCCAATGCACAGCTCCAGGGTCCACTTCAGGGAGGAGGATGAAAGTCAGGACTTACAAAACCTGACCGACTCAGTTCTTTTTGTTTTCAAAAGAGATCATTTGCCTGACAAAAGAGAAAATGTTAATTGTAGGATGAAATAACTTTGTCATTTGAATCACAGTTTTCTTCACATTGAGAGAGAAAAGGTTTCATAAAGATCTTTATCATACCAAAAATGTGGACAAACACTGCAGTTGGCAGCTGCATTGATATGGTGCTGTATTATGGTATGTGAAGTCAATACGCTGTAATACTCAAAGCACTACTATATAGTGGAAGGATGTGGTTCTTTAAGAGAGACAGAATGGTCAGTTTTTAAATGTCTCTGAGCTGCTAGGAGAGCCTCATAATAAAGAGATTATGTCTGGCTATTATAAAATCTTCCTGTTACTGAACCACCTTTAATATGGCACAGTGAAGCTGCACACTCAGGATCTGCAAGCATTTCCAAAAGTGGTCATGAATTTTCAAACTGATTATAGCAACCTGACAGAAACATTTTTTGAAAGCTTGACCCAGCAAAGTGCTGAGCAGTTTTCTAAGGTGTTGGACAGCCTCAAACCCAATTGTTTTCAGGGAGAACTGTGGCTACTCACTGAATTTTAGGAATACTCAGCATTTTGCAAGATTTAACTCTGAACATCCTAATTGAAAGTCAATGAGAGTTAGTGTCCTAAAACTCAGCGTCTCCAAGATATTTCAGTGCTTGAAATCAATGGAGTCAGCTTCCTAAGTGCATTTGGAGCTCAGAATTTTCACTTTGCAGAGTACAGTGCCATAATGCCTGGCTCCAGCATGTGCATCCATAATATCTGAAGGATATACTGATTAATTTGCATGTCTGCCATCCTCTGCAACACATTTATAACTGCCAAGGAAACAATAAGTTAGGCAGGGAGGGGACGGGAAAGACCCTTAGTAATAAGCCCAGACCATTTGTAGAAGCCAGTGCCATTTGTAGAAGAGGTATGACAATTTTGCAGTGTTAAAGGAAAGTAGAACAGAGAAAATGAAATAATGTTGACCTTGGAAGATGACAAGGGAAACCTGCTTTAGCCATCCAGGTGTGTTTGTGCTCCTTATAAAAGCAATACAAATGCATTCTAGTTATTTCATAAGGAAATAGTATGCTACAGTTAAAAGTTTCAGATTTCTTTGAACAAAAATACACCTCCAGTACTTTTTCATAGGTAATACTAGATTGGGGCATTTAGCAGATACGGCTCATTTCCCCAAAAAGAGTAAGTGTATGAAATCTGTGTACCATTTGGCAGAAGACAAAACTAACCCACAGTACACCACTGCCATGTTTCAAGAGCCTGGTAAGGCATTTGGTGATGGTCCCAGCTCTGAGTCCCTCATCTTCCATAACTCCCCACTTCAACCCTTTGCAGAGCAATCTGAGGGGAAAAGGAGGAGCCCACCATCAGCACAGTAGCCAACACATGAGGAAACACAAAGTATCTCCAAGATACACTCTCTCAGGGTCTGCTTGGCAAATGGACCAAGCTTTGTCCAGAAACTTCCTCAGGAACTACCTCCTCCACTGATACTCCCAAACAGGGGAAAAGGAATGATCGCAATCCAAGTATTGGTAATTCCAGCAGTATTGTCTCCAGCAAGGCCATTATTATTCAGAATATTTTACAAAGTGTTTGTTCAGATGCACTAAAAATCCATATTGTACATACGCCAAGTCTTAGAGAAACAGTTTGGGTGACAGTCTAATTGTCTCTAATTACCTGGCGTGCCCCACTCCGAAGCACCCAGAGCACTGGCGTTGCTGTGCGGGGCTCCTTCTGCAGCTGTGACCTTGGGGAGAGAACCTGTTCTGTTCCTGAAGCACACAGAGAAGTCATCTGACGTTATGAGTTTGCAATGTTTTTTCTCTTTACAAAAGCAGAGTTTAGCATGACAGTTTCGGAATAATTTGGGTTAGGCATTTTGTTATGCAATTAAAATACAATTAGACCACTGTCCTCTTGCAATATCCATTGTATTTATAGTCTGCTGCTTAAGTCAAATTGTTTTAATATGATCTCTCTCTTGACTCTTTCTCCAAATACTACTTTTTATTACCACATGTATTTTAGGAGACATTTAATCTCATTTTAAATAAAAGGAAAATTTAAAGCGGGTGCAATACATATAAAAGCAGACATCAACAATTTATGCAGTAGAAGTAATCAAGCTACAAGCAGGATGAGCTCAACAGCTATTTTAGGAGCATATCAAGTGCTGTCCTACACAGTTACATGTGGTTTGTTTCTGTCCCACAAATCTTAGCATCCAGACAAAAATGAACACGATCTATGCTCTCAGCAAATAAAACCCAGAGCACTCAAAACCAGCAGAAATGCTCGAACACCCCAAGCAGAGGAGTGAAGCTACGGTTCCACCTGCCCTACCTTGTCAGCCTGCAGAGTATGGTGCTGGCTGTGAAGGGTTGTGGCAGCTGTCACTGCTCTGTTCTTTCCTTCAGGGACATTGCATTTGATTTCGGATAATGCTTCCACCAGCTGCCACAAGAGCTTCTCTTCACACAGTGCATAGCATCCTGGAAAAGTTGTAAAGTTACAATTTATTGCTAAGTATTTGTGAGCTTAGGTCTCAGCTGAAGACGATGAGGCAAATGAATCCTAATGGATGAATCCCATCACTCAACAATCCCAGCCTACAACCAGTGATATCTGGGTCTGCTACGTGTGCTTGGAATTCACCACACAAACCTCACCAGCCTAAGCTGTACCTCCTTTGCAGCCTCATGTGGTTAGAAATTAGGACAGGAAAGAACTAAAAATTTCAGACTGTCTGAACTTTGACCTCTGCTAACTCTACTTCTTTTTCACTTTCAAAAGCAGGAAGATTTTTTTTTTTTCTAATTAATTTGGAGATGCTGTTGAGGATTCCCATCCTCTACTGTAAACAATTCATGGTGGAGCACGTAGTTGTGTACTGAAGTAATATTTTTAATATGTCCACCTCTATTTATCCTTTTCTTTTGTGTGTACAGCTGATAATATTTATGTAACACGAAGACAATTAAAAAAATCCAAACACGTATGTTTCCAGTTTACCTCAGTACAGGATAATATTGAAATAAGTGTACATACTTGTGTATATACAACTAAGCAAAGCTAAATATGAAAAGCTTACTGGTTTGGGAAAAACACAGAATAATTTTTATTGCTCTCTCTTATTTTTTGAAATCATTCGAACAAAGCAGTTCTCTTGTCGCCATTAATTATATGGTACCCAAAAGTGTGCTATCTGCTCTTCAGTTGCTTGACAATATGTTTATTTATTTAAAAATCAATCTTTTCACTATTAAATCTACTGTTGATGACAGACTTTGTACACATAATAGTGTGATTTTAGTGTTGCTTATCTATTTTTCAGAAAAAAAACAAACATCTTGTATTGTTGCAGCCATTTCAGTGTCATCTTCAACATAAAGTATTTTTAATAAAACACATTTTAAGGGTGTTTTGAATCACATGGAATCAGCAGGCAGTTCATTGAGATGCCTGTGAAGAGGTAGCTAGTACAGATTTATTTTAACTTCTGCAGTAATAAACAGTAAAGATCTTGATTGTTAGAAACAAGGATACTACAGGGGAAAATAAAAAAAATAAAATAAAAAAAAACACACGACAAAAAACCCACTAATTATAGGTTTTTCAAGGCTAGAATTCGCTGCTTCTGTCATCAAAAACATTTTGCTATCTAAAGAAGTTTCAAACTTACATTACCTGTTAGCAAAAATTATGTCTAATGGCTTCTACAGTGTCACGTAACAAATTTAAGACTGTGTTCATAAACAAGCACAGCACCTTACAAGAATGAGTAGAGAGCCTTGATTTAGCAGTGACAGAGGCTGAGGTAGCTGCAGAGGAACAGAAAGAAAAAAGGCAGAAACTGAGAAAAAGCAGTGAAAATTCAAGGAAATAACATGCCTATCCATCTGAGAGTGGTTGTTCGTGTTAAATGAAAGGAGAATGTCTTCAGAAATGCCCTTGATAAATGGATCCTCATGCTTTAAATCAAGCCATAAAACATTATACAGCGAAAAGTGTTGAGGGGGCAGCAGAAGCAGCAAAATATTCCCAGTGTTGCTCATGAGAAATATCTTTTCAGAATTGAACACCGAAGGCTCAAAACATTATACATGCCTTTTTGCATTAGCAAGTGATATCTGGTGTTAGATGTACCCCTAAACTCTGTCAAATAGTTTCACAGATTTTTGAAGGATTACCTGATAAAATCCTAACTGATAACAAATCAAAATTTCGCAGGGAGCTAGGAGTCACATAGCAAAACACTCTGAAAACTTGTCCCAGAGAATATACTTATCTCAGACAGAATATGAGCTGTGGAAGCTGATAATCGGGCCACCAAATTAGACACCAGGGTTAAAGCTGCCGATCCCTAACCATCAAAGATTGCAAATATTGGCCTTTGTCTGTAGTACCACCTAGTGTCAAAACCTCTTTTCTGTGAGCTGAAAACAACTGAACTTCATCTCTTCTCCTTTATTTCATTGGTCCAAAACAATGCCAGACTATGCCAGAAGGGTGCCCACAAGACCTCTTTTGTGATGGGAAGCCCAAGGAAGTATCTTTTATACTTTTGCTTGCTTTATGGAAATGCAATTTGGGGCCTGAAAAGAGATTGCATTTTTGGCACATCAAACCAAAACTTCCCAGATACTATGCACAATTTTAAGTATGGTTAATTTTTCCAAAGCATAAAGCAGCTGGAATGCTGTAGGGCTTCTCTGTGCTGGAAGTGAGGGAAACCCTACAGGGAGCTAGGCTGTGGTGGCACCGTCCACGCAATGTTGAGCATTTGTGGGCAAAGTCGAATCAGAACTAGCAAAGAGAGGCTCTGCCTGCACGCCCAGGGAGTCCTTGCAGAGAGTGAAACAGAGCCGGCAGCACACTGGAAATCCTTTCTCCTGCTTTCCACGTGTTTAATTTGCCCACGTACATTTTCTTTCAGAAAACAAAATGTTCTCCCAGAGATCCCAGGTTGCCTGGGGATAGGCCCCGCGGGGAGCCTGCCACCCGCTGCCCATCTGGCAGGGAGGCCTGTGCAGCACAGGAGTGGGAGAGCTGGGTAGGCCCGGAGCCCAGACGGCTGCCAGAGCTGGTCACCTGCTGTCCCTGCGGAGCTGGGAGCTCCTGGCAGCGGTCAGGCTGCGGGAGTGGGGCGGCCCTGCGCCCCTGCAGACCCAGGGCTGAGCAGTGGGAAGCAGAGGAAGCCGGACTTAATGGCCACCCACTCTGGGGGCTGCCAAGGAGCTGGGCAGCTCCTGAGCCTGGCAGCTGGGAAGGCAGGTTGTGCCTAACCCAGCCTAACTGGGACTTTTTGGATCTCTCCCACCAAAACCTTTCTAGTGGAAATCGGGTTTGCTCCAGAATTTCTCATCTGCTCTGTTTGGGACTTCCCAAAACACGGTATCTAGAAGAAAAATTCATAAAGTGACTGTAGGCGCAGAAAGAATCATAGAAAGCTCGCAACATGAATTCAAATTAAGCTAGAACAGATACAGCAAATGTGAAAGGATACACAGCAGGCACATTTGCTAAACCAGAACGGAGCGTGTCAACTGTGAACTCCCTGGAGGTGCAAACAGCCTATGTACATGGGCCTTTAGTTGCAATTTCTGTGACTAATGAGTAACTGCCATGGCAGCTCCATGTATAGTTTGTAGGTTTACTTATAAATTTAATAGAAGAGCAGGCCATAGAAACAAGATTAAATATATAACAAAAAATTGTAGCGACATCAGCTAATTGCATAGCTGAGGCAGGAGGTGTTAATTACTATTATAGATGAGCCAGACAGTAATTCACATTAGTGAGCATAGAGCAATTATCAACCTGCTGGTTTTCTTGCTACTCATAATATACATGTTTTCCCATTTTTGATGGAACATAACAGTTGTATTGAACAATGTAACAGAACAGTAATGGACATAATGCCTATTTAGATAACTTACAGCTGTGATGTGCAATATTATTACAAAGATATCCTGTCTCATAAGTCACTATCCAGAGAGATAAGTATTGCTACTGCCAGACTTGAGTAGAAAAAAAATGTCATGAGCCTTTCAGAGATGGACAGGCACACTTTGTTTCTTTCATTAAGATTTGCAAATACAGATTAACCTTGACTGGACCTGAGGCAAAACTACAGTTTAAATTATGCATCAGTAAAAATTTAAATCCGAGAGTATCAACATCAGTACATCTGTTTCTAAGTGATAAACTGGAAGAATTTTGCTGACGTTCAAGACAGTCTCCAAGTCTGGCAAATGCATTATTCCTATGAGCTTCCAACTGACTTGGTTTAACACAACTCACCCAGGAGAGACCATGTCATTATTGAGTTAGCAGTCTTATCATATAACACATCGTCCTATGGGGTACTGGAAAGAAAGCATTAAAACCGAGGTGACCTTTCAGGAATACATCACAAGAGGGCTTAGCAGTCACAAGTCATACCCATGTTCCCCATGTATCGGTTTCAGTGCCAGGGCACTGGATGCACTGCCAGTGCACAGCTTCCCAGGGGAAGGCAGGATGCTGGTATAGCCTGAAACTCCTGTAGATACAGGACCAGCAAAATTATCCTTTCTCCATTTACAGAAAAGTAAGATATTTTGCAGTTTACTTGCCTATTTTACTCTGCCAATAGTTTTTGCTTTGTGTCGCATACACATACAGTGAAAATCCTTTTCAGTCAACAGGGAGTTTTGCATCTGTTACTGGAATTCTTTGGGAAGAACTCTGTGTGTCTGTACTTACAGGATGGTCCACTGGTATGTTCCTGGCAGTGCCTTGCCCTTGATCACTCAAGCCTCAAACAAATGTTTAAAAGCACTATTTACTTCATACTGAAACAGAACTAGTCACATTTTGAAGACGTAACAGTGTCATTTCACGTGCTTTCCATACATTTATGCCATTAGTTCATTCACATTGAAATTCAATACCAGGATATCTAGTAACTGTGTAATTTTTGTCTGAAAACATATCTTTCTGGGCAGATGTTTATCAATTAACAGGTACAAGTGGGATATTATAACTAAGCTACACATTTTCTGCTTGTTTAACAATAACTGAGGCTGAATTCAGTATTGTATGTGCATCAAGGGGAAAAGAAATCTCTCCTAGGTTACTATACAAAACAAAACCTCACAACATCAGCAACTTTTCTTATTATTCGTGATTTTAAGCATTTGTAAAATTCAGTAGGATGAGTAACGGCTAGAATCCACTAAATATTTTGAAAAATTTCTATGACTATTTGCTCAAATTTTAAAAGAAATATGTTTTGAGTTGCATCTGCACAACTTCTGTGTTTCATTTCTGGATTACATTCAGCAAAATCACCTGCCCAGTAGAAGATTTGTGTATTATGTAAGTCAACACAGCTGCTATTTTGAGAGCTTAGCTGAGATATAAAGGGAGCGTACCCTTCATACTTTCTATGCAGCAATAAATATACCTAGAAATATACCTATGTGTGCTTCTTCCTCCAAGTCTATATAGGTTATAACCTCGTCTTAATTCGGGATTTTTTTATCTGTGCGATTGAAAGGAACTGATCAAATAGTTCTGACAGTATTTATTGTCCTGGACTTCCTAGGTCCCTGAAGGTCTGGCAGTGGAATGGGATCAAATTAGTGCCATAAGATCAGAAATACTTACGGACAACTGTTAAATATCCAGCAAGATTTTGATACCAACATTTTCTGTGAACCTGAAAAATGATTGTTCATAGACACACCACATGTTTTTCTCTCAAGAAATTTCCAAATGAGGCACTAGCATTCTCAAACATTTGAGTCTGAATGTGTTTCAAAGCACATTTCCATCATTTCTGTTCTGAAATTCTCAGTATTTCCATGATGGCACTGGGATTTCTGTGATGCCAGGACAGAGAGCTACAAATAGATTATGATTTTCAACTCTACTTCTTCACTCTCTCAGACTCAGGATTAGCAATGTTTTTACTTTGTTTGTAGTTGTTGAAAGATAATTTTATTGACAGTAACTATAACTGCATACATCTCAAGCCTTTAATCCAAGGAATGATTTCAAGTGTAACCTCACTCTACCAACCCCATAAATCAAAGCCTTCTTCATGACATTTCACGTCAGATGAGTGATCTATTATTAGAGAATGTGAGTGAAATTCAAGTGCTGTTGTTGCTAGAGATGGTAAAGGCATGGAGACCCTGGGCCACTAAAGCAAATACTCATTACTGCCTGAGTACCACTTGCACAGGAGACAGAGAAGGAGAGAAGAGTTGTCTTACTCTTAGGCAACCTCAGGGAATTCAAGCTTGCAGTAAAGACAAGTCTAAAGTTTAGAGGAACAAGAGAAGGGTCCTGGTTGACCAGAAAAAGTAAACAGGAAATTTGCCAAGTGTAACTGTCTCAGGATAACTAAACAGATATTCATCACATTTAAACACTAAAGAAGAGGACTTTACAGAGGTTAAGTGTGAAGTACTCTTGCTATGTGAGTCACTGGAAAATTCTTCACTGTCTTCAGTAGAAGGAATATTTTACCTTTTCTACTCATGTTTGTTATGGACATGGCTACTTGTTCTATAGAGACTCGTGAACAATTAAAATATAAGGAAACAGTTTCAAATTTTAAATGTTATTAGGAGTAAACTTTAGAAGTAATTCTTTCAGATATTTGTTACTGATAGTCAAGCATCAGAGATCAATCAAATATAAACAGAGCTTAGAGACTAGTATTGGCTGTAGCTCAGATATAATACCTTCCTCTGTACCTGAGCATCGCCACTGCTGGTCTCTGGAAATCAAACCCCACATGGATGTTTGTAACAAAAGAATCATTTGTCACTTTTTCCTTGGTGCCTGTTAGGGTAGAAGTTACAGCTTCCAAGGTATTTTTTAGTGAATGAGGCTAACTTTAGTGGCCTTGGACAACTCCCTTCCTTGAAGAAATTTTGGTGCATGTAACTATGCCAGCTGAGTGCTTTTCGACTGGAATGCTTCTGAAGCAGTCGCCACACTGACACTGCCTCACTCCTGTGTGAAGTGCTGTAGGGCTTATTTTTATAGGAAAAATCCAAAACAGATTATGAACTACACATTCAGGAAAACATAATAGCGAATCCAGTCCTGCAGAAGAAGAAACAGTTATGGTCACTTTTTGTTCTTAGCGGTGCTGCAATTACCAAAAAATGTCACAATATGAGAGTCTTTAGCTGATTTTAATCAATACTAATACTTCTCTTCAACAACCTTATTTAACTAAATCTAAATTTTCTAAACAATTTCACACATAACAGTGTAAAACTAGTGCATATGGCATTACACACAGAAATTCAATGAGATTTTTCAAACAAAATTATTTCTTGCGCGCTGATTTACACAGACAGTATTGCAGCAGGGCTGCCTTTGCAAGCATAAGATCTAGCGTAACAGAGATTTGATTTTTTTACCATATTTTATCGTCATTTATATTTATTAAAATAATTCATAAAGTGCACTGAATTTTAAAAATGTGCAAATATAACAAGTTTTGAATATCTTCTTTGTAAACTAATTGTCATCACTACTCCCGAAGCCTGGTTTAGGAGGGTTCATGAGCACTGAACATCAGTTTCCAGCAATATACTCAGGCAGAAATACCTTGGTGTCTAAACAATAAGTTCCTTCTCAATTCAGGCTTGTTTTCTTGCTTCAAATGTTGTCATCCACCAAAAAATTTCTCAAACTCAAGCACAGTTTGAGCTTTCTTTGGGTTCCAGATGCACAGCCATATAAGCTGCTACTACCCCATCCACCTCAGCCATGAGTTCCTTACTGACATTCCCAACAGGTTCTTGTTCCCCTGTCTTTCAGTCCTGTGTAAACTTTTGCCCCCTTTTCCCCCACAGCTGACATATTGCTGCGCTCTTTTCCCAGTTCTATTTAGCTTTGCAGACCACCAGATACTCCTAATTCTGCCTAGCTGTGGCCCCAAACACAGCTTTTAAGATCACTGCAGTCACATACTAGCATGTGTTTGGAAGGAAATAGTCCAAGAACCACAGTTTGATACATAATTATAGTGCCATTCTAGGACAACAATTAAGCAGACCATCCAACGAGCCCTTACTTTGGCCATACAACACAAACTTTTTGAGAAACTTCTGGAGAAAAAAAACAATAATGGAGCCACTGAATAAAAGCTAGTCGTCCAGCAATGCATAATAGAAAAAATTCTAAACATTTTCCACTCTATGTGCTGCTGTGATTCAGATTCAGAAATTTAAGACATAAATTCCAGAACAAGCGTAGATGCCATCATAGGGTGATGTGGGAGAGGTGAGATAGTGCAGAGTCATAGGGGACTGTTCACACAGTCTCTGAGTCATAACACATGAGTATCTTTCATTGTGAATATCACATAAAAACTGGCAAAATCATTGTTGCTTTTTTTGGAGTAGGAAGACATCAGTTGTTGAGGATAGGTCCAGTGTAATTCCCATGCTGTGACATCACAGGTGACCCCAACCTGCAGGAGACAGTCATCATTTGCATTTTGTTTGTCTAGGCACAGTTGCATTTGGCTTGGCATTGCTAAATGTTATAAAATGTCGTCCAACAGCAAGAACCTGTACCATACCTGAGGAGTGATCTGAGGTAGCTGAAACACTGAGCACAACCCACGGTCATATGGGAATTGCTTGTGTTGGGGAATTTTTATGGTACCCCTCAGGGTGAATTAAACATGTTTGTGCTTTAATATAAAAGAAAAAATTAATGAACAATGCAATGGGCAGAGTCCTACCACAATACATGGTTCTACATGGAGTCCACAAGGATGCGTCACAAGCAGATTCCTGACATACAATTGCACCAGCACCAATCCCAAGAACGGTTTCATAGGGCATATCAGTGCACTGTGGGTCCATCCCACAGCCCAGCTCTGCTGCCCAAAGGTGGCCCCTGAGCTTGGGTCTCTGAGCATTCTTATTCCAGGACGGCTACAGGACAATGCTGAGGCTGTTTCTTATCACCAAGGAAAATATCAGTCCTTTGCAAGGAATCCGTTCTGTCTCTGGTTTTCCTGCTTCCAGCCGGTTTAATCCCTTCTTGCAGCTAGGCCTTCTTGCAATCCATGCCAGATCACTCCTCAGCCGCAGATTACCACTGCTGAGCAGTTACAATTAGAATTTCACCTGCACCTGGATGTGCAGTGAAAGCACACTCCAAGACACACAGCAAAACTCTAGTTAGGTTTTAGATAACCCCTCCTAATTCTGACTCTCCACTTAGTTCATGGTAGAACTCAAATTTAGCCTTTGAAGGAGACACATGTAGAAGACTGAAATTAAGCTCAATGTAAACATAAAGCATAAAAGTATCATATAAAAATGGTCTATAAAACATCATAGTAGCATTCACTCGAAACAGAAGACCCAATCTCTTCCAAACCTAGAAGATAATAACAAGACAAATTAAAGCTGGAGGGGACCCTGTATAGCTGTAATCAGACCACGCAGAACACGCTTCCTGTGTAAGCATAAAAAGGTTTTGTTGTTTTGAACCCATGTCTTGACATAGGCACAGTACTGCAAGCACGTATCAGGCAAGCACAGCAGAAGTTCAGCTCTGTTTAGATGAATGCAAAAAGAGGAACACAAAATGCATGGCAGAGAAAATGAGGGCAGAATACACCTGAAAGCTTTTAAAGAAGTTAGTGAGGAAAAAGCCTGATTACAAGACAACAAAAGAGGTAATTTTAAGACTTATTTATATGTCCTAGTTGCAAAGTACAGCATAAACCCAGAGTTACTAACCAGCCTCTTGGAGCCCTTGGTGGCTGAGGTTACAAGTGCATCCCTGTGGTGATCCTGCTCAGGAGACCACTGTACCTCGAGGAATTAGTGATGCAAACAGGAGGTGACCTGAGTGGGCGCAGACCCGTGCTGTGCTCTGGTGCATGCAGAGCCCAGCTTTGGGGTGCGTTGTGCTGCAGGCACCCCTGGACACAGGATCACCTCGTTGTAACAGAGGAGCCTGTGGGCAGCTCCCACACCGTACCAGCAATTACACCCCTGTGCGACCTTGCCTTTAAAAAGTGCAGCAAGAAGTTTTCACGTGAACACACTTTTTTTTTTTTCCTGACACTAGAAACGATTAATAAAATTGTTTTATTTTAAGAAAGACCTGTAAGATCTCAAATGACCAAAAAGGAGTAACCTTTGCATGGATGGGATCCGGGCAGCGTGCTGTGCCCTGGTTGGAGACCTGTTTGATGCTGTGCAACCAGGAGTTCCCAGCATCCGAAGGGACATAAGGTTATCTACACTATCTTCTTTCCCGCTATTGTATTAGCACCAAAAAATGGGATTTTAAGTGATGCTTTACAGACTCTGAGTGCCTTTCTTTCTGAGATCATAAGAAATCAGCACCTTCTGGTGCAAAACACCACCACGTTTTCTTTCTGTAGCCTGTAGTAAGAAAGTAGGAATATTTTTCATTTGTGTAAGTTTATGGGGCTTCATTTTGCTTCATTTTCAAAACTTTAAAAATGTATTAGAAGTTAGTTACTGGAATAAGTTAGATGTTAAGGGAGACAGTGGTCATCGGTGTTTTCTGAGCATCCAAACTTCACTTTTGCCAGCACTAAAACAGAAATGTCATTTTGTTTTAGCTCCTTGGCAGTTATGATCACAGCATGTCCAATTGTTGGCAGAAAGACAGGCAGCTGAAAAGCCCTGACACACTGTAGTACAGGCATCCATCATTATGTCATCTTTCGCTTTCAGTTTTTATTAAAAAATAAATTAGAAGACTGACTTAAATGTTATCAAATTTGGTCCAAAGCTAACCTCTGGCCACAGATCTTGCATGCAAATTTTGAGGTAGAAATTTCTAAGGATTTCTTACTATAAGACATGGAAGGTAGGCTTATAATGAAAAACTACTATCCTTCAGCAAGTGACAGTGGTGTGAAGCATTATTAACAGCTCTATTTCTACTTTGGGGAAAAAAATAGACCAAAAAAAAAAAAATGGTGCAGGAAGTTTCAAATAAAAGCTAACATGAGTTTTGTACCTATGATAACTCTCAATTTCACTCCAAAAGTTTAAAAGTTGAAGTTAAAAGTGGCTGCTAAAATAGGCATTCTTTTGATATAAGACAAGGTGAGAGAAAACATCTGAAGTAAAACATTTTCAGATTTTCTGGAGCTTACCACGGTATCATTTTTGCTATTAATAACTATTGAGAGATGCACAGCACAGGAACTGAAGCCCTAAGCACTTGACTGAGTGTGCAGAAGAGCATAAACACCGAGTCTCAGGTTGTTCTCTTTCCTTCTCTCCTAGTTCCTGGGAGAAAGAAAATGAGATCTACTCTGGAACATCACCAGCAGCAGACTATTAGCCCTTGATATACTTATTAGGCTGTTCCAGGTAGGACTCTGCAGGCAGAGATAAGACTCTGACTTGTAAAACAGAGCCCCTGCCCCTACCACTGGACTTACAATACTGACATAAAACTGCATGACCTTTAGTGTAAGTTCAATAGCTTGGCCCAGGTAGTTTTACAAAGCAGGTCTGAAGGAAGTGCAATTTTATTTTTTTATCGTATGTAGTTCCTTATAGAAAAGTCTGACCATGACATAAAATACTCAGAGAGGTTCAGAAACTGTTTCCATCAATCATTGGTGTTCGATGGGAGATGTTTTTTTCAAGCTTTTTAAAAATTATTCTTTTTAAAAATAAATAGAAAATTTATTTTTTAAAAATAATTAAAAGCACTAGAAACCAAAACACTTGTGCTCCTGACTCTTTTCTGACGCTCTGCAAAATTAGTGAGAGAGGTAGTGACGGAATGGATGCCATCACATCTCTCTGGGGTGTGCAACGTCTAACGAAGAGAAGAATAAAGGATCTGCAGACAGGGTTATTTTCCATGTATTTACATGTTTATGTGTGTGTTTAACTGTTACATTTGACTAACACACTGTGTAGTTAACCGTGCAAAGTTACTTGCACTTTGAAGTGGACTACCAGACCACAAGCTAAGGTTGTATGCCTTTAAATTAGAGCAGAGTAGGGATCGCATGTGCCCTGGAGATGACAGCCATTACCCAGCACCAAGAAATCACTTTGATATGCTAGCAATAAAAGCTAATAACAAAGAACAGGAAAATGATCTTTTCACTGATATGCTCATTCCAAATAATCAAATCACTTTTTTTGTAAAAGAAAGAAAAAAAAAAGACAAAATTTTATCTAAAAAAATTAAGCCAGAATTTATAGGCACTTATTAGTTTTTCTCAGTCCCTGGAAGCCTAAAAAACTTTAATGATCTGTGAAATATTAGGCACCAGGAAAAGCTGAAAGACAAAATCCATTTTGGTCTTCGTCACTCTCATCTCCTCAAATATTATGCACACACTTTATGTAATACAATTAATAGTGATATCTTCCTCTAAAGGTCCAAATGGCAGCAGGAGAAAAGGCTTGCTCTTGTCAGATCTTATGTTGCTGTAAGTAACTGTTCAGTCCATACTATATGCAACTCTAAAAATGGTCTGCTTAAAGGAACTGCTCCTAGCATTTATTAGTACGTACTATGCACAGGTCCTGCCCCTATCTGGAATTCTACAAATCAGATGTGAGACTAAGAAATGTGCTTTTTTTCTAAACCAAGCACACAAAGCAAGCGAAATCACTGAAGGCAATCTATATTTTCCTAGTGCTACTACAAAGAGCACTTTCAAAATGACCCATTCAGAAAGCTAATGTTCCCTACAGTACAGGGAAAATAAAATATAATGAACTGGAACCCTATGAAACAATCTGATAAATATCTTATTTATTAGACTACTTCAGCAGGATCAATCTTATCAGAAATCAGACTGCTTTCAGAATTGGCTGGAACTGCCGTTACCTGTGAGTATAGCAGTGAGGAACAGACTATGTTCAGTTAACCATGTCATGTCCATCAGCTTCCCTGTATTTACTACAAATAGGACCCAAGCTTTCCCAGAGGTCTTCAACCATTGTTTCACTAAGAAAAGAGCAAACAGAAGATCTGTTCTCATATGGCTGGTGATATTACTGAAGGGCCCGTTAGGTGGCTCACTGCTTGACCCGTAATGTGCTGTTTACAGCAGGAATGCCTCCAGATCATGTTTTCGGGTTTCTTTTTTTCTTGCTGAAGGCTCCTCTGTTTTACAGACTCTGTACCATCACAGCTCTATTGGCCCAACAGCATTGGAAGCCATTTCCCTTCTGAAGGAGATACCAAAACTATGTCCAGGCTAGCAAGTCTTTAAGATAAACAGGAGAAGATCTGTAGAGTGAAACAGTGGTAGGGACTGGATATTCACAGCTTTTTTATGTTGGACTTGCCTTAGTCTAGTCTGATTGCCCAAATTATCATTTGCAGCTGGACCTCATCTTCCAGTTTTTATTTAATCTAAAATACAGTTCATGTATACTGAGGCCATTCCATGGTGTGAACTGAAGAAAGCAGTTGTGGGGTGTCAGGAGATTCACTTCAAAAGTTCACTCCTGATATGAACTAAAACACTATGGCCATATTGTCCATAAAAACAGTCTATTTCATAAGCCTAGTATACAAGTAACAGCGAAAGCAAATCAGCATAAAGTATTTCTAAAGGTGAGACAAAGACTCCTGCACGTACATCACTCTTGTAAAAAATGATAGATATATTCGTCATGCCATAGACTAGCAGTGCTGCTGACAATTAATTACATTTCTGTATTTTCTGAATTTATTAACACCATGTAAAATGCAGCATCAACCATTCAATGCATAAAATTTGTATTTGTTGGACATTCAGGAGAAAAAATGAATAGAGAACACAAAGCCTCTATATGTTTGTGTATGGATATAATCCTTTAAACTGTGGTTTGCACAGCAACTATCATTAATTTTAGAAGTTATCCAGTCATATTATTCCACAAAGCTTTGAGAGTGTAAGAATAAGCTCACATGTATATGAGAATGATAAATGTATTCCTCTGCCTCACAGATATTATTTATATTCACCAGTGCAGTGCCTATCATTTTTATGTAATGCAATGCATTGTAATGACTTCTAAGTAAATACTTTAAAATAAAATAAATCAGAGAACTTCAGGCAAAATCTTGTTGGAATTTTTCAGTGAAATATTATTTGGGAGAGCCCATTTATCAAAGGTTTTTGTGGGATTTGCGTGAATGACACTTGCTGGGAAAGGCTTCTGATATCTGATATGGACATGCTAGAAATACAGAAAGAAATGCAAGCAACAGAAGCACTTGCAATGGCAGAAGATCTTTCTATGTACCAGACTCTTAGGAGCCCTTCTTCTTCATGACCCTTTTTTTCTGTGAGTGGTACTTATCTTGTATCTGCAATTAACTATTAATTAGTTCAGAGAGAAAGAAGGGCTATTACACATACACTAGACGAGTGGTCTCCGAACTGTTTTGATTGCACACCCTTATCAATAAAAAAATTCTGAACACATATATTCAATACATGTTTCCTTATTTATTTATAAATTATATACATTCACTCCTGTGCTAATATACTACATGTATTATAAAACATATGCAAAAAAATGTAAATTTAAAAGGATGAGATAAACACTATTTTAAAATATTTTTTATTTATTAATGCTACAAAAGTATTTTCTCTCTGCACCCCAATGGATTGCCTTGAGTACTCCTGAGGAGTGCGCACACCCTACTTTGGAGACAAATGAACTAGAGTACCTACCTCAAAGACATGAGTCTAAATCCTTCATCTGAATCTAAAAGTGCAAGGACTAGGTTTCCCACAGAAACTTTTTCCAAGGAGTTTGCTATTGAGTTTGAGGAGTTGCATTGACTTTGCTATGACAGTTAAGCTGGTGGTGCCACAGCCCTTTTGTCCAAATTCTTCTGTCACGCCACCAGAAGGAACATATGTTGTCATTTCAGCTGTCATGAGTCTTGATCATCTGCAAGACAACTCACTAAATTTTCAGCATGAAGTAGTAATGACCTGACTCAGTAAAACTACCATTATCCAACAGAATGACTTGAAAAGTTATGTCTGTACTTCTGTAAGAGCATGAGTTTCTCTAAAATTATTCTTGTTACCCAGCCACCTTTTATACATATTCAAATAACTCTCAAACATAATCATTCTTAAAGTTGCATGCAAGAGAGCTTGTTCAGCCTAGTTCAAGCTCAGACATAATTGCTGTTTCTAAGTCCCAAACAGAAAGTCCCCAAGGCATACCAGTCTTTCCTTACAGACAGCTCTTTCTGCTTGTCTGATTTCCTAGATGCTCCATTCAGGTCACTAATACCTGTGCCAGGTGCCTTTTCAAGAGAGAAATGCCCCTCTCCGTTCCCTAATGGGCCACTGCTAACTAGGTTTAGCACACAGGAACCCAGTACCTGAAAAATTAGTTGCAGTCAGCAACACAACGAATTTCATCTGCTGTGATGGCAGGTTGTACACTATGTGTGTAGTGACTAGCTCTTAGAGAACTCACCTCATGGTTAGAAAATAGAGCAACCTGAGCTCATCCCAGGAGATGTGGGATTAACCATCTGGCTTTCAGTTATTGTGAGGTGGAAGATAAGCCATCTGCTTTCAAAACTGATCTGCTGAAAACAGAAAATAATCAGAAGGTGGTCCAGGCTAAGCCTGCTCTCTAACAGCTAGACAATGCATAGAACAAAGACATTTAAAGCTCTGAAAATGGTCTGGAGCCCTGACTCAAATGTCTCATTTTTAACGACAAATGTTCTCACTGCTACAGCCAGAGTTACCCCTGCTGCGTCTTCATCTGGTTCTGTGATACTTTTCACTATGTAAAGGTTCAAGATGCAAGAGAATGCATGGGAAGTTCATTTATGCAACTTTTAGTATCATAGTATAATATGCTGCTACATGTGCTACTACATACTATACAGCAATGCTGCTTTTAGTCAGCAAATTTTAAGTCATGTAGTACATGAATACCAAAAACTATTGACCTGATAAGACCAGAGCTATAGCTATCTTTTTAATACGTTCTTGTGAAATCTCAGGTATGATGCAAAGTCATAACGTAATCATGGCAGTAATAACATTACCTTTGATAATCAATTAACACAATGAATTTTACACTGCTGATAAAAAATCATTAATATATCTTGTCATTCCAGTGCATCAGCAAGTAGTTCATCTTCCTATAAGGCAGAGTCATCATACTGCACCAGCTAAGAGGAAGCTCAGTCCAGGGCTGTACTGTTTATACAGAGTTTTGTACCCAATGGAGAGACTGGATCTGAGGACGTACTGAGTACTCTGCCTCCCTCTTGGTATGTAAAATTGCAGAGGTTTAGCTCAAAATATAGAAAAAATGGTGCTACTTAGAAATGAAATTCTATTTCATGTAAGTTCACATTGCTTTTACAACTGCCTTTTCTGGGCATTTGGGCAAGCAAAGCTTTAACTATACAAATGTCCACAGAAAGCCATTACTGAATCCATAAAATCCAGGTATTTTAGCTTGGTGCCAAAATAAGAATTATCTTAAGTGGAAGCAGAAGTGGAGACTCATTATACGCTTTAGAGTGAATCACAAACTGTGAGATAGGTTTTGGCTGACCAGTTACAGCCTGCCTACGAGATTGTGTTTATGAAATCCTAAAGGAAGAAAACACTATTCTAGTTCTACACAAGCTGGTCTGATCACATGCTCTTTGACCACTCTGGAATATTAAGAATTATGTTAAAAACCACTGGCATGTACAATGAATGTCATAAGTAGGCAAACTATACCCTGTTTGCCCTAACAATAATAAATATCCCAGAATTCATTATCTGTCACAGAATGTTGTCTAGAATATTATCATACAGAAAAACCCTAGAGAACTATTTTTTGAATAAGGATGAATTTTGATTACTTGTCTCTCACATCTGACTTCCTGAGGCCCCATGAAAGTATGAGAAGGCCAATGGCTACTTGTATGACACGACTCTTCCTATCCAAAAGCACCTAATAAATGTAAAGTAATAACTTCAGACACCATCAGAGTGTAGCACTACACATGCCAAATTTGAGGAAAACATCTAAGTGTTTGTATGTTGTCTACGTATAATATTGCAGTTAGCTTCAGTATATTCTTATACATGGATACTTACACAAATTTCCATATGAAGCTCTTGGTTATCCAGCTTGTATTCATTCTATGTATCAATTCAGTGTAACTTTTTCATCATTCACTAAACCCCCAGTTTCAATACATAAGAGCTTTCTTCCACCGACACAATACGTATGTATTATGTTTTCTTGCCACAACTGTCTCCAACTGCTTACCCCATTCACTCCACCTCTCCTATCCACGTCTCTTGAAGTAGGTCTCTGTCTCTGATCTTCCTCATGTCTGTCTCTGATTTTCCTTGACTAACTAAAATTACGATTCCTTCCTCCCCAAGGGCTATGGGGCAGGTGATGAACATGGGATTTACAAATGTTGGAGGCAGGGAGGAGCAGCAAGGAGGAAATCAAAAAGCATGCAAAGGATTCAGAAGATAATGGAAAGAAACAAAATGCTTCAGATGACCTGCAAAGTATGAAGGATCATCAGTTTATTTTCTAAGCATGCAAATTTTCAGAAATAAATAGTTATGTATTAGTTGTTTCAGACTAGATCTCTCAGACCATTGTTTAAAATACATATAAATAAACATACACCTATACATTCTTTCTTTCAGGGCAGGAAGCACACTTGCTTCACTGTCTGTGAGGCTCAAAGAAATCCTCAGTGCTGAGAAAACAGAAGTACCTATCAACAGAATCATATCTTGTTGATCTCTAGGAATTATGATGATGCTTGGTCTCACTGACTACAGTAGCAGCCTTTATCGAAGAACTGCTAAGAATTCTAAACGTAAGACAAAACCCCGGTTTGTCAAAAATGAACATGGAGGGAACAAGAAAAAGCAAAGAGTACAGGCACAAGCAGCAGACCGCTGCTTTAGCACTCTCCTGAGCACCCAGAAAGACAGCTAATGACTGTGCCAGTACACCTCAAGCCTAGACTTGAAAACATCCATGGCCCCTGTATTGTGGCAATGCAGATACTGTGAAGAAAATTAACTCTATCCTAGCCAAAACCAGCACATTCATTTAACATAACAGCTGCTACATCAGTTAGTACAGCTCTGGTCCAAGCTTTCATACACTGTTATCCAGCTGACTGAACCAAGTCCCATAGAACTGTTTTCAAATAAATATAAACAATTATTTAAAATAGTTACACAGCATGACAGGGTATTTTTTGTTGTTTTGGGGGGTTTTTTGTCTTTTTTTTTTTTTTGTGGGGTTGTTTTTGTTTTGTTTTGTTTTGTTTTTTCCCCAGAAATATTACCTGCAGTCTGTTGCTAGAAGCAACATCTTTTGTTTAAGTGGTTTCTGTAGTGTTCACAACTCTTCAGACACACAACCCATTGAGAATACAGCTGAAACTGCATGTTGTTTCACCCTGCTCCAGTTTGTAGTATTGCCTACAAAATAAAGTAAAAGCCAGACTGATTATGGCTTGTACACTACCGGTGTCACACTGATAACTAACTACCCTTCTTTGTTCTCGGATTTTTCTAACACCTCAAGAATACAATATGTTTTCCTTTCAAGCTTCAGCCCAATCCTGACCTACCAGCTCTTATTCACTCTGGAAATGTCAGCTCTTACCTCCATCTGTTCCATGAGGTCAGTCTCCACTATCCACTTACTCAGTTTTCTAACAATTTCACCTTATCCCGAGCCAAATTCATATAAAATGTTCACTAAGCATTTGCAAAGACTTTATTTCTCTTCCTCCAAGTCAATTGTTGAAACTTTGATGTACAGCTAAGTTCAGTGCCAATAATGCTAACCAATATCTCATTGTGTCTTTATGCTCACCCATTTTAAGCATCCCTCCTCCTGTCCTGTGCATAGACTGTAAACTGCTTAGGGACTGCATTTTTGTCCTGGATTTGTATACCACCTGATACACAGATTGTGATTAGCATTCCTATGTGCAGACAGGAAGATATTACTTTATAAAAAAATAGTAATTTTTGTAAGGAATGTCAAGAAGAGAGGCATTTGTAGGAGAAAAGCCATACTTCATAATGCCTTAATGAGGCTTTTGATCAGTACCTACCCAGAAGGAAGAATGCCATCCCCTGAGCTGGTAGTACAGATGAGTCGTTAAAAGCATCCAGGAGTCTTTTTACAGTAATCATTTGACTCAAGTCAGGCAAAGCTATATAATATGAGGGGAAAGAAGGTTCAAGATAGCAAAGCAGAAGAAATAAAGGGATGGAGAGTGTTTTCTAAAAAAATTTTTTTTGTTTGTCTAACACAGAACTACACCATGAGAATCTGAATTTTTCCACAACAGTTATTCCACATTCATATCCAATTACATTTAATACAGTCATTGTTGTTCACAGTGTTTAAAAATTCACAAACTCACTGCATGAGCCCACTTGCTGAGATTCATACTAAATATTCTTCCCTGAAAACAGTGCCACACCCGCATAAAAGAAAATTGTGTATAAATTGGGGGAAAAAAGGTCCAAAAAATGTGCAGAATTATTTCTGTAGAATATTTACCTGTATCAGTTTGCACTAAAGAAAATACTATAGTTAAATAATTATGGACGTTATCAGAGCAATTTGTTTAAAACATTAATGTATATCAGACATATGGTAGTACATAACAAGAAGAAAGATGTGCCACAATTCTTACTTCCCATGGGTCCTAGTTCGCATGTATGTTATACCAATTGGTGTACGGAAATAATACAATAGTTTCATTGTTTGTTTGTTGTTTGTTTTGGTTGGTTGGTTTGGTTTGTTTTCCTAAATGGCACACTAAATACTGAGCGTTGTTTACAGAAAGTATAAAGTCAATACAATATTTGAGGGCAGCTTTAGAAAGGAATGATCATTGAGAAGAATACCAGTTTTTTATTTATCACAGTAGCTTTTGGGGACCCCGATTTGGGGACCAAAAAACCACTATGCTTGGAACTGTGCAAGAATATTAAAAAAAAGAAAAAAAAAAAAAAGGAAAAAAGGAGAGAGAGAAGAAAACATTCTTGATCCTATAACCCCGATTTCATTGTGACTTGATTTTGATTTTATAACACAAAGGTATATGGAGCTTTGTACTCCACTCAAAATGCAAAACACAGATGAGCTTTGTAGTCAAGTGCAATTTTTTTGCTTTATTCAAGCTATAATGGGAAAGGTCTGCTTACATGTACAAGCACTTCCAAAAGGTTTAGATAAAAGCATCTCTCTTAGGTAATTCATAATACTTTTTACACAACAAGTTGAAGATGAAAGAAGTTTGCTTCCTAAAATTGGGACAGAACATCAAGAAAGCATGTAGATTTTGTTCTATATGCAGCCTGGACTATTTTTCTATATTATAAGTAATGAAAATCTTGAAAATCTCTCACATATTCAAAGCACCAACGTACATCAACACTATTTATTTGGAACACCGTATAGCAAGTAATTCCAGCTGTGGCGGGCCTTTAACTTCGTGATGATATAGCAAAGATATTGAAAAAATAATGGTATGGCACCAACCTCAATGTATTATTGTCTATGGACTTCAAACATTAAATACAACTAAGCCCAGGGTTTGCATGATGGCAGAAATACGTAAGAAAAGAAGGTAAACACATGAGGTAAGTTAGTTATTGTGTTAGACTGAGAAAGTCCTCCAGAAGTTTAATCAGGAATGTTGTTTGCTAAAACATCTGCCAAAATGAGACGTTTCACCTCCTTGGAGCTTTGCTTATTCTATGCCTGAATTACTCCAGGAAAATAAGATTCTCTGCTTAACTACCTCAGAAAGCAGAAAGCATGTAAGCAAGTTATTTTAATTACCACTCAATAAAAATTAATATTCCATCTTCTTGAGGTTTTCTTCATGCTCATAATACTCTGATGGCAAACACTGCTCTGTTCTATGTACCAAAATCTCTTCTTTTTTTTGTCTGTATAAATATTATTTTCAGTCTGGCCACAAAGAGGAATTGACATTAACTTCAGTAAATAACTTATGACCAATAAAACAGTTGCTTTCCAGAATCTGGCAGAGGAAATATTGAAACCATAATCCTCTGCAGTGGTCATAACTTGAATAAGAAAAATCACCACATAGATGTAAACATCCACACTAAATTTATGGCATGCTTATAATTTTATTCACATGCTCAGCTTGATAAACCATGCACAGTTGTTAAGTTCTCCTCTTGTATGTGATCAGACAAAACTATAAACCTGAACTTGTGGTATTATATATCATATTAATGACAATGTTAACAGAGTTATGATTAGGACATTATTTAACTCAATACAATATGTCCACTCACCTACTCACTAATTAAGGGGGGAAAGATAGAAGTAATTGTGGTGAAAAGTATCACAGACAAAAGGAGAATGACTACTTCAAAATCATGGAAGTTCCAATAGTCACATTATTGCTTCTGAGATATCGATTTCCAAAAGCAGCATTTGTGATGCATGATGCTGCAATACTGTCTCCTTAAGGGTTAGGAGATCGGTAATTATTTTTCTGGTCAAATCAGCCAGTCAAGTCTGCAAACAGCAAATCTTTCTTTCGTACCACTAGTCTCCCTTGTCACCTTATCTTGGCACATTTCCCTTTCTCTTCATAGCCAGCAGCTATTTGAATGGCATACTGTTCCAAATGCCAATGAGGGTTGTTTTAAAAACTTTTCCAAAGGTTTTTCTCATTTTTCTTTTGCTAGTCAGACAGCTTAATTTGTAAATTTGTAATAAACCATTTAAGCAAGATAGGAGAATAGTTGAAAAATATATCAAGGGCTAATAGGGTGATTAGTTCTGATACACAGTATTCAAGACAAACCAATTTCTTTCTTCTTGCTCTGTGGGACTGTCTGGATATACAGAAGGTTAAGATACCAGTATGGTTGTTTTAGTCAACACTTCCTTTGGAGCTGGTAATTACGCTCGCTGATACATTCCCAACATTAGCTAGGATGGCTCACAAGGAATCAGCAAAAAGGTTGCAACACGCTCTCTACTAGCTTCATTCCACTAACAAACAGGAGTTTCTGTCACATACCTTTCCCCCTGGTATGAAACCCACTGTTGTAGCTGTGCTTCTTAACACGGTACTTCTCTGGGATACTGGGAAAGGAAATTTTCGCCTTATGAATGTGCTATGGCATCTTTTCCAAACTGAGTTATTCAGGTTTGGTTGAGAATGACTCCAGTGTGTTTCCACACGGTTCGAGGCAGGGGGAGAAGGTAAATGCAGGCAAGTAGAACACTCTTCTGATCCAGAAAGCCATCTCCAAGGGCTCCTCCTTTGCACATGGATAGAGAAAGGCAGAATGGCTAGAATACTCATAGTTGCATACTTTGGCAAAATTATCCAGGCAATGAAAGTGAAAAAAAGTCTCTAAGAACTGTGGGAACAGCAGTGGGTAGATTAACCTTTCGGACAAATCAAAGCTATGCTTTCTGTACGAGCGCTCAGTGAATGCAAGCTGAATACTCAATAAATACATTGGTTAGTTAACTGATGTTTCACCTGAAATGTATAATATATTCCTCAACTTACCTATCAATATCAAATAATTCTGTGACTATTCTGTTAAACATCTTTTGAAAGTATTGTTTCTTCTTTTGGATTACTTCTCATCCCTGATTTACATCTTTTGTAGCTGCTAACAAAAATAAATCTCCGGAGTTTTCACAATTGCAAAGACATTTTTGATTCTGAATCACGGGTGTCTCTCTTTCCTTGCCCTTCCTCCTGTAAGACCCTTTTGCTACTATGTATCAAATATCTGTTGTGACCATTTACACAAAAACTGCATTAGCTGTTACTTTCATTTGCCCTTCATTTCCCTGTACTTCATGAATTTACAAGGACAGATGTGTTAGGGAGCAGACAAAGGCATATATCTGGCATATCTATTTCTCTCTGGCTCATGTTAGGAGTGGGGAGCCAGGAACTCAGTGGTAAGCATTAGAAGTACTGCATCTGAAACATTATTTTTGAAAGCAGAAAATTAAAAACTTCAGCTGGAGTTGTGGAGCCTTTGAATAGGTGTCAGAAATCGGACCATACAGCCCTCACTAGTACTTTATTTTATTTTGTTCTTTCTAAAGATACGCTGCTCAATCCATCCTCCCATGTACAATCACACGTGCAAAAAAAACCACCTGTATTCTAGTCCAATGATGGAGTAAATCCCATGGCTAAAAAACCCAATATGCAGCTGTGAGCAAGTGATAAAGCTACCTGCCAGCTCAGCTATAAAGGCATGTAGGAGAGTTTTTTCCTCCCTCTGGAACAATGTGAAAAGGGTTGTGATTGCTACCTGTGGAGTTTTATCACATAAAGCAAAAAGCCGATGTTGTGTTGTAGTGTTTCATCAGTGTCTCATCACTCTTTATTGGATGTGTAATGACAGTTCAAAACCACATGGCAACCTTCCTTTGAAATATGGTGACGTCAGGAAGCCTGACACCATGTAACTTCACTCTGTCCTTTTAAACTGAAAGTCCAGTCCTGCAGAAGTTTCATGTGAAAAACTATGAATCTAATCAAGGCTTTTGCCAAAAAAATGTTTATTCACGGAAATAAAAATATTTTGTATAAGTGTCTCTGTTTTAGCAATGCATAACACAAACATATGCAGGCTTTTAAGCAGAAAAAATCTGGTTCTGATATCTGGTCTCTTCCCAGCTAACCTGGAAGGCAGCTTGGACCTTGGGTCACAAGTTTCATGATTTTAAGAGGTTAGCATTAGGTGTATAAAAACTGGATATCCTAAGATTTCCAGACCCAGATCTGAAGAAAACCCCATTATGTATACAGGACTGGGGTCGCAGAACATGCCAATAAATCTCTATCACAACTGGACTCCTGAATTGGGTGGGTGCCAATTTGCAGCACACAGCTCGGGAGCCTGGAGAACACAGGTTAGGCAGGGGCTCAGGGCTTCTGCACCTCCTGGTGTGAATTTGTGAGCATAGAGAAACTCAGAGCAACAACTTAAGACAAATATTTCAGTGTTTAGAGACTCCCAATAGTTAGGACAGGAGTTCTTAGTTTGAGAGGGCCTTTCCAAGCTGTCCTTCACAAAAATCACAGAAATAAAATAATAATTCACAGTGCCAGAATGTGTAATGTTTCGTTAGAGGGCCTGAACTCAGGTGATAGAGTGTGCTTCCTCAAGCTGGGGAGAAGGTTCACAAAGCCTACGGACCATATGCCAAACCATTATTCTTCTGAGACTCTTGCAGCCTTGTATTGTCTACCATGCTTTGATGGGTTCCTGGAGATTTTAGATGTTGATAAGCTCTTGCAAAACAGTCGGTTACAATATATGGCCATTTAGTGAATTCTGTGGAATTCACATGATAGCCTCGCATGTTTCTGGATTTTTAAAAGCACTAAAAGTTGTCCTCGTTCTATTCTCACTTAAGCCAAAGGGGCACCAGAAGCATAAAGTCAATATAGTGTTAATTATCTTTAAATATAGCCGTCTGTACTCTTCCAGGGATATGGTTACTAACTATCAGCCATGCTTGTCCAAGGATAAAGATTTTGCAGGCTGGAACCTATCTAAATACAAATAAGCTGCTGAATTCCATGCAGCACAACTGCATAAAAAACTGCACATAGGCCCCAAAGAGAGTAAAACTCATCATTCAGCAAGGCACCACCTTATGATGGATACAAATAAATTAATTCTTACACTGTGAACAACAGGTTGCTTAGTAACAGGCAAACATAAGACAGGCAAAACTGGCATGTTATATCCAGAGCTTCAAAAAGGCTAATTTTACAAAGCTTAGGAAAATCTGAACACAAATAGAGCTGGTTAAAAAGATTGCAGAGGAGGTTCTCACCAGTGCACTGCACAATGGCACTAATACCCACCTTTCTCTACTGGAAATACTTTACTGCATACATCCTTTGGCTACCGGCCCTTTTCACAGACTTGCCATAGTGTCACATCCTGGCTGACCCAGATCATTCTCCTTCGTTGTCATTTCCAACTGATCAGCCACCAGCTTCTGGAAGAAATTCTAGTTATTAGTCCCTAAATGCATGACCTGGCACTTTTCATTATTAAATGTAATCCTATTCTATTACTGGAGTCCTTGAGGTCATCTAATTTCTTCTTTGTATTGATAATACTTCCCAAATTTTGTCATCAGCAAATTTCATTACCACATTCCTACTATTTCTGCCAAGATCATTAATTAAACTGTTATATGAGATCAGCCTCCAAAAACAGTCCTTGAGGAACACTACAGGCAACCTCTTTCCATCACAATTCTTCTTTCAACCAGCATGTTGTCATATTGTTTTTAGCCAGTATTTCTCAGCTGCTGTATTTCTATCCGTTTTTGCTGTTCTTCATTTTAACTAATATCTTCCCAAATGGTGGTGTACTGAATGCTCAGATGAAGATCAGATAGGATGTATTGAATTTCCATTACTTTCCAGCTCATCTGAGAGTGATAAAGAGCTTCGTATTGGCATGGCTCATAGTCAGGACTCTTAAACTGGTTAGTTCACAAACCTAGTATGATTTATGTTTGTATAACAAACACCAGGAGAGTAGGGAAATTTCAGAAGAATAGATATATGACCATCTCAGGTAATATCTTTAAAGAAATATTTTAGACATCTGAATAACTGGGTTGTCATCAAAACCAAGCGAAATTGTGGAGAAACCCAGAAATGCTGATAAAGGGTTTCCCCAAAATGTTAAGGCAGCAATACAATTATTGTCAGGAATTTTGATTTTATGGAAAGCAGATCTCATCAAAGAAAAGTGATTTCATTCTTTCATAAAATTGATGAATGGAATTATATGCACTTAATATAGACTTGGAAAGCATTTGATGTGCACCGCATCACACTGTGAATGATAAATGAGCATCACACAATATCAATAAAGCACATGGTAAAGAGGTTACAAGCCACCGTGGACAGTATATCCACTGAATCTCAGGCTGACCTTGGAGTCACCCAAAAGGATGTGCGCTGCCCTCTCTGGTCTGTATTCTATATTGTACTACCCAGCAAAGCCACACAGGTTATGGGGCAGGATTGTTTTTTTTTTTTAGTATTTCGTGGTGTGGAGATTAAGATTGATGAAGTAGGGTAGAAAAACACCAGGAATCATTGTTATTTGGAAACTTATAATACTCAAAGCTTGTATATGCAAGCAAGTTGAAATACCTTTTGAAAAAGTATAAACTTCTTAAGCAAGCAAAGTCAGATTCACCCTGGAAATTGCAAAGTGTCTCTGAAATGGGGCTGGAACATGCCGGTGTCAAGCTAAAAGACTGACAGACAAGGAAGGCTGAGAACTTGGACCCAAGGGCAGTCTGGTTAAGATCTGATATAAGATGCAAGCTTACTGAAATACCTGCAATACCTGTTGTCACTGAAAAGTTTTCCATTGACTAGGAGTGTTTTTCAGACAGTCCCAAAGGAACTGGTTCAAGGCCTGATTCTATTCAACATTTTCATTATCGAGCTAGTTAAAAATTATTATACATGACCATACAGTCAGCGGAGTGATAAATAATGACAAGGAAAAGGAATCACACGGAACAATCTGTCTCACTTGCTAAGTTTGGCCTCTATTTAAATACGATGTATTTTATTAATGCAAAATGCAGTTATATTTGTAGAAATCAAGAATAGAGATAAAATCTACATGTATGATAGACTATATCCTGAAAAACAGTGATGAAAAAGCATCTAAGAATCATAGCAGACTAGCAACATAAACTCCTGGTGCATTGCTATCACTGTGCTGTACACAATACTGGTGAGAGTAATCCAAGGAGATTGCACTTAGGTTTAGGAGTTATGTCTAGAAAAGTTGTTGAAAATTCAACAATATAGAAAAGAATACAGAAAAACTGAGGCTTGTAGAAGATGCTTTTTAGTGAGGGACAAAATAAATCCACGCAGTTTTATAAAAAAGATGAAGCTATGAGTTGATCACAGAATATAAGTGCATTTGCAGGTAGAAAACAGCCGGTGCTAAGGCTATTTAATCTAGCAGGAGAGAGCAAAGCAGGAACCAGTAGCTTGAATTTGAATCCACAGAAATTAATGTGAAAGCTCAGGCACAAAATTTCAGTGATGTGAATATGCAACCATCTAATTTTCCCATTACTGAAGTTTCAATTAGAAATCTGATCTATTTTCAAAATATGTGCCTCGGAAAAACAATGTGAAATGCAATGACCTGTTATGAGCAACTACGTGATCTAGCAACTTTGGCCTTAAACTTATGCATGCCAAACAAATGACAACATGATCTCTCTATCATCTGTCAAACTTTTCTTAGGCTTTACCAAAAATGACTATGCAAATATTTTTTGTACTAAAGAAATATCATTAGTGTCACTTTCATCTTTCTTCAGCAGTAAAAGAAATCCTCTAATACCAGGAGTATAACTGTGCAGGCATCTAAAGAAGAGTGAAACAAACACTAACACATTGTAGAAATGTAATAATTAAATATAAATTGTTTTTTCACACATAATATGACAAGTGCAAGGTCCAATATTTCTAGCAGTGACATGACTGATAGAAAGTACTGCACAAATTCCATTTCCTTTCCAATGATCTGCCCTGCCAATGGTATACAGCTCTCATTTCTGCACTGATGGATCATGAAATACTGGATCTCAATCCTGTCACTGGTACATTACAGAATATTGCCTGTCCTGGGCTTCAGGCCATACTGAAAGAAATTCAGCATTTGTTATGGAAGCAGAAAGAATGAAATATTTCTCTACCAAGGTTTTTTCCCCCTGCTTTTCAAAAGAGAAAGTGCATCTTGAAACTAATAAGTAGCCTAGAATGTTAAAAGAAATCCCAGCAGAACTTTATGGGCAAAGTGGAGTAACAGAAGTAGCTATCACATGGATATTACAACCATCATCTGTGATATATGGAAGACTTATGAAAGTATGTGTTTAGACCTTTAAAAAATCCTGTGGAAACACCTGAAGTGCAAATGAAGTACAGAATTGATAGCAAGAATAGAATAGAATAGAATAGAATAGAATAGAATAGAATAGAATAGAATAGAATAGAATAGAATAGAATAGAATAGACTGCAGTCAGAAGGGACCTACCATGATCATCTAGTTCAACTGCCTGATCACTTCAGGGCTGACCAAAAGTTAAAGCATGTTGTTACGGACATTGTCCAAATGCCTCTTAAACACTGAGAGGCTTGGGGCATCAACCAAGCATCTTCCAGTGTTCGACCACCGCCTCAGTGAAGAGGTGCTTCCTACTGTCTCATCTAAAGATCCCCTGGTGCAGCTTTGACCCATTCCCACATGTCCTGTCACTAGACACCAGTGAGAAAAGCTCAGCACCTCCCTCTCCACTTCCCCTCCTCAGGAAGCTGTAGAAAGCAATGAGGTCACCTCTCAGCCTCCTCCAAACTAGAAAAGCCCAAAGTCTTCAGCTGCTCCCCACAGGGCATCCTTTCCAGCCCTTTCACCAGCCCTCTGGATGCATTCAAGGACCTTCACAACTTTCTTAAATTGTGGGTCCCAGAACTGCAAACAGTGCTCCAGGTGAGGCCACACCGGCTCTGAATACAGGGAGAATCACCTCTTTAACCAGCTGGTTATGCTGTGTTTGGCGCACTCCATCATATGTGTTATATGATGCAAAAAATTACACATCGTGTGATATATGCCAGGTGTGAGATGAATATTTGTACAAGCTATCTAGAAAAAATACAACAGATTGTGATGGAATCCATTCCTGAGTGGGATGGCAGACAAATCTAACACAAAGTACTGCCTTACTAATCTTGTCTTGAAAATCCTTCGGTCAGTCCTTGACACTGTACTTACAAGGACAGATAATGTTTGGAAGCGAATTATAGTAACGGTTATTTTGCAAAGTCACTCTAGGAGGCTAGAAATAGTTATGGAAAGCACTTGCCACTGGTTAGAGTTAGATCTTTGGTTTTATCAGTTAGTTCAATAATTCTAGTCATTGGGGGGAAATGTGTCTTTTCTTTTGGCTTCTCAGGTGCTAATCAATTCTTAATTATCTTTAACTGTATTGACCTGCTCCCACTGCTTTTGCCATATAGATTAACAAATGACATTCTAAAGAACAAAATATCACACTTGGAGAACAAGGGATTCATGTGTTATTCACTCTACATAAATATATACTGTTACCCCTTTTTGACCTAAGCAATTAGCCAAACTTTGGGGCTGACTGGTTGTTTGTGTGAGGAGATGCCGATAATGCAATCTTATTTATTTGCATCAACATTAAAAAATACAAAATCCTTTTTCTGTGAACACAGAAAGAAATAAGTCTCTTAATTTACAGCTCTGCGTGGAGTTCTTGGTCCCAAAAGCTGTTTTTTTCAGGACCATGCTCTGAAGACTGTTTCAGGTTATGACTGGTACTTCCTTCATAGCTCCTCTCTTTTCTCCTCCGAGTTTTCTGCCTTAATAACAGCCTTTCACCAGCTTTTCTTTCATAGCCAGAAACATGTACCCAGGTTTGGAACTGAGGCTGCAGTCTAGTTCTTTGAAGAACTAACTGCTTTTTTTTTNTCTCTTTTCTCCTCCGAGTTTTCTGCCTTAATAACAGCCTTTCACCAGCTTTTCTTTCATAGCCAGAAACATGTACCCAGGTTTGGAACTGAGGCTGCAGTCTAGTTCTTTGAAGAACTAACTGTTTTTTTTTTTTTCCTCCCGGTGGTTGTTCTCCTCTCTCTTTATGCAAAAACAACACAACTGGAGGAGGTGAGGGGCTTGAGAGGTCAAAGCACAAGCAATAAGAGGGAAAATACTGTTATGTAGGAAGAGTAAGGAAGAGGACAGAAGAAGTCATTGTACATAAACAGAGAAACACATGCCTCAGGAAAACCCAGGAAAGAAAGAAAATAGACTTGAAGAGAGTTATTTGAGCACTAACTCATGTTCATAAGCCTTTTTCTCCCATGGTGCCCACAGCCAAGTACAACAAGCTTGTGGAAGACAACCCATCCCAGTAAGCTATATTGAAAAAAATAATCCTAGTTTTGTTTGTAATGCTGGGGAAAAGAGCAAGAATATTCTGAATGCATACTTTGTTCAGCTGAAGATACAAGTGCCTTTCTGTTTTCTGCTGTCTTTTTCCTAAGCTAACCTAATTTCTCGATCAGAGACTGAGTGATTTATTCTGGCTTGCGCCAAATGTCATGGCAGCCAACAATCTGTCAGAGCGACCCTCCTCTCTTCCATGCTCTGCTATTCCTATGAGGGCAGCTGGAACAGGTGCTTGGAGGAGGGTATTCTGACTTTATGGAAGGGAAAGGTTGAGGTCCTTAGGTCACCTTTTTTTTTTCTGCAGCTTTAGCGGTTTCATGCCAAACAGGAATCTGGCTTCAGAATTATGATGGATGAGTCCTTTGTCTGACTTGCTGATCTGGACAGGAGTGAGAGGTGAGAATTGGTCTAGCATTTTAAACCAAGGTCTGTGAAACAAAGAATCATTCATTTTCTGTTGATGTAAAAGGAGGTTACATGGAGACACACCAGATACACAGAAGACTTAGTGATATACCTATAAATGTGCACAGAATGAAAACAACTCCTACACACAGAAGCCAAAAAAAAACCCCTGTCTGACCTTTATGCTTGTTTAGAGCCTGTTTTGATAGATGAGGTGGGAGTTGAGCAGGTACTTAAATTCGGTGTATATCTTCTCCTGAGGTCTACTTTAAAAGCGCAGTTACTCTAGTTCTCCTGTGCAGACTACAAGCGCAATAACAGCTTTCAAAGACTGCCAGGTGATATTATCGTGCCAGGAAACGTCACAAATAAACACTGAATTGGAAGAGCATTTGTAGTGCCGCAGTATATCAAGAATTGATCCAAATACTTCTCACAATGTAGAAGTTTAATCCTAAACTGTATATATTTTCAGAATTTAATAGTTTTAAAGGGATAAATCCCTCATCGACTATTGCCTTATTCAAAACCCTGGACCTTTCCAAGGATAGATACCTATCTTTGTGTTCTGCAACATGAATGGTGATAGAACAGTTTACAAATCCCTCTCCAAAGCAGAGATTCTATTCCTTAGTATGGATTTTCCGATGTTTTGAGTATCCTCTGCACCATACATTCTTTACAGGAGCATGTGTGTTTATGTAACTGTGGCTGGATCAGAGCCCGTATGCTTGCTTTACTGCATGGGAACATGAATGTGCTATTTTAATTCTCTCTTTACTGCTTTCACCTAAAGAACATTTTCCTGCTCTGGTTCACGGCTATATAAGTAACTAGAGTTACTATAACCTGAAGTGNACCTTTCTGTGAAGTTTATTCCCTGTGGTTGGGAAGACAAAGACAAATGCAAAGTATGCATTTATTCTACCTCAATTTCTCTCTCTTTTGTCTTCAGTTGGAACCCTAAAGAGTAAAGGAAAAGAAATAATGTTAATATTTAAATAATAGCATTTTCTTACTTTAAAAAAGAATCTTCTTTCCTTACCTTTATTTACCATTTCATAATTCTATTTAGACCCTCATTCTAGGATACTTACAAAGACAAGAAATACACATTTAAAATTTGTTTCGGTTGGAACTGCAGGATCAGATTCTTTCTTAGTCAAAATTTAAAGCAGAAAAATATTCTGCTAGACTATAAGACAAGTTAGCCAACTGTCTAATGAAACTTGTTTACACAGCACTATTGTAAAAATATAGATGTTATGTATGTGTATCCTAAGCACGTCACATCACCAGTCTAAAACATTTTATATCACCCTGAAGGTCCTTTAGACAACAGTTTGAAGCCAATTTTTTGCTTACTCTGTGTTTTTTTTCCTATTTACATGCCTTGAATATGTACAAGGTTAACTATGAAAGAGGTGATGCATTCCCTCTGTGCTTTCCATATTGGGAAACATATATTGGATATGAATCTGTTTTATCTTTATTTGAAAGGATTTCACAAATAGATTGTTTTATACTTCTATTCATGATCAAAAGAGAAAAAGACCTGGATAAGCCATGATCAAAAGAAATTTAAAAACAATCCCATAATAATTCATTTGAGCATAAATAAATAAATAAATGCAAGTCTGGTAAGACTGAACAGATGGCAAAGAAAATCATAAATAAATAACAATAAATTTATGACTTAGCATAAGACCTTCCATGCAATGCAAAGAATCTACAAAGACAAAATCAGTAGCAAATAGTAGGTTTACTCTTTCCATATAAAATAAAATTTTCTGCTTAGAATTGAAAAGATGTTTAATATGGACATCTTGTTTCTGCAATTTTGCATGGACTATTGCATATCTATTATATCTTGATATGCAGAATGGTTTTTACGAAGAAAAACCATCAGAATAACCAGCATCCATGTGATAAGAATGTCCTTGGATTCAAAAAAAGGGAAAAAAAACGCTGAAATGCCAGTATCCTTAGTGCAAAAAAACATCAAAATGAAAATATTGGTACGTTTTTAAGCTCAGCAATTCATTCAAGATTGAATACTTCTTCAAAGGCTGTGCCTTTATCTTTAGGAAGTGACAGTACAGTGGATTTCAGACCTGTAAAGACATATGGATACCTATTTAGTGAGTAATTGTATGGAATTCCATGGAATTTTTGGGACAGAAAAGTTTATTTTGCGTATTCTGCATGCTCTAAGGCAATTACAATGCTGTAAATATTCAGTTACGTCAATTAACATGAGGTAACAAACCCATTGTCCAGTATTTACTTACTATTTTAAATAATTTCTACTATTCCCTAGACAATCTCCATATTATGACATGGAATTCACTCAACATCAAATAAGGGATGAGTTATTCAAATAAGAGGTGAATTTAAAAGCTTTATGAGAAAAATCTCTATGGATTCTTTCTACAATCAATGGAGAAAATAAAGTTCTCAAGTGAAAAAACAGAGCAGTTGAATTAGGGTCCAACTGTTAACCATTCATAGAAGGAGCCTTTCAATTAACCATAAGGAAAGTCTAGGGAAACTAGGGAAAGATAGATCTTATGAACACCCTCCTCTTTCAGTATAAAATTGGAACCATGGCTGCTGAATGCCTGTTACAGCTTATGGTTCAAAACCTTTAATTAATAATAATTAGGTTTGAGAAAGAGAGGGAAAAAAAACCCCTAAGGTTATATCCAAATGGATTAAAGTAGAATGGGCAATAAACGGTTACCCACATCTTCTAGTTGTTAACTTCAAAATAATGATTTGAGAATGCATTTCCAGGGATGCCTCAAGTGGTTTACAGATTTATCATTTATCTCCGATATTAGTATTACCACTGAACCCTAAGGCCACTGTCAGACTGTTCAACAGATGATGTTCAACACCTTCAGCAGCTTGAAGACAAGTCTAAGGAAGACAAGTAACATTAGAGCGGGGGATAGACACCTAAAGTCATACACATGTATGCTAAATTACTTATCTACATCTGGAAATTTCTTGCATTTTATAAATAAGATTTGTGGGATTACTTGTTATTCAGGTTGGTTGACATTTCCCACTATAGTATTCTGCACTTAGCTGCACTTTATCTTGCACAATTTGATCCATTTCCACTGAAACTTTTTAATTCAGAGGCCAAACTCCTTGGGAAAATCTTTGTCAAGCTGATTCAGCTCCCCCTGAGGCTAAACGTAGGGTAGGTTATATTGTAAACTCAAGAAAAAAGTATTCTGAGGGCTATTTGCTCTGTAAAGATCTGGTATTCAAATGCTTTGACTCCAGGCATATTTCTAAAATGTGCCTTATCTAACTGCATGCAAATATATCTAAAATTGTGCAGGCTGGAAAACTCGGTCTGTTGTCATTTACACATGCTCTGCAGAAACTTTTGATCTTAACAGCTGTGGCTTGGTGTAGATGCTTTCTTTGCTTGGCAAGCCTGCTTCAGCCAGTGCAGAACAATACTTTCCATGCATCTGCTTGTTGGGGTGGTTGTGGGCCATGGGGAGTCCAGGAGCAAAATCTGTACGTGGAGAGGGAATGCTCTCCTCCACAGTCACTGAGCACTGAGGAAGTGTGGACGTTCAAAACCAGAAAAGAAACAAGCTGAGCTTAAATGGCTATGAGACAGTAAATTAGCACCCAAAAAAGTCCACCTGAGGGGACAAAGTACAAAATTGGAACTAGGAGTGCTGTGGGTGACAACAACCACGCAACAGCAAAAACTAGAAAGTGAAACCACATCTGGATTGGCAAAGATACAGCAAGACAGGGAGAAAAACAAGATCCAGGGAACAGGATGCAGGTAGGTACAAAGAAAGAACCAGAGGCAAGGAGCTGGGGCTGAGACTGGGAAGGGAACTGGAGAGGGCGTGTGAGGTGGTGGGAGAGAGCTCAGGAAGAGCTGAGGTACAGGAGGGAACCTGGGCAAGGCACGTACTGTGCCATGGCTGTAGGAATGCAGGCACGGGAAGAACAGGAAGAATAATTGAGAAGTAAAGAAAGACAGACCTGGGACTAAGTAAAGAAACTGGGGAAAAGATAGGGTCTGACTGGTCCGGATGATTAAGAATAAGGCAGAGAGAATGGCAAGAAGTCTGGAGTGAGGGGAGCAATTGGATAACGCTCTGCTGCATCCTGTCAGCATGCAAAAGGCAGAGGAAGAGCTCTGGGTAAGCCCTACTTGGTCAGTTGAACAGTCTCCTCGTTATTCAGTAAATTACGTAATAAAGAGGTTATTTGATCACCACATAATGTAGTCAAGTGGCCACAGAAGGAATGCCTCTTCTTTATGTGCTAGTTTCAAAGCTCGAAGCATAGTATCTCAGATTCTCAAATTGTTAAAAGATGCTGGACTCCAATCACAAAATAAGAGTCTGTAAGATTGAAATTCACTTTATTCCCCACATCTGGCAGTGACAAATGACCAGTATAGCTAGAAAAGCTAAATATACTACTTAGTTAATAAAAAATTACTATAAACTATTACTGTGGGATCACTAAGTAAAAGATGCTGTAAGTTTGAGTTTGATCGTTTTGTGAACATGATTACTTGACATGGACATCACTAAAATCAGGCCTTAAGAGCAGCTTAAAAAATTCTCTATTTCTATCTCCTGCTTTCAGTAAAATTATACAGAGCTACACTTTTCCTTTGGAAAATAACACACTTCTCAAGCACATGCAGCAATACAGTAGCATTTTCTCATTTTCCTGTTTTATACTGGGGATGTATTTATCTTTCAGTATGATAAATAACAAGTTCTATACAACTCTGCACATTAGATGATGCCAGAGCATAGAAGTGGCAACGCTGCTTTATATTACAAGAATATAAATAGATAAAATGTATCATACTTCAAAGTATTTTCAGGAACTTTAAATTTTGTTATTGATACATAAATAGGATGAAAAACACGGCAAAGATAAGGCAGTTTTCGGTGCTATAAAATTTATACAGACTAAACTATTTTTGTATATATATGAGTGAGAGGAGGAAAAGGCAATGTCTCACAGATCAAACAGATATTACTGTAATTTTCTACATGCTCTAAGATACCTACACTGACACAGTAACTTTCATTCACTTGTTCAAAACGTTTCAGCTTTCTGACAAAACAGCTGAGAAGCACACTCCAAATTTCTCTTTAAGATTTCTTTTCTAATTCTCCAAAAGGTTTGCTTATCTTTCTACTGTGTAAAAAAATTGGGTTTGTGAATTACTAAGACAATAACATGAACCTCTGTCCCTTCCTACTGCCTTCCATCAGTCTGTTTGAATATCCCTGCCTATAGGTTTTCAGCTCAGCTGTTATTGTTGCCACTAAATACCATATCAAGCAGAATCTGAGAAAGTAAGCACAACTCCCCAAGTCATTATATGAATTTCGTATAACATGTAACCAAGAGGACAGAGTAAGTGATTAGAAAATGGAAAAAATCTCTCATCTTGCAATGGCCTCACATTTTAGGAGTTACTTGCAGTTACACAATTTTAAATCGCAGTTGTGATTGTGAAGTTAATGGCATCATTTTCAATTTGCTATTTAACTTAAAGATAGTTTAAGTTTTGGGCTTCATTCAGATATTGTTGCTGTTGCAGGATCTTTTCCCTCTTTGTGACCATCATTGCAACAAGGATTGTATTTTTTAAAAAGTCACATAGCTAATTCACTAAAACCTCTTACAGTAAATTGTAAATTTTTTAAAGGAACACTACAAAGTATTATACTTACTTTACAATACATATGTGTGGGGATAATTACCCTGCTAAGCACTCAATTTACAATAAGAAAAGGCTGTAATGTTTTGCAAAGCAATTGTTCTCTCTTTGTTAAATTACAACCTTAATTGTAACTCAGCAAATGTTTCTAGGCATCTGTAACAAACATTATGAACAGGATGATTGTGGTTACACATTTTTTGTATGGATTATATCTTCCCTCTCTAGTTCACCTTGCTTGCAACCCTGACAATTTCCAAAGCAGAGGAGCACCATCTAGTTGTTTCTATACCAAAGCTACTGGTCTTTTTTTTTAAAGTATGCACTGCTCTTGATAGTATCACTTTCAGAGATTATTATAAACAATAAGATGTTAAAATCATAATGGCTTTAGGTATATCAAAGCATGAGCTCCCACAGACAGAGGACATTGCAGCATCATGCACTGGGAGGAATGACCTCAGGAATTCCTTTGTCCTGTTCTCGTGGGTGTGAGTGAGACCTGCTAGCACATTCAGGCTCTGTCAAAGTCCTCAGCAAAAGGGAAAGTAGCGGATGTATGAGATACAGCTCCCTAATGTGGGATACACCCCCATTGCTCTTTCCTAAAGTAAACACCTATCACTCAGGTGGGCTTAGCTTTTTCACTTTTAAATTTAACTATAATATTTTTTACAGTGTTGGGTGCAACACAATCAGGATTTTTACTCCTAATTTTAGCAGCATTCTCTTTATTGAATACAGCATAGGTACTTCATGCAGACTGCAAAAAAGTGTGGAGTCAGGATCTTTGTTGTAATCAGCTCACCTGCAGACTAATACTGCAGACTATCCAATAAAAAAATTAAATGGATAATTTTACCTGTGAGTTCTATAGTTTGTCAGCATGCTTCCATTTAGTGTATGTATTAGCACCAGAAGAAAACAAGTACTTGGCAAAAACGTAATACCTGAAGAAGCCTATATAAGTCTTCCTATAAAAGATTCTGGCAGAACTAAGAAGGTCATTGTATCATTTTTACAGTTTCCCAAGTGAAAATTATCTTCATCCTGAAAAACCCCCTAAGGCTGCATATATCCGAAGGCACCTGGAGACCTACACTGTGTTCTAGGCATCAATTTAAGAATTCCAAAAAGACTGTAATACACAGAAGGAAAAGTATCTCGTCATAGGCATATTTCTTTGCCTTTGGCTGTTAAAAAACAAACAAACAAGCAAACAAAAAATGCTTCCAAGTTACAAACTAAACAGGCTCAATCGTTGGGCTAGGATTAATAAAATCACCTATGTATTGACCTGTTCTCAGAGACAACGGAATATGAGTAAACCAAAGGTGGAGAATTGTGCACGGGTCTATAGACTTAATGAGGGAGTTGCTATGGGACAGCAAGGAAAAGCACAAAGCACATTTATATATGTCTTCAGTGTTATGGTACAGCTTGTAAAGCATTATTAATCGACTGAAGAAAAAAAGGGACCAAACTTGAAAAACAATATATTAAGTCATTTAAGGTAGAAGCTTCTCTTAACCTGTTACATAATTCACTTTATAAAAGTTGGTACTGGGAAAACAGATGGATGCTACAAATTCAATTCTTTGAAAGAACTGTTAGAAGCAGCTTTCCATGACTCTTAATGAGGTCAAGGTTTAATATGACATGTGCTAAAGAATTCTAATACTGGAAAAGAACATTTAAAGATAAAATCACCAAATATATTTTCATGAACTAGTGCTAATGGTAGGAATATTGCCCTTCTTTGGCTTTGCTTCTCTAGGAAGCACTAAGCTAGAGAGACTGCAGAAATTGAAAGAAAAAAGTCCTTTAAAACAGCAGATACCATCTCATTTTCTATGAACCCTGCTGTACTTTCATCATCTGGATCCTGAAAATTATCCTGACCTATCAAATGAATAAAAATAAAAATAAATAAACAAATCAAATAATAATAATAGAATGGCTTGGGTTAGAAGGGACCTTAAAGATCATGTAGTTCCAAACCCCTTGCAATGGGCAGGGACACCTTTTATTAGATCAGGTTGCTCATAGCCCCATCCAACCTGGCCTTGAACACTTCCAGGGATGGGGCATCCGCAGCTTCTCTGGGCAGCCTGTTCCAGTGCCTCACCACCCTCATGGGGAAGAATTTCTTCCTTGTATCTAAAATAAATTCACCCTCTTTCAGTTTCAAGCCATTACCCCTAGCCCTATCACTACAAGCCCTTGTAAAAAGTCCCTCGTCAGCTTTCTTGTAGGTCCCCTTTAGGTACTGGAAGGTTGGTATAAGGTGTCCCCAGAGCCTTCTCTTCTCCAGGCTAAACAAATATGAATACGGAAGAACTGGTAATTTCATATTTAGAAATCTAAAATACTCAATACATTTTATAGAATGGTAGTAGGACCATTGTGCCAATACCTACTCCTTAAATCAAAGCCTGCTAACCCTGAACTAGTTAAAAAGAGACAGAAAAATAAGCAGAGGAAATACTTCAGTATGGATATCAGTCAGCTACCTCCACTGGAAGTGGAACAGCATGTCAGAATATTAAAACAAATTAACTGGCAAATCTCCAAGCTAACAGTTGTACCATACCCAGCAAACTCATATATCATAACAAACAATCTCTGTAGGAACAGAGACCACCTAGATAAAACCAAAAATGGTTCAGATTCTCAGCTTCTTGGGAAGATTTAGAATGTTAGCCAACACTTCGCTAGGTTGCTCTTGATGATCAGCCCAGCCATGGTGCTCCAGATCACTATGTGCTTTCTGCATCCATGCAGCAAGTCCTTTGAACATCTGGCTTAAACCCTAAGGAGCGGAGTGTCCTTGTACAAGTAAACTCTTCCACAGATAACTGGAAGATGCAGCAAGGCCTTTCTATTGCTTTGTCAACCCTTTTTGCCTAGATTATACAAGTTAGTTGACTCACCTCACTGTCCCAGATGCTGTTGCCTTTTACCAACCACATTGATCATATTGTGTCAGTATGTGAAAAAAAAATGTCATTTGTGAGACTGAGGAAAGTCAAGAAAGTGTCTGATCCCTGAGAGAGCTCTATCAAGAACGCAGCAAAATCCAGCATGGTAATGTTGTGTTTTATTCCACACCTAGTCTTGATTAACAATGACAGGTAAGAATCGTCCCATGCATCTCCAATGGGGTGTTAATTCCACATCTACTACTGAGTTGAGGAATTAATACCAGCCCTGTAGCGGGCAAGAAACAACAGTACAGACATCTCAAGCACTCAGAAATACCACAGATTCTAGAAAAATATTCAAGCCCAGTCTGTGGGCAGCAGGTTTATACCATGGGACCAGAGTTGTATCTGTTTTGAGAAGGACAGCTCTCACTCCAGAAGAACTATGAGAGAACAGAAAGAGCCTAGTGTTAAGCTCTGTCTAGAGCTCCATTTTTCTACCTAAGTTAGGGGTACACTTACCACAAGTGCCTCACTTTTTGTTCACATGATGCAGACTGCTGCAAGCCACTGTTTACTCCTGGGTCCACACAAGCAGACTGGGCAAGGAGAATGAATGCTCTAGAGCTGACCTCCTCCCTCCCACACCTTCCTCTTCCAACACACTGGTGAGCTGCTGGCCAAGAACCAAGGGGTAGGAATCTGCAGAGGAACTGGTGTAGCAGCAGCTGCTGTTCCTGGTCCAAAATTAAGTTTCCAGCTGCTTTTTTTAACATTTGTTTTTCAAGCGGGAAAAGGCAGGACAATGGCAAGGTCAAAAGAGCAGCAAAGGAGGTGTTATGACAGTGTGTCAAAGGAAAGTACATTCAGCACCCTAGCAATAGGGGACACTTGGCTCTACTCTGTTAGGGAGAAACACTAAATCTTTTGGTTCATCTCTGGGTTTGGGTTGGGGTTTTTTTAATGGTCTGTACAAACTATCTGCTAGCTTGGCTTACTGCTATGTTTGTTTAAGGAAAGACTCAGTTTAGATATAAAGGAGCCAGTACAGAGAGCAAAGACTGACCTCTTTCAGGTGCAAGAAGAGAGGTGGTGCTGCTGGTGGGCAGGAATCATCAAGCACATCATTGGCAGTGCCAGGCAATATTAGTAATGCAATTATACACTTTTCATTTCTGGTACTGAGGAAAGTCCTTTTTTCTCTCTTTTTTTATAATAGGCATTTAGACGAGAACACATGCAGTCAGTAAGTAGTGTTTTCTGTAAACGGATTTGGCCATTTTAGCAAGCGTACTACATGGCTGATGATTCCCTCTACATTCTAGTAACATTTTTTTTTCCCTGAAGATTTATATATATATATATTTTTGTGAACAAATGGTGTACCAAACAATCATTGCCAAAGACCTGCTTCCTTACTAACAATCTTACCTGGACCTCAGCCATGTTTCTTCCTTGCTACTCTCTTATTTCTCTGAAACCATCTTGCTCTCTCTGCTTCCTCCTTCTCTGCTGCAAATATTGTTGATGGAAGAGGAAAGCACTCTCTCCTTAAAGGATATGTACAAATCCATCCTGTTTACACCACATTCAGACTGACCTCCTGGTCAAAACAGCAGAACTGCAACATTTTATCTCAATAAATTACAGCCTCTTGAAACAATGAAACGAGTTGAAATGTTTCTGCCGAGTACAACGGGACATTAGGGCACCTAGAAAAAAAGCAATGAACAAACATTAACTAATTAATTCTTACAGAATTCTTATGCTACAAGGAAGTAGAAACGATTAAATCAGACTGAGAAAACAGATGCATCTCCTGACATCTTGAAAAATATGTAATTGCTGGTTTCTCACATTAAAAAATAAAAATGTTTACATGAACTCCCCACACACTACCTTATTGGTATCTGTTCATATTCAGAAATGAAACCCTTCAGTCATTATCTATGAATCACTTTGGTTACCCTTTAATTTACTAAATAATGTCTTTATCTCTGTTGGTCAGATGGCCTACTTTCAGAGGAGGAGAGCAAGAGCAATGTTCCTATGATGTAAAATAAAACTATTGCAAAAATTGCTAGCTGTGTTTCCTTTTTAGTTTCTAGGTGACTTCTGAAACTCAACTGAGACTGAAAAGTTATGTAAGAATAGCTTTGAAAAATGAAGAAAGTGCTTTCCCTGTAGCATTTCAGATTAATGATGCTCTTGTTTTCTTCTTTGTAACCAGAAGCATTGATCAGCTTTGATCCATGTAATCTTCTGGTGTGCTTCTTTCTTGTGATGTGATGGATATGATCTAATTTTTTAAAACTCAATATGCTTGTCTTACTAGCAGAAGTGTTTTTCTTGATTCTTGTGTTCCATACCCACCCCTCACCTCCCCCAATTATGTACATTTCCTGTCTTCATCAATCAAACATAACTTTTACAGCAATATGTGCTGTATCCTAGCTTTGTAGTCTGGGTGTAGTGATCCTGATGTTATGACCACAGACAGGTCTGGGACAAGGACATGGTTTTCCTTTTTCTCTCTGAGGCCAGATATGAATAAAGTCCTGAATTTTTTTCTCATACAACATAATGCCACAGTCTGGAAAAAGCAAAGATCATCACTGAATAGTGCAAGGAAGAGAGGCAATGTATAAGCTGTCAAAAATGAGGTTGTAGTTCATAATATGCTATCTTTAACAATGAAGCACACTTAAGAAGTTTTTTATCCTAAAGAGCTCCTTCTAGCCCCTCCTACTTGCACTGAATCAGATCACTAAAATGAAATAACATTGTTCAAAAAAATGGGTCTTGGAGAAGAAGATATTACCTTCAACCTGAAGGCAGCCAACAGTGCATCATGAACATCTAACACCTTACTGACACTACAAGGGAACAGCAAAAAACAATGTTATTATTGTGTGAGTATGGAAGGGATAATTTCTTAAACCTGTTTCATCTTCAAAGATATTTTATCATGGATGTACTGCACAAAAATTCTGTGCCAGCTACTAACATCTCCACATTTGGGAAAAAATGTTATCCTTTTTGTTGTCATGAAGTTCTAAATGGCCCTGACATTTATCACACTGAGAATTATGATGAGCCTAATTTGTAGTAGACTTGCTAAACTGTTGTAAAGCATGCATCAACCTAGTAATATTTTCTCCATGCTTCTAGTAAGATATACATGCACTGCATCTGAAGTTCTTCCATTAGAGGAAGAGAAAAAGACAGAGACCTCACTCATCCTACTGTTTCTCCTGAGCTTTGCTGCTCCTGAAGTTTCTCTCTGTAAGAACACTTTGTCTCTTCCTCAGCCTCAAGAGACATTCAAATCCTTTTTATAACCCAATATATTGTCACTAAGAACTCCTTGTTCCAACAGGAAGGCAAAGCAGATGAATTCCACATCACCGACTATGTTCCTAGAGAAAGAATCCTTTTACAATCCCATTTGAGACTTCATATACTACTTTTTATTCAAGCAAGTATAGTGATGAAACTTTTTTCCTAATAATACATTCAATTCATTTTTGTCTGACACAATTTTCCTGCTGTCTGCAAGTCCTACATGAGAGTTCAACGAACTCTTTCTTTGCCCCAATACTCTGCCATTTTTGACAACATCAGGTTTAGGCCTAATTTTTCCAAACCAACTAACAGGTTTAGATGCTTAGTCCAAACTTCTCTACATGTCATGTTTCAAAGGAAGGCAGATGATATTTTCTAAGACTAACAGCAACTTAACAAGATAAAAGAAGCTAACACAGGCCATGAGCATGCAATGAATTTGTCATTCCACTACAACAATTCACGTACATACTCTGCCTCTTGTAAACATTTTCTCGCTAGCCAGTGAGAAAGAGTAATCAATCATTTGCTTGCTTCTATGAAAGAGTAGTTACTTTTTGGCAGTTACTGGGCAAGCTGTTGTGCTGTAAATTAACAGGTGACTTCAATACTGACTTCTCTATAGGCCTGTACCTTAACAACAAAAATGTTCTGTACAGTAGCCAGACTGAAATTTAGGCACACAAAATTATCATTAAAAGCCTAATTACAGGTCTGAAGCCTACTACTCATGCGCGAACTGCTTTTACTGCCAGCCATATCCTCCTGAGTCTCAGGCTTTAATTTCTAGCCAACAAAAAATGATGTGAAACTTCAACTAGATGGACATAAATCAGTTTTGGAAATATTATGTAGCTCTGCTGAGCTGCATGAAAGAATAACTTTTTAAGTTTACCTGTTGCATTTGGAAATGTCATGTATGTGTGGTAAATTAACATGGTACAGCAAGAACAAGGTAATCCTTCAGTTGACCTGGTGTCTAGCTGTGTATCAGAAGTGTATCAGAACTGTGTTACGTGAAAGAATACAGAAACTGAAGTAGCTATATAACCACCTCAAAATAACCTCATTCTTGAACTTCATCCAAAACAATCTTTGCTCCAAAAGTTTGGGGTGCCTTATAGAAGTCAAATAACTATCCTGTTACCAATCAGCAGATTTCAGTATTTTCCAGTCTGTGGATCTCCACAGCTTTTCGAGTAGATCTATGTTCCACTTTAAATTTTCACATCCATTGGACTAGTGCATAAAAAATAGTGTTTATATTGCAAATCCCCAAGTAATGATCTATGTATCTGTAGCTCACAGTGTAGAAACAATGTCTTAATAAATATAATTAATGTGCATGTTCTGCAAGCATCCCATAATGACACTGATCACTCTTAACTGGGAAGTACCCTTTTACCTTGTTTCGTTCTGTTTTGAAAAGTCTGACAAAGTTACTTTATCTTCTGATATATCTTCTGGTATATTTTGCTGGTACAAATATATTATACCTCTGCCTTGCCAAAAGAGAAATCTGAATCCAACTTCAAATAGCTGAAAAGCAAATGGGTTAATCTTTAGTGCTCCCAAGCCTCCCATCTGCCATTTACCTTCTTCCTTATAATCAATTTCTGAATTTTATGTCATTTAATATTAGATGGGTCATATTCATTACTGGCTTCACTAGAATTGCATAAAAGATTAGTTTGATCTCTGATGACTAAAAACATATGATGAATAATAGAAACAATCAAAATGGGTCAGCCCTACTTGAACGTAAATGGACATTTATCTAACATTAGTAATTTGTTCTGGAGCAGCAACTTTTCCTGCCTGTCTACAGTCTGCCTGCACATTTAACCTTACTGAGAGCTCTGTTGCACTTCTTCCATCCAATTACTGCGACAACATATTAACAAAGCAGAGCTAGAGCCGTGCAAAAACTTTTTACAGCTCTTATTCTAGATAATATTTAAACATATTTGAAGAGGAGGTGGGAAATGGACAAGTAGATTAAAAAAAAAAAAAACAAAAAAAACCCAAACCAACCAACCAACAACAACAAGCAAACAAAACAAGCAAAACCACATGAACTTTCCAGATCAATCATTTTCTTACAATGACAGCTCCTGTTGACTCTACAGATACAGTCCATAAATACTTACTGCACTAAAAATGAAGTGTTCCATAACACCCTGGAAAACAGCATTCCCAGTACTGATCTGTTCTTTTCTAAAAGATCAGGTTGCAGGTGGTTTTGTTCCAGGTGGTTCTGTTCCACCTTTAGAACACTGGCCTGATGTGTAGCACAAGGTGACAGATGTCTGGGACTCCTGTGAGTTTGAAGATCCGCAGCAGTGTACACTGGTCCCAGTGCAGGACACATGCTCCAGCAAGCCTCATGGCTCTTCACTGAACTTGCCCCAGCGTACCTATGTCTTTCTTGTACAGGAAGAACCCAAACCATTCTGTATTATTGCCAGGGGTCCTTCCTCACCAGGTGTAGGACTTCGGATATATCCTTGTTGAATTTAACGAGGTTCCCATCAGCCCATTCAGATCTTTCTGAATACTCCTACCCTCACAAGTATTAACTCGCCACCCCCAGTTGGCGTCATTCACAAACTTAATGGATTCCTTTCTTACAGCATCAAGACTCTCACCAATTGGAACTTAAGAAACAAAAATATGTACTCTAGGTCAGAGTTTACCTAACCCAGTAACCTGCCTCAGATAGAGTCTCAACCTACCTATGGCTTCAGAACTTCCTGAACTAGGCACAGTCGTGATATTTGATATTTAGTAGTCCCCGGTATACTTTCCTTCCAGCCTCCATGTGAATTCTGTGTCCACTTTTGCCATCCACAACACCCGTCTGTCAGGAGTTCTACAGTTTAAGTTCCTCTTGCATAGAAAAGGAATACACTTTTTCTTGTTTGTTCAGAATCTCCCTTCTGCTAATTTCTTGTGATGCCCCTACTTTATTGGGAAGAGAGAGTGAACTCCCCAGTTGCCCTCTCCAGGCCACTCATCATTCTGTACACCCCTATTTTATCCCCCCATCAGCTGACTGTTTTCCAGTCCATTTGGAGGTGCATTTAGCCATACAGAATCTATTGCATACTATTGACTACATCAGTGACACTTCTCTGAACATGAAGTCTACTATACCTGACTTAACTTGGAAGATAAGATCTGCTGACAGGACGAAGGCAAACTATAGTTATGTGTATAGTAGGATTGCTTGTTTTGGTGTCTATTGGTGTCTATTTGGTGTCTATTCCTGCAGAGACAGTACCAGGGCTCTTGTTCTGTATGTACCACTTCATCCCTAAGACATTGCAGAAGCTCTAATTGGCAAGTAAAGTACTCTAGATACCTTCAAATTATCTTGGGTCGTTCATGTCAGGGGGTTCACACCATTTTTCTCTTTGTTATGTGCACTGCTTCAGGAGCTGAGTCAGCTGCAGCAAATGTGAATTGGCACCTTTCCTGTCTCAGTTCACAGCCTGAACTCCACATTTACCCCGCCATTACTTTTCCTGAGACTCACATAAACAGTGGAATACACAGCAGGAGGTGGAAACCTCTTAAATTGCTCTCACATGTATCACCAAGACCTGCCTGAACACACACGACGGGGCAGTGTTTTTAAACTGTATCTATTAGGCTGCTTTGTCAAGTAAGAATAGGATCATTAAGCTTTTTGGATACTCGTCCTTAATGCCATCTTCCATAGTTCAGATCTGCATCTCCGCAAAGAGTTGCATGAAAAGCAAGCAGTCTGTGCTCCATAGTCCAGTTTTGCACTGCTTGGGAAAATCACAAACTTTCAGCACAGAATTTTAGTACAGAGGTCAGATAAACTGGCTTTCTCACCCCTTCACAGCTGCAGCCACAGTCTGAACTGCAGGCAGTGAAAACTGTTCAGAGATGCGTGAGCCTTCCGCACCCGCCTGAACAACACAGACACCTGCCTATTAGTATGTTGTTGAGTCATGTTCTCAATTACATGATGGGCTGTTATTTTTCAGCATGGTGCTGTGTTTTTCTTCCTCAATAGGCCTTTGGGGTCATAGTATGTCAAAGACATTGTCTTACTGAGTTAAAACTTAGGAGGGTAAGTCTCTATCCTATTATCAGCATTTCACAAACTCAAAATAAAGCTAGTGCTGTGTCAGCAGATTAGCTGTGGATCTAAAAGGAGTAATTTCTTAAATTACAGGGTAGAAAGGAAAATAAAATTGGTGTCACTGCCTCAGTTGAAAGAAAAAAAAATAACTAGTTTTTCCTTTCCTGAAGAAGACCTTATACTCAGAACACATCATTCTCTTAATCATGAACATCAGTATTAGAAAATGAACAAAGTAATCTCATTGACGAGAACATTCAAAAGTTTTGTAAGACTATATGAATCTTAATATTACACTTTATTTGTGATGAGAAATAAATGTTTCTCATAATTTTTTCCATACTCCATCAAACACAAATATGGTATGAGACTATCAGTAAAGGTTTTGACAATGATAAATACATATCCATCTGACAAGCTTATGCAACTTTTTTTGACAATATTGCTTACAAAGATTCTTTGGCTATTAAAAAACCTCTAATTTTTTGTTTACTTGTTTTACTAATATATACTGATACTCCACATAATACACACGAAAAGAAACAGGGAAAATATGAGATAAGAATTTCCACTTCTCTGTTTAGATTGAATTATTCTACAAAACAGAAAAGCTTTCATTGTTCTGTAGAACAGAAGTGGAAAGCTAAAACATGCCTTTTTAAGCATCAGTCAAAGGAGGAAAACAGGAAAACAAACAAGCCACTGTTGGCAATCTCAGGAGGCATTCTGCTTGTGGAGAAGCAATGAGACTGTAATATCTCTGAGACAACTGAGGTGTGAGTCCTGTATCTTATTTACAACAGTTCAACACAAACTACTGCCAGCATGTGTGTCAGATTACTACGTGGTATGAAAAATGGCAGTGACAGAGTTTCCTTTCACTATTATAGCCTCAATTTTGAGCTATATTAGCACCACTTTCAGCTGTTTTTCTGGCCTGTAATTCTACTGTGTCATCACAATTCAGTTCTAACCAGCTGCAGGTGGCCATTCCTGCACTCAAAGATGTCTCCTGGTGCTAACTGATCAGGACCAATTTTGCTGACTTTCATACCAACTAGGATAGGAGAAAGGAAAAGGCATTTAGGGGTGATGTATAGCATAGGGAAGGGACAAATTTCGTCTGTTTCGTCAGAGGAGATTATGATAGTTGATTTGGATGATCAGAGCTGCTTTCTGGGGCTTCTTCCATGAAGGCAACATGCAAGTTTGAGCCTCCTCCAAGCACTTCTTCCCATCTCTGCATCTGTAACAGTTAAAAGTCATTGTAGAGAAGATAACTCCAAATATGTTTTGGTATGCAAGCATTCAGGTGTTAAATACACAGAATGACTGACTGGGATTTACTACCCTAGGGGAAGTAATGCACCCAAACTTTCTATCTAGGACTCGCGACTCACGCTTGGAAACTTAAGAATGAAGAAAAATACAAAAGGTTAAAATTGTTGTTTGTGCAAATTGGAAACAGGCCCCTAAAGCCAACCAACCAACAAAACAAACTAACACCTCACAATAAAAATACACAAAATGAAACTATACTTAATAATAACAAATCTTCTTAAATTATTCTAGGTGTCTTTCCTATGCTTAATGCCAAGTCTTACTTAATTTTGGAACACTACTAAATAGTAGGCTCAACAGAATTTGATGTATTTAAACATGCTTAAAAGAATTTGACCTACTTGCTAATTTTCTGAACACTCCAGTTTCAATATGTGTGTCTCCAAACAGCTCACAGCTACTTATTCCTCCCATAAACACTTATTTAGAAATGGTTCTGAATCTAAGGAAGCACTAACTCAGAGACAAGACTCCCACCAACTGCGGTGGGGCCAGAGTTTTAAAGATTACATGCTGCCTCTTCAGTGTTACCATTTTTATATCCCCATACACGACTGAGCTCTTACAGAGCAGAAGGTTATCTCCAACAGTGTTGAAAACTGAATCTCTCTGGCAGTGTACATTTAAATCTCCCCTACCTCTGCTTTTGGAATTGCCTTCAGACTTGTGTTCACAAACACTGCATGAAGACTAGACATCTCCTTCCTTGAGCCACAGCTGAGAATCTCTGTAAATATATTTCATAATTGCCTAGCAAAGAGCTGTGTAACATGTCGGCGTAAGTATAAAGGATAACTAAATACATAACAAACATATATATGTAGATTGATTGGTCACTTTATTCACATAGTGAATAGGTAGGTGAAAGGAAGTCTGTCATAGGTTCAGAAGACAGAGCACTCAAGAGCTCATGCTCAGCACATGCCATAGATCTAAGGTCATAGTAACGCCCTGGAAATTAAAAAAAAAGCCTGCATCAATGTTAAAATATTATATACTAGATTAAGATATCTCAAATAGCATTGGTATAGCCATCTGATTTGTAGACTCCTAGGGGTCAAGATTTAAGTTTTGAGCTTGTCCATGAAAGTAAGAATAGGCATAATGGACCACACAAAAGCCTTTTTATATCAGCACTGTCTCTCCAGTACAAGATGACTGAAGTAAGAATGAAATAAAAGAAAAACTCAGAGTCTTCACTGTACCTCCTCAGAGTAAGGCAAGCTGCAATTCAGGGCTTTGCTGAGGTAAAGGTTGGTTTGTACATTTTTGATACACCTAAAATGGATTTCACTAATTTGCTGAATTTGCTTCTAGAAACCACATGGTTTGCCAGCACTCCAAACACACTTTCACAGCCTGATCAGGAACAACGTGGAAACGCCTCTTCCAAGACAACCCCATCTGCTAGTTTCATTTGGTGTCTGCTAGTTCTCGTTGGGAACACAGCACTCCATGTTCAACTCCTCCAAGTGCTCATGATTTTAGAGACTTTAGAACTTCTGTCTTCCACCATTCTCTTTCCAGGCTGACAGTCTTTGTCTAAATAGCTACTTCTTATAGGGAAAACATGCATGTCCTTGTTTTGCATCTCTATTGATTTTCTTTTCTGCTGCGTTATTTTTCAGATGAAGAAGCCAAGATCGCACACTGAAGATTTCTGAACAGCACTAATTTATACAACCATATAGCAATACTTGTGCTTCTGAGGTGTGTGAATTGCATAACAAAGCTGTGTAGCATTGTTTTACTGTGAAAAAGATGTGCTCCTTCTTTCTCATTGTAAATTTCCTTATACTCATTAATTCCATTTTATTATCATAAATTTTATCAGTCTTCCCTGGGGAAGACATCAGGCTTTTTCCCTCAACTTCACTCCGGTATCACATTTGCTACAGACCAGCCTTCTAGTGCCAAAGTCATTTCACATAAGGGTAAGATTACTATATTAATAGTACAGCTGTCCTCAGGTGATTTTGAATGCTTTGGTAAATACTGCCTGGCTGTGCTCATCTCCATTTTGTTGGCTTTCTCTGTCATTTTTCTCACTTCAGACACTGCAGTTGAGCCACAAGAAAGTTTAGAGGACACTGCTTATCTGATGCACCTTCCTACAGAGTAAAGTTCTTCAGAGAAGCCCCGTTAGGACACCTCACAGAGAACCCTGATAATTCACTTGTTATCTACGGCCTCACACTGTTCTGAGCAGCATTCGGCTGCCTCGAAACTCTCCCAGCGCTGCGTGCTGGACAGAGCACATCTATTTCTAAAAGGGACCTGAGGACGCCACAACCACTTTGCGTCCCCGCCGAATCGAGCCCCGGCACGGACACGCGGACACGCCGCTCCTCATATCCCAGCCAGGCCCTGCCCGCAGCCTCCCGTCACGCGCCGGGACCGCTCAACCGCCACAGCACCGGGCCGCTCTCGCACCGCCGTTTGGCGGCGGACGGTGGCAACGCGCAGGCGCGGCGGGGCCCGGGCCCAGCGCGCAGGGCGCAGGCCCGGTGGCGTGCGTGGAGGCGGGTTTGAACGGTGGCGGGTACCGGAGCCTCTCGGTGCTGCGCCGCGCCGCTAATGGAGCCCGTCCTGAAAGGTACCGGCTTCTACCGCCACAGCAGGTAGCGCTGGCGGCCGGGCCGCACTGCTCCTGGCGCGGCGAAAGGGAGCCGCCGGGCCGCAGCGGGCCGCGTTCACAGCGCTGACCCGACGCCCCTCTTCTGGCGGCCCTTTCTCCGGTGCTTCCCGGCAGGGCTGCCGGCGGAGAGTGGCCGGGCCTGCCGGAGCCGCTGTGGGGGTTCCCGCTCGCCTCCTTCCGCGCCCTATCCTCTCCCTGCGGGCGGCCCGGCGCTGAGTCTGGGACGGGACCGAGCCCTCGGGCGGGTCAGTGTTCTGCTCGGCCGCCTGGCGTGGCCCCCGCGCGGGTGAAAAGCCCGCCGGTGGGCGCGGGAGGGCTGGGGCGGGACGGAGGGGATTTCGCTGCGGGGCTGCTCTGACCGATCGCGAATTCGCCGCACGCCGGCGGCGCGGCCTGGCCGGCCTGGTGGGAGGCTGGGCGGCGGTGAGCGGCCGGTGGGGCGGGCCGGGCTGGAAGCCAGGCAGCCTCGGGCGGGGGAGGCAGCGGCTGCCCCGTGGGGCGGCTCTCGGTGCGGAACTGGCCGGCGCCGCCGCCACCCACCGCTGCCGGCCCGCATCGGCGCTCGCCTCGCTCTTCCTGCCCTGGTCGGTCGTGCTGCGTCCTGCCTGACTACTTGTACGTCCTCTTAAACTTCTGCCTCTTTAGGTTGACCTCTGATGTTTATTTTCCACACTGTCACCGCCCTCTCTGAGACTTTCAAACATAAGTTGCCCTTTACAAGAACTGAGCTCTACTCTGAGCTCTTTTAGTTCAAAAAAAAGTTCCAAATCCTTCCTCATTTTTCTTTCCATCAACTGTTCAAAAACTAAAAAGTGCCTTGTGTTTTGTTGGAGTATATTTGGTTAGCTAGAATTTGCTCATTATTGTAAAATATACCTTTGATCCTACTGCAGGTGCATGCAGCTTTGAAGCGATGTGCCTCTAAGTTCCCAGTTTGACCTTCACTGAAATGCTGTTTTTCTAGGAGAATTATAACTGTGAAGGTTCTAAAATATTTGAAATAAGAAGGAAGTATTTTTTTTCGAATGCGAATGCAATATTTTTCACAATAGAGCAATCAAGAAAAAAAGCAACTCTGGCAAAAGCTGCCCTGGTCCAGTAGTAGAGTGAACACAAGAGCATGTTGGAGTAGACTTAAGTTCCCACATATATCTAAAGTCATAGAACTGATAATAAGATTTTCCCCTTTGTTTTGGCTAAGGACATGTTTTGTGTCCCATATTTCTCTTGTATGTTAAAAGTATTTCTAGGAATTATAAAAATATGTTAGTCTTTATAGAAGTACTTATACTGTTGAAGCATTATTCTGGTTTTCTTTTAGAAAGAAGGGAGCTCACTTTACATAATAATGAGACAGAATTACATAAATAGTAACTAAGATACTTAAGCAGTATTTGCCACGGATGACCCTTTTAAATTGACACTTTCAATTTTATTCATGGATTCTGAGAGCTGCTCAGCCTACGGTTCATGTCAAGTTGGGTTTGGTGCAGCAGCATTCCTCCAGTTTTCTGAAACTTTCCCAATTCATCATTTGAAGTTGGAAATTGGCATGGCTGATGGAACTGTGGGTCACTTCAGTGTCTGTCCTGGGTAAAATTAATGAAGTTATTACTGTAAGTTTCATTGCTTATCCATCCATGTTTGTTTAAAGAACTCAAACAAGGCTGGTTTCATTCCTTGAAGACAGCATTAGTCTGGTTGATAAAGGAAGCTACTTAAAAGCAATATACCTAAAGCTACGTAAAGCAGCTGACATGAAATTGTTTTAGCGCCTGTGATAAGTACTTAATTTGAGGTGATTCTGTATAAATAAGGTGGAATTTGAAGTCAACCAGAAATTGTTAAGTATTATTTCTGCAGCTTTCTGTGAGTTTGGGAAGGAATAATTCCATGTGTAATTCATTATGTTCTGTAACTTGTTACATCACTTTGTACATCACTTTTGTACATCAATTCCCATATAAACCTAAAGATTAGCAGTGATTAAATAATAAGGGTAAGCAGTCATGTAAAGATACAGCATTGCTTGTTGAGCTGGTACTGTGTTTTAAATAGACCAAGTGAAAAGTTCTGTAACTACTGTCAAACTTCTGAGTTCGTTCCATTATAACTAATTTAATGGACAGAAATACTCTGAAAAGAACATTCTGCTGCTAACATCTGATACTCAGTTTATTAAAAGCTATACTTGCTACTGAATGGAATATGTGTAAAAGCAAAACTTTGTTGGAAAGGCCATTTAACCAGTCTTACCTTAGCATATACTGAATTAACTGTTTTCTCTCTTCTGATCCAGGTATTTCTGCATTTGTAGAAGTTTGGTCATCTAGCAGAACAGAAAATTACTCAAAAACCTTTGAACATCAACTTCTTGATATGGGAGCAAAAGTAAGGAAATTACTTTGAAATAAATAGAATAGGAAAACTCTTAATTATGAAGTACCTTGCTTGTGTTTGTCATCTATATTTCTTTGTAGTATGGGTTTTTAAACTGCAGGGGGGGAAGATAATCACAGACCTGAGAATAGATGAATGTGCTGTAAAATACTTATTAGTGACAGATGGGAAATGTATTTAAAGCCTCTTTGTATGTTAATATGATAGCGTGCATTTGTTGTGAAGTGTTGGGATTGCCGCATACTGTGGGCAAACTAAATCTACATGTTGCAAACCTGTGGTTTACCAGTATGTACCTGATGTTATTTTGTTTTCTTTAACTTGTAGGCAGCTATTCTGTTGTTATGATGATATTTTCTAACAAAGTACCATGGCATCTTGTTCTTCCATTCACCCTCACACCTTCAACTTCAGTGCTTCAACTCCAGAAAGTGCTAGTAAAAATACATCTGAGAGTATATTCATTGGTCCTGGATACCAAGATACTTAAATATTGTGGGTTTCTATCTTCTAAGAAGTAATAAATGGGCTTGCCACCAGAAATCTTTGGAGAAGCTGAATAATTTTCTTAAAGCTAAATACATGTCCAACGTGTTGAAAGCCAAGTATAGTGATGCAATTGAGAATGTAACAGAAAGCTCCAGAGCTATTTCCATTTGGCTGTGCTGAGAAGTTGCTGCTCTAAAAATATGAATTGTATTGGTCTCACAATGTCAACAACTACAACAACTGATCAGTTTTATGTGTAGGATGTTTTTTCTCCACAAAAGGAAACTTTGGTTGTGAAGAATGGAGTATCTAGAACTGAAAATGTTATCAGTTAGTTGTCAATAGAGGCTGATAACTGATACTTTGATCAGTTGTACAACACAATGAAAATGTCAGGTATGATGTTAGCTGTAGTGACTTAAGTTTTCTGTGCTTCTCACCTTAAAGTATTCCCTTATAATTTTTTTTTGTTTGTAGTTGATTCAGCCCTCCCTCAAAACTAAAAATGATTGTTATTGATGAGAATTTATTTAAAGGATGAGGTTAGCTGTACTCTTTAAGCCTGTGAGTTCTTTGCTAAAGAAAAGATGTAATTTGGCATTTCTTTGAATAGTGGCAACTACTTTCTGTAGTGGCTGTTGCATAAGAAGTGATGTTTGGCTCCATAAATAAAAATGTTGCAAGATTAGTGATACTGAAGAGAAGCTGCCAAATTAATGTATTCTGTGATTAAGTTATAAAAGACATACCCATCATTAACCAATTGACATGAGATAAATGCTTTCCGACCACCTGCAAAACAAGGGGATATTTTTCAAGTTTTAGATCCTTCTGCATGACAAGAGGGAGGCAGAAGATTAAGTAATTCATTGTTTAGAAGCAGAGTGCTTAGTTTATATTTAACTAATAATTAATAGATGTAAGAACCAAACAATTGTAACTAATATAATCAATTATTTCTTAGTATAGACGTATTGTATGTCAAAATTTTCAAAAATCGTAATGCATGTGTAATAATTATGTGAATACAAGTAACACAAGAGGATCCAGTCTTTGGAACACTTATGGAGGATGATCTACAGTGTTCTCCAGCAGTCAATACAGAATGCCACTTAACAGTATAATTGACCCTGTTGTTAAGTTTATTTCTCTGTTTAAATACATCTGGAGTTGGGAGATGAAAATGGTAAACTAGAGAAAAGAAGTTTGAAAACAAAGGCTGCTCTAGCCCTCTAGCATGCATTGCATTGGCTTGACTAATGAGACGACTTTTGATTGCTTGAGGCTTCTTGCGAAGATCAGAAAGATCAAGAGACCTTGACATAATGTTTAGAATAAGTCTTTACACTGATGGTTTATAAATTAAAAATGGACTATGCTAGCTAGTTTGGCATTTCCTGATTATCAGACTTAAAAATGAGCTCTCTGTGTACTTCTCCAGGTTTCAAAAACTTTGAACAAGCATGTGACCCATGTAGTCTTCAAAGATGGACGTACGACTACATGGAGAAAAGCACAGAAGATGGGTATAAAAATAGTTTCGGTGCTCTGGGTGGAAAAGTGAGTACTTGTGAATATAATTAATATGACCCATTCCAGAAATAGTGGATCCTAGTATTGTTTTATTTAAAAACTTAAGTACAGTACCTGTTTGTTTTTTTTTTTTAATGTACTTGAAATAGTGATAAATCTTTGAGTAAATGACTACTTTCCTATGACATTATTCCCATTATAAAGCATGTTATTTGCATTAAAAGGTAAAATAATAACTCTTGAAAAATTAATGCGTTGAAGTAGTTCCACAGTGTATTTGTTAACCATACAGTGTTCTACTCCTTTGCTCTCAGACGGCATGCAGAGGCAGTGAAGACCAGATATTTATGTCGAATAGAGTTCTTCCATTTTCATATGAATAAGCACATTTCATCACATCACGAACATTCTACTGTTTCTTTACTTAATAGGATATCTCCTAGCAATAAAGAAAAAGATCCATATGTAGTCTGGCTTTTAAGACATATGGCAAGTTCAGAACAGCACTGCTTGAAGATTCTCGATTACCATATGGAAAAAGTGAAATTTAAAACAAAAAAAAGTCACATTTCAGCTGTGCAGCCAGTCCATGAGAATTTGCTAGTCTATAGCTTCCTCTTTGAGTTCACAAAGTGGTTATGCGTCCCAACTTAGATTTCAGATGAAGTGTAAAAACACGTTGGTTAAGAATATGCATATGTTATACTTCAATACTCCAATCAAGAAATTGCTGTGATGTTGGAAATTAGAGTCAAGTAAAGAGGCCCTTTCTTATACCCATTGTAATATGCATGGAGAGATAGAATTCTGCTAAGTGCCAAAGTAAAAATAAATTTAAAAAAAAAAAAAAAAAGGTGGGGGTTAAAACTGAGCTCTGCAGCCACTTAGATACAGACAAGTACAACCACAAAACTGGTGATGTAAGTCTGTTAGCCAAAAAGGAAATCCATGTAGTTCTGCAGAAGCATGGAGCTTTGAGATCCAGGTGCAGGAGCATCAAGAAACTTAACTGTTGTTTGGACACCAGCAACAAAGAAAAAGGCAGGAGAAAAGATCTGGAGGGAAAACTTAAGATGTTTGGGATGAAAGAGAAGGCTAGCACCTTCCTGGTGTGTTTTGAAATGTTCCTAGTATTGTGCTCAGGACAAGGCAAGGTCTTGGTATGTGCCTTAGAAGATGAGGTTCATCTGAACTGGGGGAATCACCTGAAATAGATGTATTTTATTGTGGAGGAGGACCTAAGCTGTGCATTGTGATTGAACTTCTCTGTAATCTTTTTCTTCTGCCTTTTATTTTAAAGTTAATGCCAAAAGGTACACAAGAACTTACAACTTAGATTGATGTATACCCTAGACAGAATTCATAGGAATATCATATCCTTGAGCAAAGTATAGGTCAGGAGTGGTAAAAGCTTACATAAGAGACAGTAATGAATAGTCTCGCTAGACATAGGGTTATTCAAATGAGGCACAGACAATGAAAAATTAAAATTAGTCTGTGAGTCTGTGCTAGGGTACATGCTAAATTTTTTTGTAATAAGATGAGGGAACTGGAGTGCCTGACTTTAAATTATATGCCTAGTATATCAATATCTCAGAGACTGGGTGGTCAGAAGACAGTCTGTTGAACCCTGGGACAATGTAAACAAGAAGGACTGAATAGTATATGCTAGTAAAATAGTGGTCCTGTATGAATGGAAGCTTTGTTTGAACCTGATAACTGTGTGAGCAAATAGTGCAGTGTTTGTATGAGCTGAAGTTTTAGCATTACTACAAAAGGATGGCTTGATTACCAGCTGCTCTATTCAGTAGCAAGTGGAGTGTTCTCAGAATAGTCAGAAATGCTGTGAAATGTCATTTCAGGAAACATAATAGTAAGGGGCAACTTTCTAGTATAGACTGGGGATTGGGTGACTCCTGTTGGAGTGTAGTTTAAAACCCAATATTCCAGTTATTGCTTGGTCTTAATTGGTTTGTGGATGGTTGCTCTAATTATTTCAGAGGCCCTTCTTGTCAGTATGGCCACAGTATAAAATCAGTGTTCATACTGGAATGCTAAAACCCAAGTTCTGTGACAATGTTCAAATTTAAAAAGAAGACTACTTAAAATGGGAGAAGTTCTGTTGAGAAGGAGCTATGGCAGCAAAGGGAATAAAATTCTTGCTGCTGCCAAGGAGACTATTTAAAGCATAACTCCTCTTAAGCGTATCGGAAAGAAGATGATCACATTGTGTGAGGGGAAAATTGAGATTTTGGGACTTACAGTAAATGTTTTCATAGCATTGTCAACTTAGCACTAGTGAAAAATCAAATGAAATAGAACATAAAACCTCATGTAGTGAAATGATAGCGTTTTATCATGGTTACATTTGGAATGTTGCTGAAGGATGACAACAAGCATGACTGAAGTTATAAAATAGTTTTCTCACAAGATGTGATTGAAGAGACACGAATACTTGAGCCTGGAAAAGAGTGAGAGTGGAGGGGAAGAGACTCTTGTGAACACAAAGGCTCATACGGAAAGGCGGAATAGGAAATTAATGCTGATTTTCCTTTTCACTAGGAGAATTGGAATGCATCATATTGATATATGTCTGGAGGCAGATTCAGAGAAAACAGTACATGATGGTATTTAGCAAAACATGGTTAGGCTACAGAACTCCTTGTTGCAGAATCATAGTCAGCAAAGATTTACATGGGTTTAAAAAAATGCTGAAGCAATTAAACAGCTAGTTTTATCAAAAAACAAATACAGTATTGCATCTGACCATCCCTAAATCAGAAACCTGTGAAACATAGCAAAGTAAACTGGAAATTTGGCTGTGTTTTCATGCTTTCACATGCTTTTGGGAATCTTGATATTGGAAACAGGATGTTGCAGTATATGTTATTTAATCTGGATGCTACTTTTTGATGTTTGAGCTGTGAAAACACCAGACAAGGAAGTAAATTGTAAACAATTACTCCAGCATTTCTTGATTATTCTGTTTTGTGCTAAGTGCTCTTCGACTTAACAGCTAGTGGGCCCCTAATTCCAAACTGTTATGTGCGTACACTAGTGTTGTCTTCCCCTGAGCAGTGCTTGAGCCTCTCAGGGGAACATGCCCTACGATCTGAAAAATGCTATAATACATTTCTCCATTGAAGCCAGCATAAATGCTTTCCAATGATCTGCTTCAAACTTGTATTGGAAGCTTCTGCTTTATTGTATAAGCATCTATTTGAATCGAAACTGAATGCAGTTTTACAATATAATAGGAAGTAATTTGATTGAGAAGAAGATTGTTTAAATTAAGAGGACAACTGAAATTTTAAAAAAAGTCATAACTCCAGAGTAAATGTATTTTTAATTAAAAAAGTTTTGCTTTCTTCATTTGTTTTGTTTTCTAAAAACAGTAGATATGTCTAACTTAAGAAATAGTGCACAAAATCATGGACTTGCTATAAGATTCATGCAAATAAATTGTGAGCTTACTGGAAAATGGGTGACAGTTTTGAGATCACTGAAAAAATATTTAGTGCTTCTTCAACTCAAATACTGCAATATGCAACCTAAAAAACCCCACCAAAATCCAACAAGAAATAAGACAGGATTGCTAGAATCTGTATCCGAGTTAAAACCTAATACTTCAAAATCAAACCCATAATTGGGAAACTCTACCTGTGTGTTAGTGTGGTAACTTATGTCACAAATAAGATAGATAAATCTTTTACATTCGAATTTGTCTGCAAAGTAAAAAATTCTTGTAAGATATTTAATGGTCAAATTTTCTTCTGTTTAGCTTCCCTGAATCTGTTAAATCCCTGAATTTAATGTAAATTTTACTGTAATCTACATCTATGTAGATTATTATCCAGAATTTAATAACAGCCACTGAAGTCCAGCATATTGAATATCATCTCTGTTGGATGCTCCAGAGGACTCTAAACTCAGTTTGACAAATACATGTAGTGCTTTGGCTCTTTATTCAAAACGGAGTAGCTAAGCATTCAATTATAATTCTACAGATACAAACTTTATAGTAGTTAGATCACTAGGTGTCACTAGAATCACAGTTTTGAATGGCTTCTGGGGAAATTCTAATGTAGTCAATATACTAAGGTTCCTTAGTCTTTGCCATAATTGGTTTTATTGTTTATTATTTGAGAATAAATATTTTGATAAAATATTTTGATAAAAATAACTTTAATTTGTGTATTAATAACCAAATTCTTGTCTCAACATCACAGAATCACAGAAGAAAAAATCACAGAATGTTAGGGATTGGAAGTGATCTCAAAAGATCATCGTCCAATCCCTCTGCTGGAGCAGGAACAGCCAGATGAGGTTACACAGGAGGGATTTCAAGCGGGTTTTGAATGTCTCCAGAGAAGGAGACTCCACAAGCTCCCTGGGCAGCCTGTTCCAGTGCTCCATTACCCTCACTGTGAAGAAGTTTATTCTCAAATTTAAATGGAACCTCCTGTGTTCCAGTTTATACCCATTTGTTGTCACCAAGAAGAGCCTGTCTCCATCCTTGTGACACNGTCTCACCAGGGCAGAGTAGAGGGGAAGGAGGACCTCTCTCGATCTACTAACCACCCCCCTTCTAATACACCCCAGGATGCCATTGGCCTTCTTGGCCACCAGGGCACAGTGCTGGCTCATGGTCATCCTGCTGTCCACCAGGACCCCCAGGTCCCTTTCCCCTACACTGCTTTCTAACAGGTCATTCCCCAACTTAAACTGGAACCTGGGGTTGTTCCTGCCCAGATGCAAGACTCTACACTTGCCCTTGTTATATTTCATTAAATTTTTCCCTGCCCAACTCTCCAGCCTATCAAGATCTCCCTGGATGGCAGCACAGCCTTCTGGCGTGTCAGCCACTCCTTCCAGTTTGGTGTCATCAGCAAACTTGCTGATAGTACACTCTATTCCCTCATCTAAGTTGTTGATGAATATATAGAATAGTACTGGACCCATGGATTTATGGATGTCTAGATTGCGCAATTGCTCCCTAACCCAGTCCTCGTCAACCAAGGCAAACTCCTCCACTGTTCTGCCTTCCTCTGGGGCCTCAGGGGCTCCTCAGCACAGCCTCCAGCAGAGTAGACAGAGACAAAGAAGGCATTCAGTAACTCTGCCTTCTCTGTATCTCCTGTCACCTGGGCACCCACCTCATTCATCAGTGGGCCTACATTGCCTCTAGTGTTAGTTTTATCTGACAGGTATTTGAAGAAAGTCTTCGTCATCATCCTTAGTGATCAGAAATATGGTAGGTTGTATCATATTTAAAGATAATATTAGTCCCACTGTTTTCAAGTCAGTCATTGAAATGAAAATACAGATAAAACTAGGGCTAAGATGTCAGTTGGATTTTTGGTTTTGTACTTTTGAAAAAAAGTTCACATAGATTGCTCATCAATAAGGGGCTATTTTTAGCATTGCATTTACAGAGAGAAGGCAAAGAACTGAGACTAATGGGTAAGATGTAAAGGCCAGGACCAGATGAAGCCTCCTGCCTCATTTGCTTGAATAGAAGAATCTCCTGTCCCTGCCCCCACCCCATGACATTCTGTAGATTGTAGCTGGGAGTTTAGTGTCATCACAGTGACCAAGTTCAGGTTAATATCACTAGCTAGTGAACGATGAAAGTCTACAGTCCTCATGCAAGTCAGGGCAAGATTTGAGATTGGTGAGAATCAGGCCAGAAGGACTTAATACAGTGAGTTTTGAAGATGTAGGAATCTCTGAGTTTCAGAACAGCAATTTAGAGGGCATCATCAGGAAGAAAAAAGTTGTATCACGTCCCATTTGGTATGTCATACATAGTTTTGTTTGTTTGCTTATAGCATTACAGTAGTTATGCTAAAGATATTCACTTAGGAAGGGTTGGTGTTTCATTATTAAAGGACTTAGACAACTCTTTTTGCAATAAAGACTCTCATTCTTAAAAACACCAAACCTTCTCTAATTTATTATACAGGTGTCGAGAAACTGGACTACATGTTGATGAATCCTTATTTCCTGCAGTAGACACTAATGAAGGATTACCACTACTGATTAAAAAAGTGAGCATGTGTTTTTGTTTTTAAATAGGCCTAGAGTAGTGAACTTTAAAGTTTGAACTTGACTTCCTGACCTCAGGCATTTGAACTGTTTATTTTCAGAACAATCTGTGAACTCTACCTGTCCATCTGAGTAGGTTTTTAAAGGTAGGCTATGACTGTGATGACGTGACATCTTATCTGAAGAAAGGATAATAAAAGTAGAAGTTTTGTATTGGTGAATAAAGAAATTAAGTTTTAAATTAAAATTACATAATGATTCTGTAATAGAAAAAAATGACTGCCATGTGGCTTATGTTTTACCCTAAAATCCTGATATTAAAAAGTTAAAATCTTTCAAGCTTTAGTTTTGCTGCAAGCAAAAAAGAAAAGATGGTGGCTTAGTCTCCTTTTTACTAAAATCTAGCTTAAAAATAACCTGTTACGTTCTTTCTTATTTAATATTGAAGTTCACTTTGGAAAATGTTAACTTCTACAATTATCTGTGATTCTGAAGTAGGTCATAGTAAGTAGCATAGAATTAAACAGTGATAATAAATACTGTGATAAAGTGGCAGGTAAATACAAAATGTAGTTACTTCTGGAAGTTTTATACCATAGAATTAATAGTTTTGTGTGTCTTGTAGCATAAATGTATGCAGCCAAAAGACTTTGTTGAAAAAACTCCAGAAAATGATAGAAAGCTGCAGAGAAGACTGGACCAGATGGCTAAGGAATTAGCTGTACAAAAGACAGCAGTTAGTGCTGGTAAGAACTATTTTGGACTAAAATTCAAATATCCTAAGTTATTTCTTTAAAGCAGTTGATGGGTTTTTGTTTATTTTTATTTTTATGCATCTCACCATGAGAAATAAAGTTGACTTACTTCTTCTGGAGTTCTTTGCAAGTTTTGGTATTAAGGCATCTGTAGTGATGTTAGGTATAAGGAACCTATTTTTTTCAAGTTTGTTTTTTTTTAATATCTGAAGTTGTTATAGTATGTAAATATTAATGTACAAATGCATTTTCTTTGTGTAGAAACTGATGTACCAGTTTTACTATTTGAAGACAATGGTTCGCTTCTATACAGCCCTGTTAATAAGATAAAAGATGAATGCAGTGCAATGGAAAGAAGAATAAAGGAGATGAAGGAAAAAAGAGAAAATCTTTCTCCTACTGGTAAGGAGTTGGATTTTCCTCATCCATGGACATGCACAAAGGGCTACCATCTTTATTGATGAATTTTTGCACGCTCGCTCTGGCCTTAATATTTTTTTTTCATATCTTGATTGTGTGTCTTCCCTTCTTCCCAGATTTCGATTATGTGTGAATGCTGTAGCTTTTAGTTTCTTTCTGTTGAAAGGCAGAAGAAGTCATCGAAGACAAACATTGCAAAAAGGAATTTCGTAATCACTAGACTGCTCACGAGGACTAAGTTTAAGCTAAACTTTCTGAACATGTAAATTTGCACTATCACAACTTGGTTAAGCTTTACAGCAAGACTCTAGATCTCATTTCCTGTTAAATTTTAATGTGAATGTTGTACTTGACAAAGACTGTAATGTTATTACTCCCAGTCTAACAGTTTAAAAAGGAGTTCAAAATTGATGTGACTTTGTCCAGGTATTGAAGAATGAGATTTTTAAAAGGTAAATGAATTTGAATGACCTAATTGAATAAATGTAGTTGATTTAAAAATGCAGATTATAGTGAATTAAAACTACACTGGAGTTTTCAGATAATATTTTAGTGTTTGCATTACTTTACTGTGGAAGTATGAGGTCTAAGTCATTAGGTTATGCCAGTTATTATAAAACCTCTTGAAATGTGGAACATCGGGGAGGGAGTGGGGACAATCTGTAGTGTTTAAAGTTTTAAGAGATCTAGTCAACTAGACTGTGAGTTTCTAATTTCAAAAAATAATTGTGGGAGGAAAGCGAAGAACATGGAAGAAAACGAAATCTTGTTTATTTTAGCGTAGCTTGCATTTGTTTTCTCTTTGAGTTTTAAGGTAATACCTTCAAACGTTTGGAAAAGCATGTATAAAGGCTTTGTTGCTAATTGCAGAATTTGACAGATTTTTTAGTAAAATGCCTTAACTGGCTTAGAAAGGTCTATAATGTTTTGTAAATGGTTTGTCATCACTCTCTGGTTTCAGAAAGTATGGTGCTGAGTTATCTAGGGAAAAATTGCTTAGAATTGTAGAATATCCAATAGCTTCTTCGTTAGTATGTAAATTTGAGATACTGTTGAGCAGTCTATAACTATTTATATGATTATACTTGGTAAAGCAATGAGTTGTCTCTTACAATTGAGTTCTTTTGAAATATGGATAGATGGTATAGAAATCTGTATGTTTGCAAATAGGGCTAACTAGTTTATTTTGTACAAATTCCTAGCTTCACAAATGTTTCAAATACCTCCAAGCAGTTCACCGGGAGACTGTGTGCTGTCTACTCGTGTCTTACCTAATTCAGAAGATACATTGTTACCAGGTGACTAACACAACTTTATGTATTACAGAAATGAAAAATAGTACGTTGCCTGTATATCTTATTTTGGAAAGTACGGTGTACTAAAATGGGAACTGTATATATTTGCTCTATCATTTTGATTTTAAGCTGAATTATTTTAGTTTTTCTTAATTGCCAAATTATGTAGAAGTAAGAATTCAAGGAAAATAGAGCCTGAGGAATCACATTGGGTAAATGCTCTATCTTATTGCTGTGTTGCTTGCCTCACTTCATTCCTCACACCATTCCCCATTAATGGCTTCTTGTCCTGGCATGGCGTCAGTCTTCTCTGCTCTTGCAGTGATCTTGTCTAGAATACTGAGTGCACATTAAACAGTGTGATGTGGGAAGCAAAAGAGATATGAGGCACACATTTCAGAGAATTGAAATATCTCCCAAATTTTCAATTGGGAAAACTTGAATTTAAAAGGAAATCTAATGTGTTTTCAAGCTTAACAAGCATAGAATAAATCAGTTTTTAAAATGTTTTATGGTTGCAGATAAATTCAAGTCGTTTGTTGTCAAGGTACTTATGTTAAGGGTTTGTTCCTCTGCTTTGGCATAGTAGCAGGATGAAAGGAAGAAGATTGTAGTAAAGGCTTTTGAGCTGCATCGGCATGCGTCTTAATGGCATTAATCATGAATGCAATGGATACGTGCTTCAGACCACATGTCTTTTGTCAGCCACGTGAGCAAAAAACTGAAGTCAGATTTTGATGTTTGATCTCAGTAGAAAAGTAAGGAGATGTCAGCCTTTAGAATTCATAATGAGGGCTACTCGAGCACTCTGCCTACTCTCTGTTCTACCCCAATAGTAAGCTACACCGCGTGCTGTTTTCAGGTGTTGTATTTTATTATCATTGTACAGGAGTTCTGTCATGCTGGCTTACATGAGAACAGGAGCAGTGTCTTGTAGCCTGAGGCAGCTTCGTATGTCTTTGTACACTGTTAGGGAGAAGTAATAGCTTAACACTGGAAGTAGCATAGCTGTGCCAACTAACTTTTTTTATTTTGGTAATTTAGTCATGTGCTGATGAGGTTGATTACTGTGATTTGAGAGCTTTACCTTGAGTACGTCTCTCCAGCATTACAACTGCACAATGTAGTTTTACATTCAGAATAGACCTCCACATCACATTACAATATTCAGCATAGTTTCCACCTCTGATTCTCTGGGACAGTGGCCCTTATGTTTGTGCTTGCGAGATCACATGAGAGCATGTTGGTTAATAATGGTTTAAAATGTTCAAGAAAGCAGTTTAATTTGAAGATTGAAGTTAAGACTTTTTCAGTTGTCAATATGGGAGTCTGATCGTGTCATGTGAAACTTCTTTCATCTCCGTATATTTTGTTTTTCTTAATTTAACTAGCTACACTCTATGTCTAGGAATAGTATTTATATTTAGTAAGCAAATAACATCAAGACCTCCTCTAAAACCAACAGGAGCACTTATAGAGGAGTATTGCTAAAACTTTGCAATCAACATGTATTTGAACAGAATCACAGGATGGTTAGGGTTGGAAGTGACCTCTGAAGATCATCTAGTCCAACCCAATCAAATATAAACAAAAGGATCTGTTGCAATAATAAGGTTTTAGAATGACAGGATTTTAAAAAATACATTCTGAATAGTCAGAGATATTAGCTTGTTTCAGAGGCATTTATTGTGAGACGTATTAATAGATTCTGTATATCATCTCCCCCAAAATAATTTCATAAGAATGGCTACAAGAAATGATATACTTTTCCATATTCTGCTTATGTTTAATACTTTGTGTTACTGTATCTGGTATGATAACTATGATGTATTTAATTTCATCTTAACTGCAAAAACTACGAAGTGGTGGTAATACTGTGGTAGTAAACATTATTATTGAGTTTCCAGTATTACTCCAGCTAGCTTTATCACTGTAAGATCTTGCTGGTTTTCTCCACAAATGCAAAAGCGAGTTCCTCTGCTGCTTTGTTTCAAGAAAGCAAAGCAGGACTTAGGGGTACTTATTACTACAGCAGAAGATATGATGGCTGAAGCTATTGTAGCTTCTTGTCAACATAAAATGTCCTTTGTTTCTAATCTATTTTTTGTTTAGTTTTTGATGACTTGCCAGAGAACTGGCTAAATTCTAGTTTTATTTTAGTAATTTCATATGTATTTTACTAAGAAACTGGTACTCTTTCTGTTTCATTAAATAAATTTATATTGCCACTTTTCATATTTTGCAGGAGAACCAATGGAAGACTGCTTGAACTCAAGTTACAGTTATCTTTGGAAAACTGATAAAATAAGGAGACAGAGAACAGAGGCAGTAAAACACACCTGTGATACTTGGACTGACATTAGTCTATCTATGAGTGCATCAGTGAATTCTCCTTCAAATAGCTATGAGCAGAAGAGCTTAACACCAAAATGCCACAGCAGAAGAAGCTTAAGAAAGAAACAGATTTTGCAGCACACTTTGGATGACACATTGTCTTTAGAAAAGGAAGGTCTAAAAACATTTCCAAAGAAAAATCAGAAGGATGAAAAGAACATGACCACTTCAGTTGGAAATGGAAGTTCTCTTCTCCCAATCAAGGGCTTGGGTCATGTAACTCCTTCCAAAAAAACAGATGGCTTGAATACTAATTCATGTATGAACAGTGAAGACTTCAATACATGTTCATTAGATAGAAGCTTCCCTGATGACAGAAATTATTGTATTCTTAAAGACAAGAAGAGGCAGAAACTACAAGTGCCACCTAGTTTGAAACTGGCTACCTCAGAGCAGAGCGCCTCAGGGTCTAAAGAGTTCTTGCAAGCAGTTAATACATATAGCAAGTCTTTTTGCACTGAAGATGCTTCTTATGAAGACTTCTTTGCGTCATCTAATGTGAATGAAAATGAGGCACAGGTACAAGTACCAAAGGAATCAGAGGTTCTTCCTGAAGTTTGTTGCAAAGACTCTTTTACAAGCATGGACTCACTTGATCTGAGTTTCTGTAAGCCACGTTCTACCTCCAAGAAAAATAAGAAAAAGTCTATTCCAGCAAATGATCTTTCAGTAAAGAAAAACTTCAAACCAACTGAACATCCTGGAAGTGTGCCATTAAATTATACATCAGATGGTGAAAAAGCTGACACTGCAGAAGCTCCAGATTCTGATGATGTGAGTAGGCTGCCTCAGAATGCTCATGAAAACTCCTACAGAACCAATGTGAATTACTGTGCTCATACTACTGGTAAGTCACTACATAGAGCTGGAAAATGAAAAGATATCATACTGCATTAGATATACACATCCAACTAAATTGCAAAATGAACTGCCATTCCCAAGGGAAAAATATTTCAGAATTGTACCAAAAGAAGAAAATGCTGCGGTACTGACTTTATTTTTTAATAAAATAAATGATCCAAAAGAACACTCATTTGTTTTCTCATACAGTACAAACACAAAGAAGTCACCAAGAGATAAGGAAACTGTGCTCATAAAATGCAACAAAAGTAATGTGAGCTGCATTTTCACCTAATGCTTGATATTGTGTAAACTTTCTGCTGCTATTCAAAGTCTGTTTAAGAAACCAAAGTCTTTCTGTTTAAAATGTTATGATGCTCCTGTAAATTGTTTATAAGTAACTCCTCATCATAGGGTCCCTTGTTCAAATTATTTTTATTTCAAAAGTTAAAATTGCTATTTTAGATTAATTGCAGTGAATAAAATCTCTAGTGGAAAAAAAAATATTTGAGTTGGCAATTTCTAACTTGTGCTATGATAGAGATTGAATAAGACATTTGAGGGCATGTGCAAGAGTTGCAATGTAGACGTCTTTTTTCACCATGGCTTTTTTATATGGAACTGATCTTAGGTTTTAATAACAATTTTAAGAGGTTTTTTTATATTTGAGCATTTTCGAGTTGGTTTAGCCTAGGCTGTTTCAATGTGAATGTATACTGGAATATTGAATCTCAGGAACTTCGCTGAAAGAATGTTTCTAACTTGCATTGGGATAATCATTTTCAGATTTTGATATTTTGAGCTCTGTTTGTCAAGCTTTACATAGGGTTAAATATTTGGAATTACAATAGTAAATTTTAGTCATTTGTTTTCCCTAGAAAATTATGCAGCAGTGCATTGATGAATTATATGAAATCAATAATTAAACGTTAAGAGCTCAACAAGCTTGGTGTCAGGCTTGTGAAATCATCCAGTGGAAATGTTGAACAGTAACTGTGCCTATATCTGTGGGTAATAAGTTGCTGAACTCTGAGCTGCTATTTTGGGTTCACTATATCTGTATTTTAATACCTACTGTGCATCATTGTAACACAGTTAAAAAAAATGTTGATGCAGATGTATGTTACACAAGAATAAGTGTATGAACCCACTGTGTGTGTTTTTTGTCATGTGGTAATGCAGTAGAAGATGGTCCTTAAATTATGTACTTTTAAACTTAGTTATGCCAGTTAATTGTAGAGTTAATTCTAACCTTTGAATTCTAGTGATGAAATTGTGATCAGTCTTCTAGCATGTTATGCTTTTATTTTCTCGCTGAATAACTTGTTTAAGGTAACAGGTTTTGGAGGAGAGGAAATAGGAACAGTACTCAGCAAACTAGTTATCCATGTTTGTTGTTTTTGTTAGGAACTTCTGTTAAGTCTCAAATTGTGTTTCTAGTGATTTGAATAGTATTTGCAATTTATCAGTGATGGCTATTTTCCCACATATAATGTATTCAGCTTCATGTATCTGTTGTAGTCAAGCAGAACCTCAAGTCTGACAGCTCAAATGAGCTTACTAGAATGAATCAATAACGAAAGATGAGTTGAATTTTCCCTAATAATGACGTTCTGTGGGAGAAAATGAAAACCTTATTTTAAACTTACTACTGTGACAATGTATGATGGAACACTTGATTTTTATTAAATACAGGTTTAATATTTCTTTTTTCTTGAATGTAAGTTATTTCTTGTCCTTGTTAATTAGTAAATAAATAGTAAATTGCTTTGTTTTTCTGTATGTTGTATATGATTTGAAAGCTGGGAAATACAGTACATTATTTTTAAAAGCTAAAGAATTCTTTTCACTCCTCATATATGTAGAGTTAGGAATAATCAAATATTCCCATAAAATTTAATTATATCTGTATATATTTTAAATATCAAACCTTTTTCTTGCCCCTTTCTTTTTCCTTGTGTTTTTAAGTCAGCAGCACTCTTCCCCAGTTTCTTTAATGACAAGAAATAAGATTTGATAAGCTTTCTTTCCACAAACTACTTGGAACATTTGATTTTAAAGTGAAAGTGTAATATGCAGGCTAATCTGAAACTAATTTTTCAACTCCTAATGCTTATGTTGTAGCAAACTTCAGGTTCCTTTGTAGGGTTCACTCAAGGCTGTCCAGTTCTTCAGCTGAAGAGCACAGGCATAAACATGGCTACTATTTTCATCTTACTCCCAGTCATAAATCAAGTAGGGAACTGTTACAGATACAAGAGTTGCAATTAATTAGGCATTTTAAGAGTATTAAAAGATGCTTTCGTATTCAGATTCACTTTTTCAGCTTGGCTTCTAGAGATGAAATAGATTTTCTATCCTTCTGATTAAACGAGCCATACCTGATAAATTTCAGTGCCCTGTAATCAATAAGTGCTGTGCAACTGGGTTTTGTGTGTCAATGCCTAAATTTTTAGCAGTTACAAAGTGAGGAAACCAGTGGCTTTTCTCCAACATGAATATAAGTTTATGGAAATGCAATAATGCTGTCTTTGTGGAAGCTAATGATCTGTGTTACTAGGAGAGTGTAATAACTTCTTTGTCATTTGTGTTGTAAATTGCTTTGAAATCCATTCCATCTGCTTTTCACTTTTTTTGTAGGGCTTATGGTAGGATGGGTTGGCACATGAACCACACAGTTTGGAATGCCAGTACTTGCTCAGATTTAATGACTATGACTTTTAATCTGAAAGCTACAACAATAAATAATATTGGGCAAGGAATGCAGGAGTACACTCTTTTAAGCTTTTTTCATCCTAAAATAATTTAGAAATTTGAACTCAGACTTGGCATTATTTCCAGTCTTAAAAATAAACTTAAGGCTTATTTGAGTTAATTTCAGCTATTTATGGTGAATGTGGGAGGGAAATATTATCTTAGTTGGCCAGAAGACATAAACTAAGACCCATGATAGTGTAATTAATGTAGTTAAATGTTAAGATGGGGAATATAGAATATCATTTTGTTATTTGGTGCAAAAATGATTAATTTATCTGAGTTTTACCTGAGGTTCTATGTGTTAGGTGCTTAATATTGCTAAGATACTGTTTGTCTTTAAAAACACACATGTGAAAACTTCCTTAGATTTGATGTGGGTTTTTTTTCCTCCAGTTTTGAAAGACAAGCTTATTAAAAATATTGCATTGTGTCCTCTACTGACATTTTATTGTCTTTTTAAAAAACTAATGAGAGATGAAGAAGAAAACTCTTTTTTCCTTGATTCTTTGTTTTATCCTCAGAAAAAAGTTTAATTGTAACTGATTATTAAAACAACAACATCAAAAAAAGACAAATATTTGTGTGTAGAGGAACAGGTTGAGGATTATTTTGATGTAGTCAAATTCACAAAACCTGATGACCCTTGTCGTGGAGTGCATAAAAGACTAGATAAAATAGGGCACAGAAGCTTTCGGAAGACTTGAAGAAATTGTGTTTTGGATAGGAAAAACTTGGTATTTGCCTATGCTGGAATAGTAACTACAATAATAATAACAATACAAGTTATTTAATATTCTGTGCATACATACCTGAAGGATTACTCATGATGACAAGTCCAAACTTACTGTCTTCATAACTTGAGTAAATAACTCTGTGGAAAAGTACAAAATAGTAGATAGGCTTAATATAACTTAATTTCAGTGACACTTCATTATGATATTCTTAAAGTAGAACACTATAGATAAACTTTTTATTAGACAGAGGTTATTAAAGTGATTGAACAAAACCAGCTCATTGTGCCTAATCATTGCTTTGCTTTTTAATTCAAAGGAAATATCAAATGGAATTCTGAAGATAAAATTCTGGTTCAAAACTTTTCACTGGTGATAAACGATCATGAATGAGTAGACAGTTAAATTGCAAATTGAAGTAAATCTAAATTGTTATAATGCTTCACAGGGCTATCAGAGTTGTTTATTTGGATACTGGTCATTGAGCATTGTTTTAGAAGAGAATTTAGGGGATTTAGTGGACCATGGTGGCATGAGTTGCCTGTGTATTTGAACTAAATTTAGGGATAACTAACAGTGCATGGAATTGCTTCAAAAAGTTCTGTCAACCGTATCTGAAAAACCATAGGAAAAGCTACTAAAGATGAAAACTCTTTACTTGTGACTGAGCAACTGCTCTAAAAAGAAGTAATCTGGGGAAAACATACAAAAGACAGTGAAGTTTGTGACCCACAGGATGGAAAAGCTGCGAAGTGCTTGAGAAGTCCTGATAAGTCAGGAGAGAAGAAGTAGGAACTGGATTGCAAAGAATAGTCCTTATTTATGTAATGCATACGATCCCCAAGCTGATCATCGGAGATGAGGGACATTGTCTCCTGATCCTGGTTCCCTTTAAATATGAAGAACTGGTGAGTGGCTCATCACTGGAAAGAGGCCCAAGCCTACAGACCTTGAGACAAAAGCTGTGGAGCTTGAGTATTCAGGCCAAGAGTGGCAAAAGGAATATTGCACCACTTCTCTCTGTCCCCCTGCAAGCCATCCCTCAAAAAAAAAAACCAACCCAAACCAGTAGATTGTCCTTTTACAGTGACTGAAATGACTTACTGAACAGAACACACATACCTTGCTTTACCCTCATCTCTGGGAGTGAAAGTGGTGAAATTTTGACTAGTTTAAAGGTTATAATTTGGAAATAAGTAATCATAATGAAAAATGTCATCATTTGTTGTGCTGTAATTTTTTTTGTTGTTCTGTCATCTCAAGGATTAAGAGTTCAAGTAGCTGACAGGAAAAAAATATATGCAGCCAGACTAGTAAATATGGATAGTACCCTTCAGTATTTTCCAAAAGTAATCAGAAGAAGCTTATTTAGGAGGAATTGAATTTAGGCCACTTTAATCACTAATTATTAAACTTAAACTGGTCTCATGCATTTCTTTGAAATGAAAAATTTATGAATGACCCAAAGTAGACTCCCTTGAATTAGATTTGGGGAAAACTACCTACTTAAATTTTCAGTAATTGAAACTTCAATGATCAAAAGATCAAAAATATTCATCTTATGCAAGAAGGCTAATTTCTCAAATTATTTTGAAGTTTATTTTTTAGTGCTTATAAAAGTAATGCTGACAGAGTTGAAGAATTAAATATATGTGAATTCACAAAATAGGCGATGAAAATACTGCTTTTTGGCAGCCCCATTAGAGCACATTCTTATGGATGGTGCCTTTTTCCAAATAATAAGACTGATTTACTGCATGCACATGCAATCCTTGCCAGCTAAGAGCTTGCTAGATTTGCTTGCAGCATGTTGTTTGAAAACATGTTTCAGACCTTCAGGTCATTTCAGATAAATGCACTGTGCACTGAAAGTGTTGACATATCTGAAAGAAAGGGAAAATGTAGCCACCACTGCTTCAAACTCTCAAAACAATGTATTCAGAGAAACTGCAAATTCTGTAAAAAATAGAAAGCAATGTAGCTGATTCTCCAGTTGTGGTTAATATATGGTTTTCAAAATACTGAAATTGGGAGTTTTACAAGTAGTTTATTTACAAGATCAGATACTGAAAGATGAAGTCAGATGCTTGGATATCATACTTTTTTCCATAACTGAAATACAATGTGAAAATAACTGGTACAAATGATTGACTTAAGTATCTTAATTGTGCATAGTTCTGTGTGCTATGATAAAATAATAGGTGACAATTTAATTTCATAAGGTTGAGTTTTTCATTTCAAGTTTCTAAACTTATACTTGGTTTCCAGGTGGTGAAAATGAAGTTTCAGAGTGTCATGTTACTGACGGCTTTCGCAAAGTTTTTAATGAACAAAAGAATAAGGACAATGGGGGGTTCAGAAAAAATAGAAGACTCCAAAAGGTCAGTTTAACTGGATATATTGATTGTTAAGCTCTTTCCTTTTCTTGGGAAATCACTGAGTACCTTTGTATGTACAAAAAAGAAATGCATTATTTATGCATCAACAACTTTAAAACCTTTCTGAATCTCACTGTCCTTGAAATGTTATGCAAACGGTGTTCAAAGACCATACATATAACCATGGAACTCAGCTTTCTGGTAACCTGTGGTGGCAGAGTTGTGCCGAGTTGGCATTGTGAAGGAGGTTGGTAAGGCAGCTCAAAACATTTTAGTTAAAAAGCCAATAAAGTAACCTGAAAAGATGCCTATCCTTTTTGGAGTAGTTACTAAATGTCAGTAACATAGCAGCACATACTTTCTTTCATGTAATTAATACTGGTTTTTATAGTTTCAAAGGTTTTCAGTTGCAGTTTGGCTGTGCAAATTCAAATAGAGACAATGTTGTGAGGTTTTTTTGATGGAAACAGAAAGAGAACTGCACAAAAAGATTTTATGTGATTTAACCAGTCTGGCAACCAGACAGTTGCACTGAAGAGGTTTACTTCATATTCAAGCAATTGCCTGTTAATCTATCGTAAATGTTTATGAATATGTCTTTTTAAGATCTATTTTCAATCACTTGTATGCATACATCCATTCAAAATTTATAAAGCCAATGTTGGAGATCCCTAGGAAAGTCTTAATGAAGCAATTTTAAGAGGACATTGTTTTGAACAAAATTAAACTGAGTATCTATTTTTTGGTAAATAATTGAGTTGCAAAGCTTCACTAGTACCAGTCACAATATGTTCTTGAAGCTTTTTAAAACCAACCAACATTATACAAATTTTTAATAAACACTTTTTTGCAATGGCTGCAGCTTAAACATTGCAACATTTTGCTAATATTTGACAAAGTGAAAGTGAAGCTAAGTTAGAAAATTTAGTTTGTTTCCTTTGCTTAAAGCAAAAAGTATATGAGAGAAACAGCACAGATATTTTAAAAAAATATTTCATTGAATCATAGTATGATGAAGAATTTTCTAATGCTTATTTAAATCTTAAAATAAAGTCTATGTTGAAAATACAAATGCAAAAGCAATGATATTTCCTAGCTATTTTAATGGACTAATGTTTCCAGAAATGTGACCATGTGAATCTCCAGACCTTTTCTATGTAAAAAATAAACAAAGAAAAAAACCCCCACCAAACAAACAAGCCACATTAAATTATAGTCTTTGTAGAGTATATACAGTTTTCTACCGAATAGTTCCAATATGAAGCTTAAATTAATTACTTCACTGTAAGTGTCTTAATTTGGAAGCAATATAAATTGCAGTTAGCTTTTTTTTCATAGAAAAAGTGTTTGAAATCTAATACCTCTTTAAAAACATTTTACGTGTTTGCTGAATGTAATTCGTAGACAATGTCTGAGCTGAAATTTTTTCGAGTACTTTACTTATATCCCATTCACTACAGTGTATACTGCAGTGAACACTATGATTGTAACTGATTTGCTCCACTGAAGGCATGTCAGTAGGCATTTGGAGTTTATAATGTGATAGTAAATTTTTTAAAAATCAAAATTTACTTTGTTCAGGTACTTTTATATCATGATTTTAGGTTACAAGTACTCATATTTTCTTTCTAAATCTATACTATTTATATAGGCATGGCTACTGCAGTCTTAATGTGGAAGACTTCTTATCAAAGTTATCTAAAATTGTACTGTCAATTAACCAAAGCTGTGAAGACAGAGCAGTTTAAAACATTTTAAGTTTTTCAGGAATCTTTAATGGCATCAGGAACAAGGTTTTTGGATTTAAAGCAACACTACTCCCCAAAAAATCCCCAGGAGTTTTAGTGTGTTATACTTATTTAAATGCAGTGCATAAAGGTATTATAATTTTATAAAAGTGGCCTCTAGGTTTGAAATTCTTAGTTTTGAGATACGACAACCTGAAACTGAGGATTCTTCCAATTTTTTCTCACGCAGAATTGATAAGGATAAACACTGTGGATTGATGCTTATGAATGTCAGCAGGTGGCTTCCCTGCTCTACAAATTTAAGTCGATGATACTGGATTGCAGGGAGAAAGTAAAGCCTTTATGCATTGTGATGCATAAATTATTCAATAGAATTAAATATTTAGTTCTTTGCTTTGCATAGGGAGGACAAAATTAAATTGCTAAAATCAGTTTCAGTTGTGTTAATCTTTTAGCATGAGGATTGAGTGTTCATTTCACTGCTTAATGTCACAAAAATGTTTCACATTTATCACAACACTTGTTACGTCACAAATGTAAACATTTTGTACTTTAAACAGATCTGAGAAAGACCCATGATGACTATCCAGTTAACTGCCATTTTTATTCAAATAAAGACTTGTTTCATATTTTCATAGGGCTATGAGAGCTGATAGATCTCTTTTAAAGGATATAACAGTATCACAACACTAGAAATGCAACAGGAATAAATTTTACAATAAAAAAATACCCTTAAAATAGTCTTCCAAGTGAATAGAACAAACTCTTCAACCGTGAGAAAAAAAACAGTTAAGTGTCATGAAGGATAATTAAAACCATATTTTCACAGAGAAGACAGCATGGACTTGACTGAAATTCCTTCAGTTTTGTTTTTAAACAGATTCATCTTGGCTTGTATTTCTGTAGCTCTTGGATTTGGGTGAAGGTAAAGTTATCAACACTGAACTTAAGAGGTTTTTTGAGAGAAGAGGAAATTTTTTTGAGAATCCAGGCTCATGCTGTGGAACAATTAGTGTGAAGCAACCTATTGTTAGATCCTGCTATCAAAATCCTTTTTGAAAATATTTTATTCATGACAAAACAAATTTTAATATCCTGAAAAATCTGTAACTGTATAGCATGAAGTGTCTTGCCAGAAAGTCAGGAAAGTAACTTTATGTCTCTAATTGATATGTGCATATGTAGACTGTCTTAGACAGATTACATCTGTTTAGAGGACAACATCTTTTTATGTTTCCTTCCGATTTTGACTTTGTAGTTGCTTTGAATAGGTACGTATTTTAAAAACTAATACTTGAAGTGTCACTGACTTCAAGCTGCAAATGAATATTAAACTAGTGTGAATTAGACAAGGTGGAAGCATGTGAGCTCATTTACAGTTAACAGTGAAGAAACTGGAACTACCTACACGATTATGGTCTGGAGAAAATATTTGATATAATGGGAGTGGTGGACAGGTGGCCACTGAAAATTATTCAAATTGATTGCTTCTGGCTTTAGAAATAAGATGAGTAACTGGAGCTACAAATTATGAGTGCTTGCACCATCAAGAAATGTTCATGGTACTGACAGATTGATGGTGTGATTTTTCTGCATACCTGATTTGATTCTAGAATGATTCTTGTTCACATGATGTCTCATCTAACATGAAGTAAACCTGAAAATGCCTGACCAACTCCACCTGGTGACAACTGAATAGTTGATTCTTGTTTAACTATAGTTCTCTAGCTGACTCAACATAAAGTTGAAGAAATATGTTGTTGGGAAACAAGCTTTTGGCAAGACACAGCTTATGCTATTGCTATATCCAAAATATAGCTGTGGTCATTTGTTTGTCCCGAATGTCCAGATTTTGTAATAATATTGGCACTTGAGAACAAAGTGGCGATCAATAAGTACTGTTAGTATTTGTTTCATATAAATGGAATATGGAAATACTAATTTGATAAAATACTTATTTCTTTTGGTATGAAGTTAAGTAATAAAATAATCAGACTTCCTACTGGCATAATGGATTTTAAAAGTGTTGAATGGCATAAGAGTTCCAGTATAGGTTGGGGAATGACCTGTTAGAAAGCAGTGTAGAGGAAAGGGACCTGGGGGTCCTGGTGGACAGCAGGATGACCATGAGCCAGCACTGTGCCCTGGTGGCCAAGAAGGCCAATGGCATCCTGGGGTGTATTAGAAGGGGGGTGGTTAGTAGATCGAGAGAGGTCCTCCTTCCCCTCTACTCTGCCCTGGTGAGACCACATCTGGAATATTGTGTCCAGTTCTGGGCCCCTCAGTTCAAGAAGGACAGGGAACTGCTGGAGAGAGTCCAGCGTAGGGCAACTAAGATGATTAAGGGAGTGGAGCATCTCCCTTACGAGGAAAGGCTGAGGGAGCTGGGTCTCTTTAGTTTGGAGAAGAGGAGACTGAGGGGTGACCTTATTAGTGTTTATAAATATGTAAAGGGTGAGTGTCACGAGGATGGAGCCAGGCTCTTCTCGGTGGCAAACAATGATAGGACAAGGGGTAATGGGTTCAAGCTGGAACACAAGAGGTTCCGCTTAAATTTGAGAAGAAACTTCTTCTCAGTGAGGGTGACGGAACACTGGAACAGGCTGCCCAGGGAGGTCGTGGAGTCTCCTTCTCTGGAGACATTCAAAACCCGCCTGGACGCCTTCCTGTGTAACCTCACCTAGGTGTCCTGCTTCGGCAGGGGGATTGGACTAGATGATCTTTTGAGGTCCCTTCCAATCCCTAACATTCTGTGATTCTGTGATTCTGTGAAGAGTGGTATATAGGAGAAACTAAAATGAGTATCAGCAAGGTTAATGATGAGATAATGAGATCTCTAAAATCTCTGACAAATATTGTTAGTAAATATTTGAAAAGCAGAGTCTCAAAATACTGCCTGTGACTTAGTGTTTACTGGTGGTTGCTTTTTTTTTAATTATTATTCTAGCCTTGGCAGGGGTTGGTAACTCAGCTGAAGCTTTATGAAGAGCTTTTAGTTGATCGTAAGTCAGCTGTCCAAAGGAATTGTTTACTTCATTGGATCATTATGAAAGCATAACCAGTTTTTAATATCTGAACAGGTGAAACAGATTCTGTTCTACATAACGCTTCTTTTTTTGTTGAAATCATTCAAAGAAGGGTACAAACTATTTTTGTTAGCTTTGGTGGTGCTGGGGATGATGGGAAAAAGTTCATGTTGCTTAAAATTTCAGCAGAAAAGAATTAACTGTACCTGACTTTCTCACAGCTTATTTGGGGAGGCAAGTATACATTGGGCATTATTTGGTGTTAGTGATAGAATTAATTTATGCATTAGTGTGGCCTTTAAAATTTTTCTGCCTGCACGTATGAGTTTTTCTGCATAACGTAATGTTGCCCCATGATAGCCCTTGTTCTTCTTTCTCCCGAATTGTGACTTTTTTGGGGTGAGGGAGTGTCCTTCCTTCACCTGAGCTTTCATCTTCTGTTACAGTCTGAAATATAAAGTAGCTTTCTCCTCCCCTTAGAATCCCACTTCTTGAAATTCTCTTCTGTCACGTTGGCAGGCTCTCCCTCTCTGTCTCCTCAGGCTTCACATTATAGGTTCTAGAGGTGAAACTTTCCTCATTAAAGACAGTTGAGAACTGGGCTGCTGCTTTTCCTGACTAATGCTGACCAGGAAGCAACCGCTAACTTGTACCTGTTGGGAAAGCTTGGTTTTCCCATCAGAATGGGAATCACTGGTGCTTGTGCTTGCAGAAATGGTAATCATGCCTGTTGGCTTTTTTTCGTGTCAGGTTGATTGAGTTGGAAATTTTTGGTTACAAAGTGGGGGTGGGAAGGAGCATCTGTTCTCCTTTTAGTCTTTCTTTGTCCTACTAGAAGAAGTCAGTGTCTAGTTTTGCTAATGATCACAGACAGATAAACCTGTCCTTAGAAGCCTGCAGAATGTTGTGAAAGCTGTCCCTTGCTATGGAGTTTTGTATCCCCCATGGTTGACTTTTTTTAATATAGTTGTTAGCTATTCTGGTTGCATGTAGAAAACTGAAAATGTCAGTAAGTTGTAAACTGTGACACTGCTAGCTTGAAAAGTCTGAAGCTATTAATCATCCTTAATATTTCCAACAGAAGTTCTAGGAGTTCCTATGTCTGTGATTGCAGGATTTCTCATTTTTTCTCATCTTCGGCAACGAAGGAAAGCTGATGTCCAGGCACCTGTCATGTCATCTTGTTTTTCTGTCTTCTGATAGCCTGCTTTGTTTTTTCATCTTTCCTCATTGTAGTATTGATTTAGTTAGGATGGGTGCATTTTTCACATCTTTCTAGTGCCAAAGCAAAGGTACTATATTTTGTAAGGAAATTACAGTCAAAATTGAGTTTGCAGCCAGAGGAAACTGGAAAAATATCGGTATCAAAGGACTGATAAGCAGAGAAAGGCCAGCCAGAAAGTAAATTACAGCTTTGAATAATTGCTGTTTGAAACTACCAAATAGTAATCATTCATTACAATTACCAATTATTTTCAGCTATAAGCCACAATTACTTGAATAGAACAAATTAACGTAGCACAATTTATAGATTGTTTCTAAAAACAGCCTAAAAGTTTTGGATCCTCATTACAGCCTTTCTAGATAAAAGCAGAGTGAAAGTAACCTGATTCTCAGATATTCCCATACCACGCATGGCTCTGTTTTTTGGCTCATTTATTAGTAGGATTGAAGATCGTTGCTTCTGAAATAGAGCTGTAAAGATCAAAAGTGAGTGTAAGAGTTTGGAACCAATTTCAGAACCATCTGATGGACCTACAATAGCCGGAGAAGAAAGGGATTAGAAGAGTACAAAACTGATAGCATAATAAACTTGTACTCTTCCTTACACTTTATTTGCACATGTACACACTGCTTTCCCCTGGCTCGCACTCCCACCCCGAAAAAAAAGTCCTTTATCTCTAGTATATTGGCCAAACCACACAGGGTAAGTATCTCGTTGAGTCCTGAAGGTGAAGGTCTTTTTTTACTTCATCACAGCATACATCTGAGTTTGAGAGGGCACTGAAGCTTTCTTCTTTCAGAACTTCAGTAAACTTTAAGGCGTAAGAGGAGCATTTGGACTAAGTAATACACAATTAAAAAGTGGTATTTATTGGTTGATATCCTTTACTGAAAAATATTGGAGTCCTGGGTTCTCGACCCGAAGACAAAATGAGATATAATACTAGGCTGCAATTTAACCAGTCATATGTGTAAAACTATTCCTGTCAAGTACATTCTTAGCATGAATGCACTTCGTTCTTGAGAATGGTCACATTTTAATTCATTTGTTACTTATGAAAAACAACTCATGACAGTCTTAAGGAAACAAAATTTGAGTTCACTTTCTTGAAAAGCAGGTTGTACCAAGCAGGGCTTTTCTCTTATTGTCCTTCAGCTCCAAGAAACACTTACTCAAACTTAGAAGACAGGAAGAATGCATTTTGAGGTTGGACACATATTTTGCCGCATAGGTCAGTCAATATATAGGAAGTATCATGTTGTCTTTGAAGTACTGGGAAGATTTACAAACACTATTTACTTTGAGCTACTGAAATACACGTTTTATGTTTCACATGACTTAGAAAAATCTTGTTGTTGACAGACTCTAATGAAATACTTAGTGCAACTGTGCTCCTAAGAAATATATAAAGGAAAGCTTAAGCATGTCATTTATAACACAGCCCATATTCCAGATCCAAAAAATAAGTGTGTTGTAATTTAGACTACAGATACACAACTCCTCAGGATTCTTAGATTAATGATAAATAAAAGGGCCAGTTAACTTACTACCACCTTTTCCAGTGTTTTATTAACAATAATCCTGCTACAAATGTGCATTAGAACTCACAATGATGCTCACCAGACGTCTTCGCTGGTCAGAAAAGAAAATGCAAACTCTTTTTTCTTTTTTTCTTTTTTTTTTTTTTCAATAAAAGCAACATGTAAAATAAAACAGACACAAAGAACATAGAAGAAAAATTGCATAGCAAGGGTGGGGAAGCAATTAACTTGAAAAATGTACAACTGAAAATTAAAAAATGGTTTGGCTAAGTTTTTTGCTTGGTAACTGTAGTTAAAGAGGACTGCTTGTCTTAGCGAAGCAATAAAACAAAACGTCTGCTTAGGAAATGCCCTCAAACTTGCAAAAATATGCAGTTCTGAATGAAAATTAAATAACAGCGTGGAAGAAATAAACTTTATTCCCATTTCTACCTTTTGTATGCATCCTTCTGCCTTCTTCAATCTTTTAATCACTTTGAAGTGCACTGGCGGAACATTTTCGCAGTATATTCTATACCGTATTGTATGCTATGTGCTGTAGCATAAAAGCTACAATTCAAAAGCTGACTTTGCAGGGTAATGTCAGGACAGGCTGCAGGTTTCCCAGTTTGTGTGCATCCAGTATTTTCACTTCCCTATAGATAAAGTATTAAGGAACTGTTAACAAACATTTCTGCTCTAAAGCTGAAGAAGCAGCTGTAGGATCTCAAGCTACTCAGGCCTTGGTTTATATTTTAAAAAAAAAACAAGTTTGGCAAAAGTAGTGGTCTGATTAGTAATACTTCCATGACATTTCATTTATAAAAAGTTGTGAGGAAGAGTATTTTTCTGCACATTCTAAACAGGCATGTCCGGATCTGGCTTTGGAGCTAGTACTTTACAAGGGCCCCAAGAACCTAGTGCAATTCTGTTGTGTAGATTTAACTCCAGACTTTTAGCCAAAGAGCTTGTTCTGATGGTGGTGAGGTTTGCCTTCGGATGCTGAGGGAGAATATCATGACCATGCTGAAGCATACGTATGTGGCATAGACGAGATTTTCAGCTGAGAAAGACTGGGCAGAGAAGAGTAAAACCTTGCTTTTAAGCCAGGCTTTGTGCCTTCCCAGGCTGTCACACCCCAGGATTCTTCAATGGTATCTTGTTCAAGAGCTTATGCAAATCCAATGATGTGTATTAAGACACTATGAGCTATGTCCTCACTATTGTATAATGGGGCCCTACGTCTGATTTTAATCATCTGACCCAACCTGTGCAGTAGAACGCCTAATATTGCAGTCCTGCCATCTGCACCCTTACTCAGTATCTTACTAGATGTCTTTTTGAATGTAAACACTCAGATTTTGAGTTTATATTATTTCATATTTAATACTAATTATATTAATGTTATGATGGATGTGTTTAATATATATTGTTGCATTGTTAACATTTTTCTCAAACTCTTTGACTATGAAACTCAAATGTGGAATTTACGCTGTGAGGTTCTTGGAACTTCCAAGAGCAATTAAATTAAAATTCAAAACTTATTTGAAGCTGAAAGTAATGCTATAGAAAGTCTTTTGGCTAGGAATACAACAAATGTTGATTACAGATGAGTGTTTCACTTGTTAGGCTAGCAGTAGACTAAGGCATCATCAGTAAGTATTGCTGACAACAAGTTAGAATTTGGAAGCTTACTTTTCCAAAACTACTGCATAGAATTTCTCTCAAATATTTCTATAGAAAAACTTCATCTTTTCCTCATTTGAAATTTTATTCTATTCTATTATTCATCATTTTTACATTTCACATTTTCACATTGTGTATATTTTCAGTTCTGAAGTATTGTATAGCTTACATAATGTTGTCTGAGTGCATGTTTATAATGAATTTTTAAAAATATTGAATATGCTACATTATGTTACTCCTGAAGCCTTAAATAGTGTCTGGGGTTTGTATTTTTCAAATTTACCCAGCCACAGAATGAAATTACCATTTGTATGTTGAAAAGGCTACTTATACTATCTTTAATATATATCAGGATATATATCTTTAATATATATCAGGAAGTCGAGAAAGGGAGCCAGGAGACCTTTGTGGCTAAACAGAGAGCTGCTGGGTAAGCTCAAGTGGAAGAGGAGCATTTACAGATCATGGAAGGAGGGCCTGACCACTTGGGAAGAGTACAAGGCCGTTGTCAGAGCATGTAGGGAGGCAACGAGGAAAGCTAAGGCCTCCTTAGAGTTAAGCCTGGCAAGAGGGGTCAAGGACAACAGGAAGAGCTTCTTTAAATACATGGCAGATAAAGCTAACACCAGAGGCAATGTAGGCCCACTACTGAATGGTGAGGGTGCCCTGGTGACAGAAGATACAGAGAAGGCAGAACTACTGAATGCGTTCTTTGCCTCTGTCTACTCTGCCGGAGGAAGCCCTGAGGAGTCCTGTTCTGCTGAGACCCCAGTGGAAGTCAAGTCAATGGAGGAGATTGCCTTAGTTGATGAGGAATGGGTTAGAAACCAATTAAGCAACCTGGACATCCATAAATCCATGGGTCCAGATGGGATGCACCCGAGGGTGCTGAGGGAGCTGGCTGAAGTCATTGCTGGACCACTTTCCATCATCTTTGCCAAGTCTTGGGAAACGGGAGAGGTGCCTGAGGACTGGAGGAAAGCAAATGTCACTCCAGTCTTCAAAAAGGGTAAGAAGGAGGACCTGGGTAACTATAGACCGGTCAGCCTCACCTCAATCCCTGGGAAACTGATGGAACACCTTATCCTTGGTGCCATCTCAAGGCATATCAAGGATAAGAGGGTTATTAGGGGCAGTCAACATGGCTTCACCAAGGGGAAGTCATGCTTGACCAACCTCATAGCCTTTTATGAGGAAATAACGAGGTGGATGGATGATGGCAGAGCGGTGGATGTGGTCTACCTTGACTTCAGCAAAGCATTTGACACGGTCTCCCACAGCATCCTGATGGCTAAGCTGAGGAAGTGTGGACTGGACGATTGGGTAGTGAGGTGGACTGGGAACTGGCTGAAGGAAAGAAGCCAGAGAGTCGTAGTCAATGGGGCAGGGTCCAGTTGGAGGCCGGTAACTAGTGGAGTGCCTCAAGGATCGGTATTGGGGCCAATATTATTCAATATATTCATTAACGATTTAGATGAGGGAATTGAGTGTACTATCAGCAAGTTTGCTGATGACACTAAACTGGGAGGAGTGGCTGACACGCCAGAGGGCTGTGCTGCCATCCAGAGAGACCTGGACAGGCTGGAGAGTTGGGCAGGGAACAATTTGATGAAATATAACAAGGGAAAGTGTAGGGTCCTGCATCTGGGCAGGAACAACCCCAGGTTCCAGTATAGGTTGGGGAATGACCTGTTAGAAAGCAGTGTAGGGGAAAGGGACCTGGGGGTCCTGGTGGACAGCAGGATGACCATGAGCCAGCACTGTGCTCATGCGGCCAAGAAGGCCAATGGCATCCTGGGGTGTATTAGAAGGGGGGTGGTTAGTAGATCGAGAGAGGTCCTCCTTCCCCTCTACTCTGCCCTGGTGAGACCACATCTGGAATATTGTGTCCAGTTCTGGGCCCCTCAGTTCAAGAAGGACAGGGAACTGCTGGAGAGAGTCCAGCGTAGGGCAACTAAGATGATTAAGGGAGTGGAGCATCTCCCTTACGAGGAAAGGCTGAGGGAGCTGGGTCTCTTTAGTTTGGAGAAGAGGAGACTGAGGGGTGACCTTATTAGTGTTTATAAATATGTAAAGGGTGAGTGTCACGAGGATGGAGCCAGGCTCTTCTCGGTGGCAAACAATGATAGGACAAGGGGTAATGGGTTCAAGCTGGAACACAAGAGGTTCCGCTTAAATTTGAGAAGAAACTTCTTCTCAGTGAGGGTGACGGAACACTGGAACAGGCTGCCCAGAGAGGTCGTGGAGTCTCCTTCTCTGGAGACATTCAAAACCCGCCTGGACGCCTTCCTGTGTAACCTCACCTAGGTGTCCTGCTTCGGCAGGGGGATTGGACTGGATGATCTTTTGAGGTCCCTTCCAATCCCTAACATTCTGTGATTCTGTGATTCTGTAATATCTAGCTTGTCAATGGTATCTAAATTGTTTTATTTATGCAAAGATTTTTCATATAATTAACAGCTGTATGGTCATGGTCGACTCTGTTAGTCTACAGGGATAATTTCAAGAAACTCTGTTATTAAATGTGATTAATTGCTTGAACATTTAATGGAGAACAATTCCGTACTGATAGAGAGGTAGGGCGGAGTTGCATCAGAGTATGTTCTCTCTTCTGTGATTCACTAGAGGGGAAAATGGGTTACCCTTGAGTGTTTTTTGGCCCATGCTACCAGATGTAATCCAATTAAAAATATTTTTGTGGTCTCAGTTCAATATATTACTCAAAGGAAACTGAATTCTAGCAGAGACTTTGGGAGCTTACTGCTTGCAGTTGTGGTAATATATTGGGGGCCGGGGGGGCGGGCAGAACTGGGAATGAATATTTCTTATGAGCAGTAATTATCTGGAGAAATAATTGAAATTCATATATTGATTTTGAAAATTAGAAGTTGTTTGAAATCAGATATATAAGTCAGTCGATCTAGTTTTTCTACAAAATGTAAATGTTTATGGATACATATTTTTGCATGTTTACGTAGCTACAAGTAGTTCTTAGCTAAGATTTTCAAAACCTCTTCTTACATATATTTTTTATTACCCTGTTGTATTCAGTTACGTATTTCTCTGGCACTGCTAAAATTCATGTTCTGTCCTACCTTTGTGCATAGTAGAGGCTTTTATGGTCATTGCTGATGACCAAAAGATGCGTCTTTCTTTTCTGACTGCTGTAGCACTAATTCTGAAAAAGCTCATTTAAATTCTGAATGAGACAACACTCCTATTTTGCACATAAAAATAAATACTAAAGTAGAGAGGAAATTTTTAAAAGCTACAGTATCGAAAGAAAATAAAATTATACTTTACAATAAATACAGTCTTGTTTTGGCAGCATCTCAGACAGTTTCTGCCTTACTTTTGGAAGAAAGTAAAATAATTTTAAATTACAGGTTTTCTTGGTTGAAGGTTACCTGCCTTTTGCTTTCCACCTGATCATGACAAGGAAAAGGCAGAAGACAAATACTGTCCTTTATTCTGTGGCATCCCAGACTCGGAAATCCTTTGCTTTTTGTTTTTACTAATGAAAATTTGCATTCCTGTCTTGTATTATGTCAGATGCTTTGATACCAGGCATGCTGAAGAGGTTTCCTTCCTTCCTTATCCTCAAATTTTAATATTTCTCATATATGTTTTAATTAGTACAGCCTCTTCCCTAGGTGATACTGGAATTATGAAGTAGTTTAGTCCTTTTAATGGAACAGTTTCTAATTTAAGGGTTTTTTTCAGAGGGGAAAACTTTTTGGATTTTTGATATTTTCTTGTCTCTTTCATGTCTCTAGCCATCAAGGACACTAGTTATGACGAGTATGTCTTCTGAGTAAGTATTGAATATTTTGACTCTTTAGTCAGCATACCATTTAAATTTGAATGTTGAAAATCTTTTTATGCCTATACAAAATGAAATTTGTCTTTGGACCATATGTTAAAATACTTTATTTCATTCTATATTCTTGAAATACATACATACATGTATATGTCATTGCTATGTACAGTGTGTGTGTTTGTTTGTGTTGCTATGGTGCAGACTGAAGTAGCTGTTCCATAGGTGAGCTCAACAGGGCTTCAGAGCAATGAAACTAAAAACTTCAGCAAGTTTTGAATTTTTCTGAAGGAAGTATAAAAAGTAGTTTTCTGTAGTGAATGGTTCAGCCTTTCAGTCCGAGACTTAGCTTTTCCCCATACATTTTAATTATTTCCGTTTAAAAAGTCATAATCTGAAACATTTTAAAATGTTTTCTTTCATACAAATAGTTGCTGAAGAAATAGTTAGCCACTTAGTTTCAAAACATTAGAAGCAGCTGCCACTGCATATTTTGGGGGAGAGTTAATAATTTTCTGGCATGCTTTTATCGTTCTCCTAAAAGTCTTACAGCATAAAGAACATCCAACAAAAACATAATTCCGTTTTTCGTACTACACTTGCTTACAGTTTTTTCAATTCCTTTTCAAAACTCAAGATATTTCTACTACCCACAAATCTGTGTCAAGTTTGAAGTAATTAAATCTTGACAGTTACATAGATATAAGTCCTCAGAAACAGTACTTAGTGGCTATCCTTTCAGAAGTTATTTGTAAATGATGGTCAATAGCTATTAATAGCTATTAATAAGTATACTAATATATATCAGAAACATAAAATGGAATGAATACTTTTCTTGTGTTGAATGTAATTGGATGCTAGTAACACCAAGACTACAAACTCCCTTTGCAAGTCATGCAATACAGGATCACTGTGGAGGACGGAAAGATAACAGCTACAGTGGAGATGGGAGTAGTGGAAAACAGAGGCTGTGGGCCACCTAAAAGAAGAGAACAAATCCTAGCAGACCTGGGGAAAAAGTTGTTTTATTGAAAGAAGTCTTTAATATATTATTTCTTTTATGTTGCTTGTATGTTGATTTTTCCCACTAACCAATTACTATTTTATTAAATAATGATGTCTAGTGATAACAATTGCTTTTCTTCAGAACTTTGTCATCAAGACTATGCTTTTGGCTGCCTACAGTTATGGGCATTCATCAACCTGTAAATACGTGAAGGGAAAGGGATTGCTTCTGAAAGAACTAAAGAGCAGAAAACAGTCCTCCAAAGTGTACAACCCAATGGCCAAAAGGCAGTTTTACTACCCATTAGCTATGGCGTCAAAAGTCGTTCGTCAGAATTTACATTTAAAGATCATGAGTTCAGTGTTTTTATGGCATTGGATTTTGAGACAATATTGAATGCGGTTCCTGATTCATGGCCAGCAGTTACCTGTTTTTCTGAATTACCATTTTGCTGTAGATTTGCATCCAGCAATTTTTACAGCCAACTGAAGTATAAACTCGTGAGTTTTCACTGTAATTTACAAGGTATTATATTCAATTCTTGGACAACAGGACTTTTTCCTCTCAATGTAAGGAATTTTGTGTAGACACAAGGAAGAAGAAAAGCTTCGGATAGAGCATGGAAATGCATCCCCTGAGCGTGCAGTCTAGGCCAGGCCAGCCCCTGTGGGTTGCAACGTTGCAAAATCATTCCCTTGGAGGCTATGTCAAGTTAAAACTCATGAAATGAAAAGAAAACATTAATATTCCAGTAACATTCAAGGCAACATAGCCAAGGCCAGAATTCCCAGTAACCAGTGTCTGGAGTGAGGCAGTTGAGTCAATGTTTTGATTTTTTTTTTTTTTTTTTTAAGTGTCTCCACATAAAATACCATTGTTTGACTTAAGTGTGAAGTTAATTTTCTATGCTTGTTTGCTGTTACTATTCATTTATTTGTTTGAATCTCCTTAAACAAATAGATTGTTGCATTCTCTGTGAGTAATTATTTTGCAGATTTTGTTAGAGTTCCTCTAAGTAGTGTCTGCTTTAGCTGGAGTATTTGGGGAGTTGCTGACTTACTTTCTGTGGAGTGAAATGTAGTGAAAATAAAAGAAACCCCAGAGGCTTCTGGAGGTGTTCTGAGTGTGCTCGCATTATGTCAGTGATTAACTTAAATGTTTTACCTCAGAGGATCACCATTGTGATAGATGTGACAGTGTTCAAGGTTGTGCTTAGTTGTTTTATCTCATATAGCATGCTGTGGACATTTCCAAGTCAGCCAAGGGGCGCAGAGAGGTCACTGGAACTGGGTTTTCATTTACAGGCCTTTAATGATCATTTATAAAAATTATTTATAATAAAAATAATAAGAACAGTAACTTGTTCTCATGCAACAGCTTTGCTGTAGTGATACCAAGATCTCACTGTTTTCATGGTAGTATGTTTAGGTTCTCTAGTGTAGCTACGTAGAGAACTCAAATTAGAATTCCAGTTGTAGGTGGCCATTCTGGATTTTATGTTTAATTGTAATTTTATTTAAGGATAAGTGAATTTTTAGTGAAGCATTGGCACAGATGTATAGGTAGGAAGACAAAACTTTAGGACTTCCCTCTAAATTTAGACACAGCATTTTATTCAGATGCTAAAAATCTGGTGCTTCCTAATGAAAACCTCTTAAGAGGGCTGTGTCTAAGTGTTTACATTTCTTGGTAATACTTTTTTGATAGTACTACAAAAGCAACCAAGAATGTACTAGGCATTCTACACAAACAATCTTAGATAATTGCTGACTGAAAAGCTTCTATTTAAACAGATAAGATAGATGTGGGGGGCAGAAGAGCTTTGATGTGCAAGTAGATATGATTGTGTGATGACAGAAAAGGGTCTGTTTGGACTCTGTGGGAAAGCTAATGAATTTAGGGGTAGCAAATGGGTAGAGGATTAGTGAGAAAAGGATAAGAAATTATTAGTGAGGAAAGAAATGAGGAGAGTTTCAGTTAATTTGTATATATGCTTTTATAATTTTGCATATCCATTCAACATTATATGAGTTTTCTCCTTTTCTCCTTTTTAGGGAACAAAATACAGTAATCCAGGTGGTGAATAAACTTGGAGGCTTTTTGCTCACAGATAGTGTATGTGAAACAACGACTCACGTAGTTACAGGGAGTCCTCGTCGTACCTTGAATGTTATGCTGGGAATTGCTCGTGGGTGTTGGATTGTTTCTTATGAATGGGTAAGGAATATTTTTTAATTTTACTACAGAATAAACTTTTTTATAGCTGAAATATCAACCATATAACAATGTTTGTGTCCATGTTATGTACAGTCATGCAATGTTTGGATATTCAGGTTTTCCTAGAGGGAATTTGCCTATGTGAAGCTCTATTAGCATGACTTACAGTCTTTCAGTACTTAATCTAACCAAACTATTCCTATATTGTGCTTCACTATATATTTTGAAAATGCCTGAAGTATCATCTCATGGATGAGAAACTCATGTCACATTATTTTTGAACATATTAAAGGCATTGAGATTATAGTTGGATTCATCCCAAAAGCCTCTCAAAGTGTCTTCCACTGAGGTCACTGCTGCCGTGATTCTGCTTTTGAGGTCATCCAGATTAGTCGCTAATGGTGGCACAAAAGCATGGTCTTCAACGTATCCCCACAAGAAAAAGTCTCAGGGTGTAACGTCTGGGGACCTTGGGGTCCATCTTTTTGAAACATCCTGTATTTCTATTATGTTCTGAAACACATACTATGTTCAGTATGGGAATTATTAGATATTTTGCTGCATAGTTGGAAAACTGTAAAATAGAAATAAATAAGGAAAGCTATTTGTAGATTAGTAGTTTGGAGACTTTGTAATTTACAGAAATGGTTCCCAGATGTCCAGATCAAATAAGCAATGTATAGCCTCAGAATTTCTTGTGGATTACCACATAAAGTTACCAGACTGTTACTGTAAAGTCAAGAGAATGATGAATTGCCATGCTGGGTCCAGCTGGGATGGAGTTAGTTTTCTTCATCATAGCCTGTATGCTGCTTTGGTGTTGACTGGTGACCAAAACAGTGTTGATAACCCACCAGTGGTTTTGGCTATTGCTAAACAGTGCTTGCATGGCCTCAAGGTGTTCTGTTTCTCAGTCAGCCCTCCCAGTGAGTGGGCTGGGGGTCCATAAAAGGTTATGAGGGGACACAGCTGGGACAGCTGAACCCAACTGACCAAAGACATTTTCCATATCGTGTGACATCATGATCAGCTATAAATTTGGGTAAGAATTTTTCCAAAGCAGCCATTGCTTGGAGACTAGGCATCCATCTGCTGGTAGGAATAATTACTATTACGTCAATTGGGGTTTTTTTTAGCTTTATTTTTTCCCTCTTCACCTATTAACAGTCTTTATTTTAACCTACAAGGTGTTTGAGTTTTGTTTGTTTGTTTTTCATGTTTCTTTTGTTTCTTGCTTTTGCCCATCCAATTGTTTTCTCCATCTTCCTGGGGAGAGGAGTGAGCAGTGGCTACGTGGGGAGTTACCTGTCAGCCCAGGGTTAACCACCTCAACTGCTCCCTGTGATCATAGACATTAACCACTCAATTTGACATTTTCAGCTTTCCTCATGTTTCCAGAGTTGTAAAACATAACTGTGGGATTTATATGGAAATAACCGTTCATCTTTTGCAGGAAAGAGCTGTAGGATACCTTTTAATTCTTTTTTGTTTCCTTTTTCTTATACTTTAAATACTAAAATACTTTAAAATTTGGTTGTTGGGCTGAAAACAAAATCAACTACTGTTGCCTTTTGTTTTCAAGATGTCTAGTGGTGGGGGGCTTGAACTAGACAGTCTCCAAAGGTCCATGTCAGCCTCGACTTTTGTGGGAGTCTATGCGTCTGTGAAAGAAATACATTGAAGTATTTGTGCCACATTTAGCTTTGTATGGAGTTTTAAACATTAACAACATATTTGCTCTAAGTTACTTTCTCGTAACACTGGAATCAAACCTGAAAGCTGTGTATTTCCTTAAGAAAAAAATTTAAATAACTAAAAATGCAGATAGCTACTATGAAAATCCAGTAAAGTACTTTCCTATCTTTGTACCTAAGGCAATATTTGGATAATCAGTATTCTGGCAATTGGTGTCCTGGGATTTCATTGCTTGTTTTATGCACTGTACTTCTATGAGTGAATCCATGGTGAAAACATTAACACATGCCAGTAGTGACTAGTAGCAATGCCAAATTTCTTTCTGCTGTCTTATGGGCTACCTTTTAGACTCATCATGGGACCATCTTTGTGCCTCATATAATACCAATAAGTTAGCTGGAAGGCTTCCAAAGATTAGTTTGTTCCTGTAAATGTTATTAGACCTAATGCTGAAGTTGTATTCACTTGGTTTTTTTGAGCTGCTGTTTAGACAAAGTTCTGAAGTTACTAAGAGAGCTACATGAGAAGAAACTATTAAAAAAACCCCTTCAGAATTCAGTTCTCCAAATGACAAGTTTGTTCAGTCCTTAGGATTTGCTTATCTGTCAATATTGCTATTTTTAATTTTCTTAGGCCTATGCTTAAACCTTTCACTGAGGCTGTGTACAACTCTGTTCATAAATGTCAAGTAATTAAATAACTTCACTGAAATATTGCTTTGAACTTAAGAGCATTCTTGTCTTATTTCTAATTGTGTCATAGTCATAATTCTGCCATCTGTTTACCCAAATTAGTTGTTGAATATGTTAACCAGAGAAGAGAAAACTGAAGCCTTTCTTAGCCATCAGGAGGAATTCCGTAAAAAATGAGTCAGGAGAATTTCATTTAAGCAAAATAATATTTTCATTTTATTAATGCTAAAATATTGAATCTTTTAATGCCTTTCTATACTGTATTCAATCCTACCGTAATACTATAATTGGTAAATACCATTTAAAAAAAAAAGTACCATAGTACTTTATTTGGTAAAATACTTCAAATTGGATACTTAAAAGAAACAGTCTATTTGGAGAAATCACTGGTACTTTTTAAACAAGGCATTAATCTTGAGTACTGATGATTGTCTTCTGGTAGATGTTTCTCAACATTTTAAGCAGCTGAAATATTTTTTACTGTTGCCTTTTGTCATGGAACATGGAGGGACAACCTAGGCTACAGTATTTTTTTCTCTTCTGAGAAAAAAATTATCTTTTTAAATATGGATGTTGGAGAAATATATTTATCATTAGGCACTTAATCTTCATAGCAGTCCTTTTGCATATATTTCAAGATAAGTATTCAAGTACAATACAAATACTATATGATCATTCAGGATTATTAGCTGGATGACTAAGAGGCCTTAAATAATGACTAGGCAAATGGTATTTTCGGACTCTTGAGAACTTGATGTTCAACATAAATTTTCCTATATTCCTATCTATAGATACAGATAGATATAGATGCCTATATATAAAAGAACATAGCTGGTATGATATACAAAGGAAAACTTCACACCACATTTAACCTTATAGCTGTATAATCTGCAGGATGCTTGCTGGAGCTCAATACCTTAATTAGGTAAAATAGTCCATACTTGAGGGCAAAGTAACAAGAATTAATCTATGTGAATCTGGAGTCCGAAGTGAAAAGAAGACATTCTTTAAGACTGAAAGAGGTCCACAGAAGAAAACATCTTTTCCTATTCTCCTCTTTCCTCCCTATTTCCTCCTTTCTTATGTTCTCCATGACCATTCTTCTAATGTTCAATACATACTTAATATCTCAATGTTATCAGCTGTATTGTCCTAACTTTCGATATTCCTATCCAGCATTCATGCTTGATCTGTACTGCTTTATCATTACATTTTAAGTTAAATCTTCTTTTGTAACTGCACATTTGAGAACTTTAGCTCATCTCAACACAAACACTTTTATGTTCTGAAGTATTTCAGGTTTCCTTGGTCCTTTTCCACATTCTAAGGAACTGTTGAATATGAGGATATTACTGACTCAACAAAAAAAAAAGTTTACTCAAGAATAATATTGCAAATCATAACTTGTTTTTGTCTTACATGAATTTGAAGCATTTTTTAGTGTTGCTGTGAAAAGACAGAGGTCGAAAATTTGCCTCTACCAAGGTCAGAAGCAAGTGTTCAGTGACTTAGAATGGAGAGCTCTTGCCTTTGTGTTCATGAAAACTGAAAGTTTTAGTGAATGGTGACCTAATGATTTACTGTGGGACCTGCTCATGAACTCTGTATCTAATTTTCTTTTTATCTAGAAAAGTAGATACAGTGCCTTTGTACTCATTTCCAGAGCCATGATAGACAAGCTTTAATCCATCTTTTGTTAAGATAAACAAAGTTCGTTTCTAAACAAAATTCTGTAAATACTACAAGGATGTATAGAGGTTGTTACTGTAAAATTGGCCTGGAAAATGAGATGGGATTACTTAATCATAACTAATCTTTTGGGTTTATGTTTTAATCTGTTTGAGTTGTTTGCCAGTTACTCTTGGTACAAACATCATTTTGGTGCTATAAGGACATGATGTACGTATTATACAGCATGGTACATCTGTTCCTGCTCAAGATTGTTTACAAATAAATTATTTTCATGCAGCATGTCTCTAAGAATTGTATTAGAAGTTAAAATGTTCTTGGTTCAGTTAAAGTTAATTTATACTGTGATTAAAAGAGAAATGACTTGGATTAGGAAGTTTCTTTTATTTGCAATAAATATACACAGCTATAAGTATAAAGCTAACAGATTTCAATATTCTTATTGTACATTGTAAAAAGTAGCTGTAAAATATTTATACAGGTACCACCTTAAAATTTATAACTCAAATCCTAAGTTGCAGTCTTAACTGTATGTTTTTAAGACATTAGTATGCTTTTCTTGACTAAATACAGCAATGTGTTATTACATTTTGAATATTTTTTAAAGGTCATTGATTTATTTGTGTGATTAGCTCTTATTTTTGTTTTGGTATGATATAATAACTATAGAAATTATTTTCCCTTTTTGTACAGCTGTTGCATTTTCACAAATTTGGTTGTGTGTATTCTAAAAGTAAACATAATATTCTTTGGATTTTTGTAATGAAGTTCAACCATAAGTTAGAAGACGTGCTGCTTTTCATTACAAACAAAAAAATACTGTTCACTTCCAATAGCATGCAAAATTGGACACCTCCCATCCCTCCCCCCCACATCACACAAAGCACCAGCTTTTGTAGCACTTCATATTCGAAGTTGCTGGTTCCCCTGAAATTCATCAAACATAAGCTACTTTGGACTAAAGAATATAGAAGTTGGTTTGATAAAAAGATTACTTTCTAAATTCAGTTTACAATTTGTTGCTTATAGCAACAGATTTGACACAAAAGTGCCCTTTAAAGAAAGTTATTTTTCTACATACAATTAAACCATTTTATAAGATATACATTACTAGTTTATAAATACGTCTGTTCAGCTTAGAATCTTGTTTACCTAGTGAGCCGTAACGTTGTAAAGGATAACTTTACGATGCTTGATATCTATTTTGCCAATTTTTATCTAAGGGGAACATGTCATAGCACTGCTTCCAAATTTTATGAGGCAAAGTATTATAATTTCAATAAAAACTAAAAAAATATCGATTTGTGTGGCATCTCCTTCCAAAAGAAAAAAAAATAACATAATATCTCAGTTAATTGTGAACCAAGCATGGGAATAATTTAATGCACAGATGAAAGTCAGCTTGTTCTAAGGTGGATAATGACGACGGTTTAATGGTGCATGGCTGTGCTAACAGTAAGAAACAGACATCATCTATTTGAAATGGCTAGAGAACCCGTTAGGGAAAATGTGGCTGCCAGAGATAGAATTGTCCTAAGCACAGGGATTTACTTTCTAATAAATTCCATATATCCAATTTTGAGGGTATACACACACTTTCTGTTCGTATAATTCTACCTGTTGCTATAGGAGCAGCAGGGTATTGGGGGGTTGCTGTGGGTTTTGAGGTTATGTGTATGAATCGTGTTGTGTCTCACTAGTGAATAACAATGCTTTTTTTGACTCATATTTAAGGCTTGCCAAATGGCAACTATAGGAAGGATGTTGCAAAGCTCAAATATCTGTAAAATGGGAAAGTTGTTGAATTGTGTGACAGTGGACAAACTTGGCAAAGAACTTACCAGTCTTTTACTTACATAAGAAGCTTTACGGCTCAGTTCACATTGATAAAACCAATGAGGAAAATAAATCCCTCTTCCATCACATTGTGCTTCAGAATTTAAACTAAATAGAAATTAGTAGCAAAACACCCTTTATATAACTGAAGGGCAGAGCCATGGTAGGAACTTCAATCTTGTTCCATTTTCTCCTAAAGATGCCGCTTTTACCACTTGAGGAGTAGTCTCTGAATGCTCTTTGTGAGGCTTTTAATATTATAGTCTGCCAGATGCAACTTATCATTATAAATTGTTTTGAAGACTGGTTTAGAAAATCAACCCAGGAAAAAATGTTGGATAGAGTATTTTTGTGGAAATTTTACAACATCAACAAGAAAAGCGTATTTCAGAAACTGAAAATATATCCACTTCAAGAAGTGGACAAAATAAAATATCTAGAATGAGATAATAATTCAACTACTATATTAGTTTGCCCATCTTATCAGTAGAGAATAATTTCTGTGACAGCCAGAGGAAATATTTTATTATAGCCTCAGTTTTTAATATGTAAACATGAATAGTCCCTGAAGAGTTAAAGTGAACTATTGTGTGATGGCCCTTATGGGAATGGAAGACTGAAACTTGTCCAAAGTGGTCTCCAAGGTTCACATCAATCCAGTGCTTCAGAGCTCAGTTGAACATAAATTATCATGTTAATCTAGGCAGTCAGGACTCTGCACTGTTAGCAGCTGTTTTTTGTGATCTAGAATATGCAGTTGACAGAAGAGGGTACCAGAGAATTAAACAGTTTTTCTTCTTTGCAGGCCGATTGACATATGTGATATGGACTACGTACAAGAGCTTAATAGGGGCTGATACTGGTCCAATATTGGTCAACATTTTCATTTATGAACTGGATGATGGGACAAAGTCCACCCTCAACAAGTTTCCAGAGGTTACAAAACTGTGATGAGTGCTTGCCTACACCAGATGGGTGTTCCCATTCAGAGAGAGCTTGACAGGCTGGAGAAATGGGCCAACAGGAACCTTCTGAAGTTCAGTAATGAACTGAATCAAGAGAACAGAACTGATGTAGCAGACTGCCCTTTTCAAATATTTACTCCAGTTTTATGTATTGTGATGCAAAAGGTTGACTCTTCTAATATCCTCAGAAGGTTTTGAAATTTAACATAGCTGTGCATAGAAATATGACTTTGGTATTTTAATGGTTGTTTTCAGCTGTAAAATTTGTACCTGACTGCTTGATTTTTTTTCCAAGAATCATTTGGTTTGGGTAAATTAAACATAAAACCAACTATTGTAACTTCATTGTTACTTCTCATTACACATTCAAAGAGTTTGCTATTTTAGAATTATAGGAGTTCTACTTACCACTTAACTTATTCTAGGTTCTTTGGTCTTTGGAATTGGGCCATTGGATCTCAGAGGAACCATATGAACTTTCATCCACCTTTCCTGCAGCTCCTGTAAGTTTAATGGCCCTTTAAGCTTGTGAACTTTCTTTTATTTATTTGCAAAATGACTGGCCTTCTAAATAGCTTTTGTGAGCTAGAAGACCTACTAGCACAAATATTTTTTTAAAGCAAATACTTGAAGGAGTTATTTTCTCCACCCACTACTTTTTGAAGTGCATGTAAAAACTGTGGTATACATGGAATGCAAAAAATTGATTCACCAATTAACGTCTGAATAAACTAGCTAGTATAAATGTCCTTTATTTTATTTCTGGCATATTTAATTTCTGTCTGTGCTTGCATATAAACTGGAGAGGCATGTTGTTACCTAATGGAAAGATGTGTCAGGTCATAGACTCAATATTTTCAGTCCAGAGATTTCTGTGGCACTGGAAAATTATTATGGGCTTCTAAAACTAAGTAGGTAAAATGAAGCATTTTTCCTGCCTTTAATGGGAATTCTTAAGTACTGAATTGTGAACTAGGGCAAAAGTATATCTGTGGGGGCATGGTGTATCTGTGCAGATACAAGTGTATCTGCACTCCATGGGTTGTAATTGATTAAACTGTAATTTTACTTTGGTTTTAAAACAAGTAAAAGTCTAGCAGGTTACTAGTCAATCGTTTAATAGTTGTGCCAAAAAGGTTTCACAATTTCTCTTACATTGTAGCACCTAGATAAATACATTATTATTGGCTACTTTTTTCTCACAGTTTCATACAGGATTTGAAGAAAAAAACATTTAATGGTGTTTGAACTTCGTATTTACTATAATTTCATTAACTGTTAGGAACTCTTTTTAAACATTCTTTCTAATCCTGTAATTTATGTAAATTTACATGTTCAAGATGAAGACTGCTTATAAAATGTATGTTCTCAAAGTGTACAGAAACTATAGCAGTTATTCTAAAATAAGCCAAAACAAATTAATCATCCATTATAATGTGGTGTTTTTTTCTAAAAAGAAGTAGTACTTTTTTTAAATATAGCAAATATGTTGAGAATGGCAAAACTTGATGTGAAAAATAGGTAAGAGCTTGTTCTTTTTTTCCTGTTTTCTGTATTTGTATGAAAGCAAAACACACTTCAGATTGAGCTGTTTGGAGTTTTCTGTTTCTTCTCAGACTACCTTGGTTATTAAACAAGTATGTTATCAGTAACAACTTACATAGCATTCTTTGGAAGTGATTCCTGCTGGGATTGTTTTTGGATTCTGTTTACAGTTTTTATTACTGAAGCAGAAGTAAGGAGGGCTTGAGAGATGGTGAGAAGATAAAATTGAGGGAGGTTATGGTGGTGCTGAGAACCTGAATCACATCTGTTTGCAGTGTGCTCATCTTGCAGAGGAACAGTCAGTGTCCAAGGTGATATTTCCATCACCTTTCCAGTAATTTCTTCTTCAGTCATCCTGGTTTCTTAATGTAGTACATAGCTTATTTTTAAAACATGGTTATTATTTGAACATGAATGGTGTTTATGTTCCCTTTCTTTTCATGTTATTTCTTTTCTGCTTCCTAAGAAGTCTTTAGAGACAATGGAAGTGCATTCTAGTTTTATATACTGTTTATTTGATTACAGGAAGGAATAAAAGAAGTGGTTATCTTGCTGCTGTAGTTGTTTGTACCAAGTCCAAAGCAGTTGTTGCAGTCTTCTTTTTCCTATTATTGCATTCCTTCTGAAATGTCCTCCCATCACTTCACTTTGGTGTTTGCAACTTAAACCATGTAATCTCATTTAGATAAAGTATCATTTAAAAACATATTCACTCTAAAATTTTACATTTGTGTTGATAAATTACTCAATTTTCAAAAGTTTAAAAGTCTCATTAAAAAATTGATCCATTCAATGTCTACATCAATATCTTTGATCACTTTCCCAAAATAGTTATAAAAGTCTTAAACTTTATAAAAACCTTTTCCCAGCAAATCGAAACTAGCCATGCAATATTACTATTCACGTCATATAGTGTTTTCTTACTGAAATAATGAATGTTAATGTCAACTAGAAGTTAGCCCTATTTTCCTTTGCCAGGTTGAACATTCATCTGTGCCAGATTCCATCATGGCTGGGATGGATATGCTTACTATCTCAAATATTGGGAGTACTTTCTTTAGTTGTCTGATTAAATGCAGTGAAGCTGGAAATGCAGTAATCTAGACTCAGCATTTCATTAAATTTCATAGAATCATTAAATATTTTAGATTAGAAAAGACCTCTGAAGGTTGTCTAGTTCAACACTCCGCTCCAAGGGAATTCTTCAGTCCACTCTCATGGTAATGAATGGATAGATTAAAAATAAAATCCAACTGTCTAAGTGGAATTTCACCAATTCCAATTTGTGTTTGCTGCCTCTTGTCCCCGTCTCTTGTCCCATCGTGGTGCACTTCCACAGAGGGTGTGGCTCTGTCTTCTATGTGACCTCAATCGGACAGTTGTAGACAGCAGTAAGATCTCCCATTCCCTTTCTCTAGGCTGAAAATAGAGGCCTCTCTTGGTATGTCTAGGTCCTTTACTATAATAGCTTCCTGACCATCTGCTAGACTTGCTCTTTAAGACAGTTCTTAGAAATTCGTGAAAGCAATTTTGTGACGTATTTTTTTAGTTTGGGATATATATCTCCTTACAGGTTTGCTAGGAGAAACAATAAAATATTAAACAGTAATCTTAAATACTTTGAGATTATGCTATGCGATTCTTTAGATGATGACTGTTAATTTACATTCATTAAGTTTATTTAAGATCAGACCATTAAGTAATATTAGAATTATTTTTTGTCTCTTCTACCCTTTAGTAATACTGACACACATTTTCAGTAAAGAAGAATGGTTGTGGTGTGAGTGGTGTTGTTCTCTAGCAGCAGCTTTAATGACTATCTGTATAAAATGAAGCATTTTCTTCCATCTTTCTCAAAATTATTTACTGTTTTTAAGATACAGTACCTTTTTTAAGTAGGCTTCCAGAAATGTGTCTGGAGTTTTTGTTTTGGTACAAGATATTTTCTTGCCTTGTAACTGATTCAGTCATCTGCTGAAATTAAAATGTTACAAAAAATATTACTTTAAGTCAAAGCCTAAGCATGAGAATTAAAACCTAAAGTTAATTTGGGGGAAAATCTCCCAAAAATTATTTTGTGTGATTTATGAAGAAATATCTTCTCAATCTGAACTGCATTGTTCGGTACCCTATTTTAAAGCATATAGTAATAAAAAAAAATAAAAAGGCAGAAAATCACCCAGTAGCGTAATTTATTCACATTGTGTCATACATTGAGGACCTGTCTATGGAGAATTTCTAGGGAGAAGTCCTAACCTTACTGAAAAAACCCAACAGTATGACCTTAGATAACTTTCACATTTTTTTCTTCCTGTTTTGAAAATGTAGTAGTTTGTGTCTTAAGTCATGAGCATAAATTTAATTGTATCAAAGAACACGCATATTTTTTTTTCAGTTAGGTTATTTTTACAAAACATATATAGATGTACTACAGCACCAGGTGATAGATGATTGTCATAGACAACCGGACATCTGGTGTTAATGCCGTTGTCTCGGTTTATAAAATACTTATCAGTTATTTTACAAGTAAATGACAGGAAAAGAAAAAAGTGCAATCGTCATAAAAATATAAAGAAATATATAATATTTTGTAGTTTGCAGGGATTTTTGTAACTTAACATAGTGACTGTAGTAAGTAGAAACTGAAAGAAGTGGTGATTTTTGTACATGGTATTTCCCAAGAATAAATGCAAAGTACTTAAACGCTGTTTGGTCTCTGTTAAATAAAGTAATACAGGCTATTGGAAAAAAAATCCCTGAAGAAGTATAAGAGGTTGTTTAGGAGACTATAGGGGGAAAGAATGTATTCTTTGACTACAGCATTGAGCTAATTACAAGACAATATTTTTTTATGTACATAAAAGGCAAATATAACACAGAGATAAATAGTTCTAGATCTAATTAAGTGTTTTATATTAGAGTAATGTTTAAAGTTCAGTGATGAGGCAAAATGCATATTTCTAAAGCTATTTTAGGTATTTTTCACAGTTCCAGTTATTTACTAACACATACATAAAATAAATGGTCAGTAAAGCAGAGTCCTTAAGTTGTCTGGCAGTTTCTTGGATGTTCTTTTCATTCAGTCATTTGGCCAACTCACTGTTACATCAGGTTGATGCTTTAGACCTTGTGTCTGGTTGAGTAATATGACCTTTAGCTGATCAAGGCTTTTGCAGTTCAGGAATCATACTGAACTGATCCCTTCAGAACACTAGCACATGTTTTCTGGGCTTGAAAATGAGACAAGTTGCAAATGTGTGTTTACATGCTCAGCAAATGAAGTCTTTGAAAACTAAACAATACATAATTCACATAATGTAAAAGCATTTAGAAATCTGCTGGTCGAATCATCATAGTCGTGGCTTTGAGAGAGTATCCTGAACCTTTCCAGTAGTACCACTTGATACCGTTGAACTTGTTGTTGTTCTGTCGTAATGGATAATACATTCCATTGAGGTTAGAAGGACCACATGCATCAAACCACCATCCTGCAAGACAGAGATGAAAAGAAAAACATCAGCAGATGAAAATGTCAGCACAGGTATTTTTCGTAACAATATATAAAGACACTCTGTTGTCCTGAAATGAAAAAGAAATCTAAAACCAAGTTTTCATTCTTTGGATTTAGAAGTGTCAGGTTAAAATACTTGTCTCAAACTCAGCAAGGAAATGTATTTATGTATTCACTACATACCCTTGAAGATTATGTAATATATAGTAGTTTAAAATTGAGAAGGGAAGGTCTTCAATCAAGTTTAATTTATTATCGATATCAAATATAATTGTTGACGGTCTCAGGGCAGAACTTGACTTGAACTATAAAGATACTGAGTCATCTCTGGGTTTTATTTACTCTGGTAAATCACTTCTTCACAGATTTAAATTCCTTTCTTAATTGTTTTTAGAGGATTAATTCAGTTATCTGTTTCAGTTCCCTGTGCAGATCAGTTCAAAACCTCTGTACTGAATCTTAGTAAGAAGGAAAAGGAGAAAAAAAGCAGCCCAAATTTATTTTGTATCCTTATGGTCCTGACCTTAAGGAAAATTTATTTTTATTCATAAGATAATATTTTTATACTTCTGTTATGATGGCGATAATGTGTATGTTCTGTTTTGCAGGGCAGTAATCCAATTATCCTTTTAGATAAACTGAAGTTTCCTTTTGTCTTTCAACTTGTGCTATAGGGAGGCAAACCATTGCTTAACAGACAACAGGAAGATAAGTCAAACTTACAAAGCAGTAGTTTACATTTCAGAATGTGGAATTCTAGATTGACAAATTCTAGGATAGCTTGTGTGGTTAAAGATAAAAATACTACCTAAAACTCAAATAACCAGTGAACATCATTAGAAAAAATGTGGATATCTCATATATATGTTGTATCTTAAATTTATGTTTTGCCATTTCATAACTATATTCAAATATGGAATTAAATACTTGTACCCTTCTGCAACATGTACAGTATACAGCCTTTCGCTGACCAAATGAATCTGTAAAACAAGTTTTTTGGGGGAATTGAGCATTTTGATCTCTGGGACTATGTTATCTCATTCCTTGGAAGAATCTGCTGTTGCTCTGCTTAGTTCCACAATTACAGACCTTTTTGTACCCCAGCTTTTGAGAAACTGTTTTTTTCTTTTTCCCAGTTTTAATTTCTCTTGTTTTATTTTAACCTTTGTCAAAACATAAAATATCACTTTGAGTCACCATGGTAGAGTTTCTATGTGTGAGTTTTGGCCTTCTTCAATAGTCAAAATTTACTGTCAAAATTATCACTATTTATCTCATAGACAATTTTGGTGCCAATAAAAATAGGAAGACTGAGAAACAAAAAAACATTCCTACCTCCTGTTAGCATTTGTGAACATTTGCAAATACATTTGTCATTGTCTGCATCCTTTGTGCTAAAATCATTTCCTGGTTGGCTTATACTACTTATTTTGCCTGCTGTCCCAGTAAGTCCTTTAAGGTAGATCCTGTAGAAGTGAGGAATGGAAAAACAGTTATTACATGGAAGTTAATGGTAGTTGATCTGCAAAATAATGATGGAATAGTTTGCAATAAATATCCTGTTCCAGTAACTCCATTCTCTTCTGGCTAATATACTGTTGTAAGCTGTTTTGCAGCATAATGTTTTGATCTGAGCAGAAGTGTTCAGCACAATATTCTAATGAACAGCCTTCACATTTGTAAAGATGACTGTTTTCATACATATTAAAAGAAAATGAGAGCAGGCAGATAATAACTCCTGGAATTTTTCATATATATCATGCATTTCTTCATATGCTGTGTGCAGGTTTTTTTTTAATCAAGTTCAGATGTTTGGGATTAAACTTTTTTTATTTGTATTTAGCTGTTAGCACAGCATGGCAATGTAGCAATGTAGCATTACAACGTTGCATCTGTGAGAGATAATAGTATTACCTAGACTACTAATTACCAACTACTAACTGAAATTTTAGGAGTTTCTCAATATTTCCCTTTCCGTTTTCCCAATTACTCTTCCTTTCATACTATTTATATATTTATAAGTGTTAAACCATAGAATCATAGAGTCATTTAGGTTGGAAAAGACCCTTAAGATCATCAAGTCCAACCACTAACATAACACTGCCAAGTTCACCACTAAACAATGTCCCTAAGTGCTACATCTACACATCTTGTAAATACCTCCAGGGATGGTTACGCAAACACTTCCCTGGGCAGCCTGTGAAGAAATATTTCCTAATATCNTGTGCTCCAGGCCCCTCACCAGCTTCATTGCCCGCCTCTGCACTCTCTCCAGCACCTCAATGTCTTTCTTGTAGTGAGGGGCCCAAAAGTGAACACAGTATTCAAGGTGAGGCCTCACCAACACCAAGTACAGGGCGGTGATCACTTCCCTAGAATCACAGAATGTCCTGAGTTGGAAGGGATCCACAAGGATCATTGAGTCCAACTCCTGTCCCTGCATATGACAACCCCACAGTTCACACCATGTGTCTGAGGGCATTGCAGAGTCTCTTCTTGAACACTACCAGGCTTGGGGCCACGACACCTCCCTGGGGAGCCTGTTCCAGTGTCTATCCCTAGTCCTGCTGGCCACACCACTCCCACTATAAGCCAGGATGCTGTTGGCCTTTTGGCACACTGCTGGCTCATATTCAGATGGCTGTCAATCAACAGCCCCAGATCCCTCTCTGCCAGGCAGCTTTCCAGCCACTCTTCCCCGAGCCTGTAGTGCTGCCTGGGGTTGTTGTGACCCAAGTTCAGGATCGGGCACTTGGCCTTGTTAAACCTCAGAAAACTGGCCTCAGCCCAACAATCCAGCCAGTCCAGATCCCTCTGTGGAATCATTCTACCCTCCAGCAGATCAACACTCCCATCCAACTTCATGTCATCTGCAAACTTACTGAGGGTGCACTCAATCCCCTCATCGAGATCACTGAGAAAGAGATTAAGGAAAACAGAGGTATTTAAGTTCACTTCAGTTCCATGGCAAGGTGAGCTGTCAGTGAGGCTGCTGCTGTCTGGATCTGCTCACACAGGTGCAGATGCAGTCTCAGTGGGGAGAGACACAGGGCACTGAACTGGGGGGGGTGATTACACAGCTATTACCGTGTTACATTGAATTGGAAGGACTTGAACCCTCTGCTCCCACAGTATCTCTTTAGTAATTGCATTTTTGTATCAAATAGCTCATGCTTCTCAGAGGTACTCTATTTATTTAACAAGATCTGCCTCTGTGAGAACTAACTTGTCCCACGATCAGTCTTCATCTTGCATGTAATTCTCTGCTTATGACAGAAGTTGTCTTTGGTAGTTTAAGAGGTTATTTTAACCTATTTTATATTCCCTATTTGAAAACATTAAAAATTAATAAATTTTTTATTCATTTAGGTTTAAAAAGATCAGCTCATTTCTCAAAAATCTCTTTCAGAAAGTTAAATATTCTGTTTTTACTTAAGGTAAGTTCAAAATTATGTAAGCCAATTTCTAACATAAATGGTATTAAAGGTTTCAAGTATAATGTACGAGCCTAGGCTTGATTCTCAATTATCATTTGAAGTCTAATATCAGCAGAGTATTTTTTCTTTATTATTATGACTCAATTTTTAACAGTATGGCTTAGTATAAGAGAAGATGAGAGACAGTGAATGTAAATTGAAATGAGAGGTTCTGACTGAATATCAATAAAACCTTTTTCACCATGAATACAGACAAGCAGTAGAGCAGGTTGTGCAGTCTCCACCTTTGGAGGTTATAAGGACCCAACTGCATAAAGCCCTGAGCAACCTGGCCTGACCTCATAGCTTTTAGATCAGGAAGTTTGATTCAAGTGAAGTTCATTCTGATCCAAATTTTTCTGTGAATATGAATATTCAGTTCTACAACCCAACTCATAATCTTTCCAGCATTCAGAATGTACTAATGTTTTAATGAAATGAAAGTTGCTCTTAACTGAATACTTTCTTGGGTTTTTTTCTTTTTCATCATGTTAAACATATTCTCTAAACCACTGCATTCTACGATGCATTCCATGTTTGGTTGCATTTTAAAATAAAGTATCTGTTTACAGACAACCATCTTCGTTTTCAGTAATTATTTTTTAATACTGTAACTGGACAAGGGTAATGACCCATTTTGCAAAGGTTGCCTTTATAAGTATTTTAAAGCATTACTTTAAAAAAATCTCTGCTGTAGATTCTGACTGTTTCCAGATGAAAAAATATTTTCTTTGGAGTTGAGACAACTGTATACTACTGAGGCATTAAGATGTAATGTTTTGGGGGAGGGAGATGCTGGTAGTTTTGGATCGCTTCGCATGTAAGACTTGAGTTGAAGTAACAGCATCAACTCTCTTGAGTGTCAGATTTACTTTGTTTACAAAAAATAGTTGCTAGAACTTTTAGAAAAATTAATCTAAATTTAGGCAATTTTTCTGTCCAGTCACCTAAAGCTCCATGAATTTGTAAGATTCTTATAAAGAAACATTTCCTGGACCATGTAGTAGGAAAGCATCTGCTATATTGTACAGTCTCTAGTTTTTTCTATAACCAATCAAACAATACCTACTATATTTAAAGAGAGCCTGGAGAATGAAGTATGAACTGACCAGCCCATGTATTTCAGCTGTGACTGATACTTTTTTAAAAAGTACAATACCATGTTACTACTTAAAATGTATAATACTATGGTAATATTTAGGTACCAAGCATTTATTTTAAATGTATGTTATTTCTTATTTTAACCAAGTATGTAAGAAGCAATTTTAAAGCTTTACATTTTATAGAATGATGGGAGCATAAGTAATAGTTCCATTAAAATCTAGTGCTTTTATTTGCAAGTTTGTAGGGGGTGAGACTGGACATTTGCTAGTAGCTTCATTTTCACGGGTAGGAATGCTATTCTTTGAGAATCCAAGCCAGTGGGTCACAGAAGGAGAAGGCAGCATTACCTCAGTGTGCTCTTCATGATGACAGAACAGCTCCTACTAGCCACTGACATAAGTGGAAAATCTCCTTGCAGTATTACTCATCTTAGTCATCCGCCTTCCAGAAAGATATTTGTTGCCTGGAATTAGGATTCAATAGGAATTGCAGACAGGTTCCTATTGCCCTAAAGACTGCACTGCCATCCACTGTATTGGCACATGTATCTTATCCTATAACATACTGTACCATTCATTATCTTTGTGCATCTTGTGTATTACACTCACCCAGTGTGCACTAGTAAAATATACATTCTCTCTGCTGGGAAAAAAAAAGATTACTAAAACTGGTTTAGGCAATAGGTGAAAAATTGAGAAAACATTTTCTGAGTGAAATGAAAAAATGTCATACTTCATATGAAAGAAGGTCATGCATCTACATAGTCTAGAATGGTTATTACTACATAGTTTTTTATTCAGATCTAATTTTTCTGCTTACCTGTATTTTAGTTCTTCACTTGCTAGAGAGAAGTGGTCATATAATGAATATGCCTCATTTCCTTCCCAGTCTTTCAGGTGTATTTTGAGAAGGTAACGCTTCTGATTCGTCAGCTGAGAAACAAACTCATTTCCCAGCCAGTACTCCCCAGCAGGATCTCCAAATCCCTGTAATCCAAATTGTATATTTAAATAACTTTGTTTGGTCTTTTTCTTCAAGTTTGAAATGATCACTTTATCAGTTTTTAAGTTTCATCGTTTTCAGTCTATCAACTAAGAATTTTACTGTGTCTGTGAGGGTTATACATCTGTAATATTTCAAAAAGCTAATTTCAGCAAAGACAAACTCTGGAATCTGAAATAGTGAATCAATATTATTTAGTAGATTTGGAGCAGTTTCTACTGTTGCCACGAGAAACACAAATAAAAATAACTCCAAAAATGTGGACATAATCATGGAACAGTTGATTAAAGAACAGTGAGGTTCCTCTTTAAAAACAAACATCACACTTGCAAGTCTGCTTAGGCAAACAACTTCTACTACTCTGACATTTTCTAAATTAACATGTAAGGACAAAGATGACTTCTAAAACCTGCTTACATTCTAAGGATGCTATTAATATCACTTTATTGTATCGGATCTCAGATAATAACAACAAATAATATTAAGGCTTCAGAAAATATTGTGTACCATCTTGTACTCTTTCCATGTCCGGTGAAAGTCCACGCTGCCATCTTCACGTCTCTGAATGACCGTCCAACCTCCTCCACCAGTCTCCATGTCACAGTAGGCCTACCAGAGTAAGCATGGAACAGCGTAAGTGCATGAAGTCACGTGGAAACAAGAATACAAAGCATGCACTTTGCATAATTTTGTATAGGGACAAGTTTTAAAGTGTACAAGTGCAAAATGTCTGTTAAACTAAAAATTATGGGGTTTATAGCTTTCATACAAATCAGTTGTGGTTGTGCAGTGCTGAGGCACTGCAAATTTGTTCCCAAAGGGAGAAGCAATTTAGTAGGAACTGAAAAACATAATAAGAAGTTGAAGAAGAGAAGTCCATAAAAATCTCATGTAGATTTTTCCTATCAGTAGCAATTTCATAAAGTTTGTGTAAATTTGGGATTATAATTTTTCCACACCAAAATTCATGTCAGCCATCTCTAAGTGCTTCTAAAAGATGCCAGTTTTATGCCCTTGGAAAGGGAAATCCTTTTCTTTCTTGGGTGGAAAGCATGGCACAGGCAAAGGGGATGTACTGGTCACGTCATTTCCTTCTACTGGCACAGTAACTGTTTTAAAAGATGAGAAGATTATTGCTGTTTGAGATTTCAGTGTATAGTTTCTAACTGCTGTACTTTGTGGTTGCGCACTTGCCCCCTTGAACTAGTTAAAAAGTGAAAATTATTTTGCCACCTATCAAGTAAGCATCATACAATGAAACATTTTGCTTTCAGGCTTGACTGCCAATCCAGAACTCTGTCTTTCAAGGCCTCACATACTCAGCTTTGCTCGTGGAGTGATTCCTTTGCTTTCCAGATAATTTCCCTAGAAATCAATTCTTTGACTAAACAAGATGAAAATATTTACTGTAAAACTCGGAACTTCAAATCTACATATACACTTCATTTTTAATTTGGGAAAGAATAAAGTCAATGAAGAAAAACGGCAGTAAAGATTACAGAAAATAATTCATGAAATAAATTGATGTATTTTTATTACTTTTAACTAAAAATACTTAAGTGAATGGTGTACATTCATAAGTAATTTTAAGGATGGAGATAGGCTATTCAGTAAAATTAATCTTAAGGAAAGGATTTGCTTAGTTTAAAATAAACACAGTAAATTGCTGTGTCAGTCTGCAGAGGGAACAATTTCTTCATGATGTCTGTGAAAGATGAGGGGAGAGGAGGCATTTATTTGAACTATAACTTCTTTAAAAAACAAACCAAAACTCTATTCTCCAGTAAAATGATATGCATATGAGGCTCTCTGTAACACTCGTTACTAGAACAGAACTCTTCTGACCTTTCAGCCTAGCCTAGGTATTATATTCAAAAGGAAGAAATGTAGTATTTCATAAAACTAGTAAAAATAGATACCAAGATTAGGCAGGCAGCAGGAGTCTTCAAACAGATGCCAAAAAGAATAAAGAGATTAGCCTCTCAAATTACAACAAATTGTCAGGGGGAATATTTGATTTATCTTGTGAACTGATTCAGTACTTACAGTTCTAGCAGCTGTAGCACTGGGAGAGCTAAGGTCAGCTCTTTATATTTTTCACCTTCAGCTAAAGATCAGCACTGTATTTTTGAAAATGCCGTTAAGGTATATGTAACCAGAAGTGGCCCCTTTTCCACAGATTATAAGCATGTAAGCTGTGAGCCATCAATTTGATGCCTTCACTGTCTAGGAAATTGTCTTTCAGAACAAGTATCTTTTTTTCTTGTACCTTAGGATATTTGAGGTGTGTTTTCAGACCTTCTTTCTGAGTGGTAAGGCTCTGGCTGAGCTATTAGGATGAAGATCCACTATAGTTTTTATACCAAAGCAAGTGCGGTTGTCGCCTCTGCGCAGTTTCTCTTTGCATCACTTTTGGCTGTTGTCTGAACACTTTTGAGCCATGATGCTCAATGATTTTGTGTTCTGCTATCCTTAGCTTCTTCGAGATGTGACTAGATAAGAACTGCAGTCTTAGTTTCCTTTTTCTGGAAAAAAATAACTACACGTGTGGTTTATAATGTAATTTAACCTAGTACCAGTTACCAGTGAAAAAGACAGATGGCAACACTCCTGAAATTCACAAAAAGTCCCTCATCTGACCTCTTATTGTATCGGAGAAGTTACACATACGCTCTTTTTTAATGCTTGGGGTTGGAAACAATTTGTGTATGTGTATTTTAGACATATGGTCAATGGCATGGGCTCCTTTTGAAATCTCTAGCTAGTTGTTTGAATGACCACTTTTTAGGAAAGTTATGCAAACCCTTTTTTGTTGGTAAATTCAGACTTGCCCAAATCACTTTCTGCAATAAATTTTTGGTTAAAAGGGCCTCGGCTGGGAATGAATTTCGATTCTGGGATGAAAATTCAGCTCAACAGAGGTAGAAATGGGGAAGACCTCAGACACTGCTTCAGCAAGTAATTTAAGTTTTGAAGTAATGTGCTGGTAATAGTTGTGATAATGACTGAGCTAATATATTAGGGTCATCCAGACTCAACTATTCTGCCTGGTTAAGACCAGGAGGTTAATTGGTTCAGATAACTGCTGTAAACATGAAGCTGTTGACTTTACATGGGTTTGCCTCTGCCATTTTTCCTCACGTCAGCAGTCTTTGGCTGTTTTTCCTCAGTATTTTTGAAAGGACTTAGCTTTTGTCCTGGTGCAGAACAGGAAAGCTTGAAAGCTTGAAAATATTAATGGAATGAAATAATTGTTTTCCTCTCAGCTCTCGTATGCAATTCTTTAGTTCTGGATTATGATGGGAGACAAACTAGTAAAGTGGGGTCAGTTACAGATTACACAGAAGTTGTTTATAAGCCTGTTGGGAGGTCAGAAGGTGTTACAAGAGGAAAAGACAAAAACATAAACAGTAGTGCAGCACTTTTGGCAAATAAAAAAGGTCATTCTGTTTCCTGGTCCGAGTGGTCATCCACATCATAAACAGTTGACAATGGTGTAACGTGTTGATTATCCCTAAACCTTCACTTCCCTTCACAACTCCTCTTATGCATTTGTATTTGTATAAAAAACTTGCATCAGATTAAAACGTTTTAGTCTCTTATTTTTCATGTCATATAGTAAGCAAAACTTTCACTGTCTTTTTAGGTGTCTTTTGTGTTCTATCTGCAGTGGGCGGAATAAGACTAAAATTCTTTCATATTATTAAATAAATTACCAATTCAATTACATTTTTACACTTTAATTACTTTTTTAACATAGTTATTAAAATGAGTACTTCTGTAAAGTGTTTTAAGCCTCCATGTTCGAATGTAAAGCATTTAATATTTTATAGTCTAGCAAATTTGCAATTGTACTTTCATTTCAGGGATATAATATTTTGGTAGGTTTCAGTTTTGTAGAAATGTGCATTATTCTGACTTCTCATATCACATAAATTGCCTTAACATTTATGGCTTTGAAAATGCAGTGTCAGAGTTTATGACAAATTTTCATTCAGTAATATGGTATGCACTTGTGTTTCCTTTTAGAAAAAAATGCACACTCTATATAATATATATGATAGTAAAATTAAAATGAAAGGTAAACGCTTGAGACAAGTAATATTAAGAGATTCAAGGAATGTAACCCTTCCTGAGATGTCTAACAGACTGCTCCAATCTATTACTTTAGAGATGCAGTAGCTTGCATCTCCTTAAGCATTTAAAATAGTGATTGTAGATATCTATGCTATTTAAATACCATTCTGCTTCATGTGTATTACAACACTTTATTGCATCTTACACAACTGTTTTTCTCATAAAACAGATGTATTGAATATAGACTAGACTACTCAAAAGCAAAACCAGTCTCTTTTCTTTTTTTCCCCCAAGAAAAAAATATATCATCTCTAGATGACATCTGCAAAAAGTGCAGGTTTTATGTATTGTATTTTATAGATCTTACCCAAACAAATTGCTTATTTCCTTTAGTTGAGAGCTTTGTAAGGGTAAAGATCAAAGTCTGGCTTGGGCTAGATGAAGTTCTGGCACTTCAAAGAGTAGTCACTGGTGAACTTAATTTCTAAACCTTTTCTGTCAAAACTTGGAAAAAAAACATACTTTCTCTGTCAGAGTTTTACCTATTGCTTTTCCACATGTGCCCTCATTTTGTCTTTTTTGGTACATTTTCTGTTAGATCGTGGGGTTTTTTCCCCAATTATTTCTGATATAATAAAGTAGAGCCTTAGGAATTCCATAAAATACTTCATTTTATTGTAATGAAACATCTACAATATAAATTTATCAAATAAAAACATTAGGAAGTTATATAGTGTTTGTCTAAGAAATATATTAAGCATTTTTGTCTATATTCAAATGTCCCTAAGCCTCCTCAGCCTGCTGTGTCTGAAAAGCTGGAAACAAATGGTCATCATTTGAGCCTCGCTCCTCAGAATGCTCACTGCAGATTTTGGTTCTTTATCCTCCCAGTCCACCTGGAACTTTTCTCCCTTTCAGGTTTTACTGATTGTTTCAATTGAATTATACTATCTGAAGCTTTATCATTTTATTTACTTCAGCAGATGGAGCATCTCTGTCAGGCATCCAATGTTTCATCCTCTGAGTGCCATTTTTAGCTTGAGGTCTCTTCTATAGAGGTATGGGGTATTACTTTAACTTAGATTGACATTGAAGTTCATTTCAGTTAAACAAGTAGGGGGAAAAATTCCACAGGTGAATTTAAACTGATATAGTGAAAACACCGTAAACTCTCACTTTTTATTTAAATCAGAGCAGTGCTTTCCAGGAAATTCCTCTCTGATAGCCAGTGTCAGTTGTGCTGATCTAATTGCTAATCTAATTGTTAAACAAATGCTCTTAAAACTCTGCGTAACAAAGAACTGGAACCCATACGTGAGTCCAGTACTAGTAGATTGCTTACATGAGTACGCATCCATGAGTACACTTCCATGCCCCTGATATTACCTCTTTTTGCCACCTGAAGGGACTTGGACATATGAAAGAACTAAGAAGTTAGAGGAGACAGGAGACTGCTGATCACGCAGAGCAATCGTGTTGGAGATTTTATAAAGAAATTACAGTATTAATTATGTGGAAAGAAAGAATGAAATTTTTGCACACTGAAGTGAACAACAAATTGCTCATTCATTTCAACAGAGCCAAGATTTCACCTAAAGGACTTCTTCCTGTGAGACAGCCAGATCTCTAAGTGATGAAATGCTTACAAAAAGCATGGTATAAAAGAATAAACTTCACTATTAACTAGCCTTTAAAGTGGCATATTTACCAGATCAAATAACTTTTTAACAGACAGTATGCCTAGGTAGCACTTCACAGCCATCTTACCTTCTTTTCTTGGGCAGTGTTTGGAACTGTTAAGGTGTAGATTCCACTTGTTGTCAGTCCAGATTTGAAAGCTTCAGCACAGTCTTTGAAACTGATTTGCTCCTCTTTAGCGATGAAGTTGTTCTTAGCTGCTAAAAATACGATAGAAATTGAAGGCATTAAGAGTAGATATAAAAGTTACTAAGAAGCAATTAATAATCTAATCAGCTTAAAGCTTTGCAGTTCCAAAAAATATGCCTGGTCCTGAAAGAAATGACAGATCTAAGTATTAATTATGTGTGTTATTACTTATTATTTAGAGATGTTATTCTGATGAGCGTGGTTGCTTGATAGGTTGCAAAGTGCTGACGCTTATGAATATGTTAAACAAAAAAAACCTAGGATACAGCATCTCATCAGCTGAACAGTTTCTGCTTCCAGTCATTGCCTTTGCTGGACTCCTACATGCATCACAACCTCTGCCCACATTACCTACTGTTACAAACATACCTCACTAGCAACTGATTTAATGACAGCCTTTGTCCAGTACTCTAATATTGTGAAATATAACATAAGAGTTATGAAATCTTTTCTATACAGCTGACTGGAATAACTACTCTTACAAAGTTTTAGCTAGTTTTTCTGCCCCTGTGCTGAGCAGGAGCCACTTTATATGTCCCAAGGAAAAGCCTGGTAGCTCAGCCCAGCCCACTAAAGAAACATCCCTTCTGGAATTCATTTGTGTAAAAAATACGTTGTAATATGCCTAAGCCTCCTTATTTTACAGAACAATCTAAGGCTCATCTTCTTGTTCAGTTCTTTATTAACTATGGAGGTTGGAATTTCCTGGCATTTCGCCTGCTGACTGATATTTCATATTTGACCCTTTTAGGGTTGGTTCTGTGTATTTTCCCTTTTAATTTAATCTAACAAGCACAGCCAGTTAGTACAAAGTTTTAGGTGCCATATAAATCATGCTTGTATTACAGTTGCTTGTTATGTTCTTTTTAGCTTGCTTATTCATTATTTACCTGTTTACATGCTTCGCCTTAAATATAAAAATAACACGTTCAGTGTTTTAATTGCTTTTCCACACTCCTTTGTTTGTATATGGTCTTAGAAGCTTTCCCTGCTAATTTTGTCTTTTTGGCAAACATTCATTATTTTTTCCACTCTGGGTTTAACAGTGTTGTAGCCAACATGACTTTGACTTGTTTACTTATTTGTGCACTAGCATAGCAGATAACATCAGCAGGAACATGTGCAGCCTTGGTAATGGTATTTAAGGGGACAGTGTCAGTTATTCAGACAAAAAACTTGGGATTTACTTTGTTTAGAAAAACCTACAACATATTATTTAGGACATTACTGAAAGCAAGAACTCACGAACACACTTTTCCTTTTTTGTGATCTAACTTATAGTGATGTAGCATAGTACATCGATACTGTCTTTTAAGTTGTAATGACAACTATTTTGAATTTTTCCTAGTATTTAATTTTAAATCCTTTTTTTAGAGGTTCTATATGCTCATGTGCTTCCAGCCCTGAGAACCTGACAGGCAAACATGCCAGATTCTCTACTCTTTTAGGTATTAATAGAACAGCTATACCTTCTTAATTTGTCAAAGTTTGTTATCAGACACGAAATTCAAGTGAAGGAATTTGTTCATTTGTTTAGCCATAACTTCCAGTTTATGGTTTGTGCGGGTTTTTTATGGAGCATATGAATCAGCATAAATTTGGAAGCTATGCTTGGTGGCTATGAGTTGTTGCAGGGCTGTCAGGCATTTCGGGGTGAGATTATTGCCTGTAAAATTTGCTAGGCTAAGGGATTTTTAGGATGAACAGGGAAGCTTCAGTGAAAGACTGGATGACTTTTGGGACTACCTGCTGCCCTGGACTGGTGCTTTCTGTTTGGGGCATATAAAAACTGAGCCAGTACTGGTTTCTCCACCTTTCATAGCCACTATAATTTGTCCTTTCTTTGATCAACTCTATGTGCATCAAGAAATGAGAAGTGGCAGAAGTAACCTTTGTGAGCCAGGAAGAGAATCTACATCATGCAGCCTAACCCAGATATGTGGTCAAGGGAGTGGGTATTGCCAGATGAGTAAATGCCATGTGAGATGAATCACACTTGGCATCTCTGGATTTTGTTGAACCACTGGAGAAATGGGCAGGCAAACCAATCGAAACCACAGAAGATGAGCAAAATGTTGAAAAGAAACCACATAAATGTTGTGGTCATTCCCCCCACCCCTAAAAATAGATTGGTTAACTCAGATGTAGAATTTAAATGGAAAAAAAAATGCTTTTTGAGAAGCAGAAGTGTGAGGAAACCAGTAGTAAAACTTTAGAGGTAATAATGTACACAACTTAGGGAATGTCACTCAAATGATATAAGCATGTCTGCTTTTACTTACAGTTTGGTGTAGATATCATAGTAAGCAAGTTATGAACAGTCTCCATCAGATCATGTTGCTGTTTTTGTAGTACTGAGTTGTTTACTGTAGCTGTAACTAACTGCTTTTCTAGTTCTTCTATAATAGAATTCTGTCTGGCTACTAGGACTTGAAGTTGATCTTTTTCATCTTTTATTGACTTCAGCTGAAGTGTGTGCTTGTCTTCCATCTCAAGAACTCTTTTTTCTAGAAAGCTAAATAAAAGATTACAGTTAGGCTCTCAAAAAGCAACTGTGGGCTCATGTAAAGAGAATCAAGCCTGTTGCAGAAGTTTTTTTCTTTGTAAGTACTCAACTTCATTCATGATGCTGTGCATGCAGTAGAAAGCTAAATGAAAACTGAGTTTGGTTTGCTATATGTGCTTTATTATACAACTAATTAGTACAGTAATAAACAATATTGTTGAATATAGTCTGTATTGCAGGCTTTTAAAGTGTAACAATGGGGTTTTTGATAATTCAACATTGTGAAAGAAAAAGTGTATTTGGGACCTGAAAAAAAGGATAGTAGTGCTAGAAGTACAGGTTCTCTCTGCTGGGTGTAAACCCAAAGTAACCATTACTTATGACTATAAGGTGTCTGGAGTACCATTCTCTCACAGGTTAGGCATAGTAGTGAAAGATGTCATGGTTTTACCCTATTAAAAATGAAACTTATTTAAAGATGAACCTATGAACTTTTCAAATGTCCTGTAATTATAATAAAATATATATTTAAATAAAAGTTGCAGTTCTAAGACAGGGAAACATGCAAAAAGTTTCTTGAAGTTGTGTTACCCATCTCCAGTTCTGGACCTGGCATGAGTAGGTAACTGGCGGGAAAATTATTTCATTGGTAATTGTTCTGATGCAGACTCTGAGAAAGCTGATGTTAAAAGATGTATGGCTGGAAGGGAGAAGCTCACCTAAAATCCATTACTGTTACTGAAAAAAATCCTGAACCTTATAACTATGTTCCAAGCAGATTAGCTCAATGTCATATCATCTTTTGTTAGGTGAGAAATAATGCTTTTATGTTTATGTGGGTTTTACAGAGGTAATCTAAAATCTGCTGCTGAGTTCCAACACATACAAAAAAAAGAGTGACATTTTAAAATTCAGTATTTACTTTGCTTTCCATTTGATAAGGATGCTTGTTTTTATTAAGCTGGCAGATAAGACCTTTAGGGAGCATATATAAACGCAGTAGAGTAGTGAACAAAAATGTCAAAACATGTCTCCTTTTTTTAAAGCTAATTCTTTTAAAATAAAAAGCACTTTGCCCATATGGTTCTCATTGAAAAACATGGCTTTGAAGGAGAAAATTTACTGTTATTGCTGCATTTAGATTTCTCTGTAAACTATTTATTGCCAAAAGTAAAACAAGACCCTGGTGACAGGAAAATGAAACTAGCTGGAAAAAGGTATGAGCCTTTGGCCAATGGCTGAGTACAGAAATGGACAGGAGTAACAGTTGGTGATCAGTCTGAATTTCTAAAGATTGATTAGTAAGGAACATTGGATATGAGTAGTATTTGACTTTTCTCACCATGTCAGAAAAAAACTGTGGGAATGACATGATTGTGTATTAGGATAGCTGTGTACTACATGGCAATAAAATTTTAGAGATGTGGTTGCACTGGCTTAGTTTGAGTCAGGCTACAGAATCCATAACTTTATAAGTCTACAGAAGAATATGAATTGGCTACAACTGAAGTACTGAGAAGTGCTTAAGAACCTTAAGTTCCTCATAAAAAGGTAAGCTTTAGAGAGTGAAGAATTATATATAAACAGAACACAAGAAGAATAAACCTGCATGATTCTCTAGGACTTCAATAATATATGACCTTTGTAATGAGCACAGCTGGGTGTGGGGAGCTTCTGTACAAGGCCTTACTTTTTCACTTGAGTACATTTGTCCCTAAACCCATTAGAAGGTCACTTCAGGGAATAGCAATAAACTTACCTGTTTTTTTCTTGTAATTTAGTTATCTCGTTGGTCTGATCTGAAATCTGTCTTTCTAGTTTGTTTGTTGAAAGAGAGTGTTCCAAAAGCTGAAGTTCAAGTCTGGTTGTCTGGTTTAATACCTAAATAAAATTTATAAAAATATTTGAAAATCAAGACTCTTCAATAAATTGTAATTTATTTATGTTGTGAAATCATGCAAATCTCTAAGCCTATAATTAAAAAAATATTTTTGAACACTTAATTTGAGCAATAATGCTCATTGAATTAGAATGAAGAAGAACACAGAGTTACACTATTTTTTTTTTGTTACACTACCATATATCATTGAGAATATTTCAGTAGTATGCTACGTTTTGGATCCATGGCTGAGAGCTACTGTGTATTTTAGTTTTGCTGTCATACCTTCCCCTCTGTTATGATATTCTTATTCCATTACTGGAACTATTATGGTTGTTGTTCAGAGAATAATTTAAATTGAGTTGTTTTCTCAATCTGGTGTAGAAAGAAAGTACTTTGCTTATCTCTCACTGGTTGAAATCTTGGCCCAGTCCTGAAATCACTAGACAGTTTCCTCTTAGCTATTTTCCTTAATCCCAAATTGTATTTTAAAGTGTTTATCATGTGAACCACACTTTTGTTGATCCATTCCTTGCATTTTAATGTTAGCTTTTCTAGACATATTGTTTACTGTCTACATTTATTTGCATCTTTAAATGAAGAAATGCAGATACTAGGAAATACGGAAGATACTTTTCAGTTTGCATCAGATTGCACTACTTTTAGGCATGTTTTCTAGAAATATTTTCTCATTGTTTTAGAACAGCTTTTTTTAATCCAGCAGAATTTGGCTTTCCTTGGCAGGAAGAATTGATTACTCATGTCCTTCATGTTAAACAGTCATTCAGGACATGATTTCACACTTCAGTGTAATTGAAAACTATTGCCAAAAGTAAGTGTCCTTGAGAGAGCAATTGTTTGGTTAATTTCCTTATGTTGCTAATTAAGCCCTTAACCCAGTCACCAGTAATTTCAAGCAGAGAAGGAAAGTTACAGTGATGATTTTCTTCCTCTGAGCAGAAAATAATTGAATAATTTCCATAAAGATGTTACCGTGAATTAATAAACACATTCTCTCAACATGTGCAAAACACTGGGCTCCTGCATAACGAGAAAGTTGAATTCAGTATGCCTGTGAGCTACGAACTATGAGTTAATCAAAGAGTTCGCAAAGCTTGTTTTAGATTAAAAAATGTAATTTAATTCATTGGATGAATTCTACAGATAGTAAAATGTCTAAGAAGGATTTTAGGTTTGCATGCAATTTGCGTTATATAAAATGTTATGTGCTGCATGCTATATTCATTCTTGGTTTTAGGAATTACATATCTGAGTTTTCCTACCATGTTAGCAAAACTACAAATACATACCATTCTACATTGATTGGACTTGTCTTTATATTAAAAACTGTGTTCTATTTCACTGAAGGTCTTATTGTAGTCAATGCTTTTCAATTAAAGCAATAATTAAATATAAACACTTTTTTTGTTGTTTGAAATAAATTAGAGAACAATATGTACAGCAGACAAGTTTACTGCTATGTGAATATACTTTCCTAGTAGCCTCATCCTAATTCCTTTTTTCTCGATCCATCTCTGAGTCGTTTATTTATCCTTCTGTTAAATAATAGTAATATAGTGCACTGTGCTGGAAATTAACTGTTAACCCACTTACAGTATCTGTGAAAATATTCAAAAAAGAAGCATTTTTCTTGATAAGAAGTTTTAAAAAATACAAAAGAAAATGTAAAAAAGCAATTGGCCTGGTAAATGGAACAAAGCCAGTTTGAAGGAACTCTTGTAGCTAAGATCTGGTGGTGAAAGATGAATAATCAACAGAGATACACAACAAGGCCTGTACAAAAGCATACTAGTACCCAACCGATGCTTGCATATAGTATAGTCATTTTAAGTACATTATCTTTAAAGATGAATGTAACAATTGTCTTGCTGGAGATACTTCAGATGCTGCTGTAATGGAATTCTTTCAAGTGACAACAGTGAGCTTTGAGATGGAACAATTAATGGAACCAAATGCTAATATTTCCTTAAGCTGGGTGGAGCTGTTGATTAAAATGATTGACTTCTAATTGTTGAACATGTATAGTTGTAGGTGTTTGGGAAGTAGAAGCATTTTTAGTTGGAAATTCATTACTTACTTGTGCTTCAACATCTGTTAATTTGCGGGTCTGTTCAGCTGTTTGATTTAGTAAGTTTGTGCCTATTTCAATCATTACTGCAGTCTGGTTCTGCACTGCAGTTTGCTGGATCTCTACCATTTCTTTCTTCATACTGTCTTGGATGTAATTCTCAAGCTACATGGGAAAGGAAAGAGAGAAGATAGTTGCATTCTTTAAATGTTGGAAGGGGGGGTAGTACAGTAAGCCTGCTGGCTGCCTTGCTAAACAAATTTGTTCCTTGTCCCTGTCTGTTACACATTTCTGTGAAGTTTCCCAATGTTAAGCTCTGTGAGAGGAAGGGCAAATATGACAAGGAATGCATGGCCACCCGTGGTCTAAAGGCAGGAACAGAGATTTGCAGGAGGTAAGCAGAAGGCGCAGCGGTGAGAATGCTGGTGGGCGCTTGGAAGCCTCAGTGCTCCCACCATTGTAACCACCAGAGGAGCCTCACCAGCTTCGGCAGTGATGGGAATTTTTTAGAAGACAAAAGCTTAGGAGTTTAGTCATCTTCCTGTATCTAGACTTAAATATTTTCAAAAGCATATTTCATCACATGGCTAGAAGTCAGAGGAGAGGTCAGATGTCATTTAACACTCTTATATGCACATTTTTGTCAGAGAGAATTTCAAGTAAAGACACGAAACAGTAGGAAAACCTATAAATACTTTAAATACTTAATATTTGGGAATGCAAAAACTGTCTTAAATACTTGATTCTGAAGCCATTTCTATGTCTAAACTAATAAGGCTTTTTTTGTTAGTCATATTATAACAGAGTACACTGCTTTCAAGGAAATCAAGTAGGAAATTAGTAGCAAGGAGAAAATTCATTTAACCTTTCATGAAGTCTTTCTTTCCACACCTCTGGATTATCCAAAGGCAGTCAGATTTTTCTCCATGTTTCCTTACTGTAATTTTCTCAATAACTTTTAAAATATTTCCTATTTCTTTCATGAGTCATTGCTTATGTTTGAACTCTGTGTTAAAAATCCAGGCCCTGTGATTGCTTTTTTGTTGTTGACTGAGAAAATTTCTAGAATCCAATTTCTTCTTCACTCCAACATTGTTCTAGCAAGAGAACCATAATCATTTTTGAGTTTTATGCTGTACCTACAAAGAGGATACTAGCTAATAATAAATAGCTCGTTATTTAAGCACAAATTATAAAGTATCACCAATTCCTAATCTAAGGAAAATGGTAAAACAAGTTAATAACTTGATTTTTAAAAAATATTATTTTGATAATCCTCTTTGGATATGAATGATGGCTTGCAGTGAGGAGGAGCTTTGAACATTATTGTATGGCTACTTTCCATAGCAGTGAGGAAAAAGCAGCTTATGATTTAATATTCTGTCAAACCATTGTTCAGATATAGCCATTCTACTCCTGACCAGCTACAGATCAATTGCCAGATCTAACAGCTTGGAAAAGTTTCCCCCTTCAATATTTCCTGAGCAAGGACTGTTGTGGCTTTTGGGGTTTGTTTTTCTGACTCCGCAGGTGTTTTTTAAAAGTGACAATTGATGAAAACAGGGTGGAGTAAGTCAAACTTTATAAAACTGGAAGTATATTCTTAGTATATTTTTTTTATCCAATGTGACCAAACTTTCAAAGCAGTATTTGATGTTCACTCCAATCTCCCCATGCATCTGGTGAACCGCAATGCACAACAGGTGTCAGATCTGACACAGGCTTTGACTGACATCTGTTACACTGTGCATAAGCGTACTTGCTTCCCAGATGTACCACCAGGATTTAAAGGCGGCCTTTAGAGAACCCTTCAGTGTTTTGTTGTTGTTGTTGTTGTGTTTGGGTTGGGTTTTTTTGCACAATCACCTTTTTGAATACTAAAAGCGACCACACGATCAACTGGGTTTTGGCATGATAATCTAATATGGGTGTATTCAGTTGCCATTATACTATGGCAATTCAAGTTCTTCCCTATTCACAGGATTAGTTCTTAAGTGTTACCTCTTGCTCTAGGATATTCCTCATTTTCAAAAGCTTCTCCACCAGAGACAAGTCTAATTTGACCAAACGGAATTTGTCTTACAACTATGGTGACATCTTTTCGGTCAGCTGCTTCTTTTCTGCTAAACTAAGATCAGCAGCTTTTAATTTTGTAGTAATGGTAAGATATCTTTGGGCCTTGAAGATTAGGCTATGAGATGTTGGAGCACAGTGATAATTTAATTTAAAAAGTGGTGCAAGATGGTATTTAGTGCACTACAGTCCAAGGAGATATGCAAAATTCCAAAGGTTTTTATATAGATCAAAATAAGTAGTTTTTCACTGAAGTTAGATTATACTTGATGAAGACTGAGTCCAAAAATTAATATGTGTCCCTCTGAAAAGGATAGACATCTGCAGATTAAACAATTTATATGAGTCCAAATTAACTTTAGCAACTGAAGCTGGAGAGCTGGACATCACTGTAGACATCCTGGAAAAGACCTTTGCTCAAATGCATCTCTGTTAAAAGAAAATCAAGAGAGAACTCCAGAATGCATTTTATTTGCTTCAGTGTCACAGTCAAGTATTGTTTTGCCTTTATAAAGATGAAAGATATGGCCTCAGCTGGAATACTCAGTGCACATCCACAGTTAGAAGGCACATTGGAAAAACAAGGGACATAGAGAGAAAAAAGCAGTGAGATACCTCAGGTGTCAGAGAGCTACAATATGAGAAATCATTGAAAATATAGTGTCTTTTTTTAACTTAGAAAAAAGGATGACCACTAACACCCCCGTGCACACCATTAAAAAAAGGGGGGGGAGCAATAAATAGTTCAACAAAGAAAGATTGATCAATATTGGGTATTAAACCTCATGCTTCAAGATTGGTTCTTTGTTCGCTTAGAGAGAGATCAGAATGAGAATCTGAGCAAAGTCGTTTCTGCAAATAGGATTACAGAACTGCATGACTTCTTTGAAAATGTTATCACTGAGCTATTCCAAAACCCACTACTAGAAGATGAGTTAATTCTGGGCTTAAAGGTAGGGTAAACATTTTAAGGTAGGCTTAAGCAATTGCCCAGTTGAAACGCACAGCCGTAAGGTTGTTCTGATTACAGTGCGGCAAAACTTGTGATTACAATTTAAGGCATCTGGTGGTTCTGGCTGCCAGATTTTTATACCCTTGTCACTATGCTTGCAACCTTAGAAAGCTGTTTTGTTTGGACACACAGATCCACATTTTTGTAATTTGTCTTTAATATCTGTAAGTATAAGCCTTTTGCCAAGTATCTGAGCTCTACAATATCTACTCTTTTCTCAAATAGTATCTCATTCATGTGATGTATTCCAAATCATTGAAATATTGTCTTGGCTCCAGTTTAACAGCTTGTCTTCAAATCTGTTCTTCAACTTTAAAATATTCAATAAGCAACTTAGGGCATATGCTATTACTGCTTACTTGAAAGGATGAAATATGAATATCAAAAGGGATTTATTTTAAAATTTATGGGCAGTATCATGATCTGTCTCATTTATTCTAATTTAGAGCAACATGAAGCATCAAAATTATATTGACTTAGTAACTGGCTTTGGAGCTTCTTGTGCTTTTTTTTTTTCCTTAAACATCCTACAAAACATGACTACATAGACCCCTTCTATTCTTTCCTTCATACTCACTAATCCACTCTCACTTTTGTGCATTCTCTGCATGTACACATTGTATAATCTCTTTTCCTGACTTGAACAAAAATAAACACTCATTCTTCTTTCCTTATATTCACCTCCTTCTGCCTTGTAAAATGCAAAACTGTAGAAAATAGGACTTTTAACAATTATATATATTTATATATTTTTAGTGGCAAGTGCTTACTTTCATCTTTCTTCAAAGATGAACAAAAGACTTACTTTCATCCAAAACTCCCATCATCACCCACTGACCTTAGCAAGAGCAGAACATGTTCCCATCGCAAACCCTTGCAAAGCGAAGCCCTGGGCTGTCCCTGGGCGGAGGGTGAAAGACCTTTTTCAACAGAGGCTCCACTTAAGGCAGCCAAGGCTGAGCTTTACTGACAACACTGAGGATTAGCAGCCGTTTTGCAAGACTGCAGTTCTTTGTGACACACTTTTTTGCAGAGTACTATTCATCAGCTCTAGCCAAGGAGCCTCCTTCCTTTATAAGCAGTAGCACACTCAGAATTTCTGAGGAGGGGAGAATGACTTGGGTCATTGACAAGAGGGAATGGCACAGGAGTGAAATGCTTCAGTCCCCATCCATGAGTTCAGAAGCTTGCAGTTTGTTTGAATAGCATGTCTGCCTTCTCCAATATTTTGCTCCAATTTGGAAGATGCAGTAGGGATTATTTGCCAGATTCCTCCTTTTCCACATGGCTAGTTATGGAAAGATAATTCTTAATCTCCTTTTAATTCAATTAATAGCTGGCTATAAGACTTAAACGTTAATATATGTTAGTTAACCTTGATTACAGGATGGTTATTTTGGAAAAGTAATTGTCAAAACCCAATAGCTGACTATTAATGATGCATCTTTTATCAGAAATTCTGTTTTTGAGGGAGTAAGTCAATCAATGAATCCCATCTTAAGAAAACTGCAGAGAAGGAAAGAGGTTTCAGATTTCAAAGAGGGAATAGTTAGTTGATATCATTTCAGTGATTCTTCATGGGATTTTTTCATGAAACATTCTAAATTTTGGTAAGTCTTTGGCTGCCATGTATTCTTGAAGAAAGTAAATATGAAAAAATAAAGCACAGATGGGAAAAAGCATGTCTCTTAGAGTATGCTTAAATTGGAAAAACAGCTGGGAAATCGAAAAAAATTATTTCACAATTAAAGTTTGTAATATAGTTATCGTGATGCACTTTTAGAGACAAAATTCTTTAGGGTCATCAATTTGGGGTTGTCATGTTTTATTACTTCAAATCATATAAAGTAATAAAATTTTACAAAAATATTTTAGTTATTTTGCCAAAAGAACGAGGACAGATCAAACATATTGGAGCACATTCCAAAACAATGCTTTTATAGCCAAGATTGCTTTATTTTAAGCAAGTTTTAAATTGGCAAGAAAGAAAAGACAACATGTAGAGTATGTGTTAAAAGTAATTTTTGTTTTCTAACCATTGGCAGAGATGGTATTAATCCTCTATGAAGGGTTGCCAATTCTTGCTTAAAGAAGAGCCCTCCTGATGACTCTTATATAGTTTGTGTCCACATTACAGAACAATTTTCTAAAATAATTAATGAGGGTCATTATCTTCCTGTAATTGCAGTGAAAAACAAATATTGTCCTGCCATTAATTTGAAGTTTTAGATCCTTCACATTTTTGGCAGCAGCAGTCTGATAAACATGGAATAGTTTAACTAAAACTAGCTTTCTTCAAATTTTCAAGGAGGAAAACCAAAGAATATTCATGTTTTCCATGAGAAACAGCTATTCCTATTCAGACCTTAATTGTGCTTAGTAATTATTTTACTAAATAATTCAAAGGAACTTGCAGAAATATTGTAATACAAAACCAAGTTGTATTACAACAAATATTGCATGTATAGTCATCTAGTGTAGATGTGGAAAAAATTGCAGGGATAATGGTATGTCTGTAGTGTTTTTCCTCTAATTTTTGGTTTGAATTTCCAAAAGTGGAGTAGATCCAACAGAAAACCTAGCAAGAGAAAATATACATTTACAGCATTTTTAAAATATGCATTGAAACTACGGTGTTTGACATGTATTAAGCTGTCAAAAGCTTTTTGAGTTATTGTTCTTGCATCCCTCCTAAAAATGTCCCGTGGTTTAGTCAAAACTTATCTTTACGAATTTAAACCAAAGAACCTTAATCAGCCCCTTCCAGTACCTGTGGTCATCATCCTCGCATTTTGTTCCTTAGGATGTTTAGTTTATACATAAAACTGAGCAAGATAGAAAATGAACTTAAGCATCCATGATCAGTTTTGCTCTGTTATACTAGAACAGAGGAAAAATAAGAAAACCACTGATGGGTCTCATCAGTTCTTTTTCTGAATACTTTTTCTGAGTACAGGTGAGACCTTCCTGCTTCTCATGCTCTAGCTCTCTTGAGTTATCTTTAACACAGCAAAGCTTGGTCTTAGATGCCTTCCCTTGTTTCAGAATGGCAGCGTTCTTTGGATTGTGGCCACATCTAGTTTCTCCATGAGTCATCCTAAGTAGAATTTAGTGCATAATTTGAAACTTTTTTACTTTTTCAAACTCTGTGCTGAGGTGCAACTGTCTCATTGTCATTCACGTAGACCACAGAATCCTTAAATTTCTGACTCACAGACACAGTTTTGTATATCAAGACAGAAAATACAGTTTTGTCAAAGACTATTTTAACAGACTTCACTTTAAATTAAAATACTAAATATGTAAATTGTTTATATGTAGTATAATAGAAGTCTGCACACTAGGCAGGCTTTCTTGGGATGAGACTATCTTTTTGTATCCCACTGAACACGGATAACTATGAAGGGTCATGTAGACTTTATAAAAAGAAGGGAATACTATCTCAATTTCATCACAGCAGTTTGTATAGGCAATATGAAGTATTTTGCCTATATATATACACCACACATGCTGTTTACTGTGCATGTATGTAATGAATGGAGCACCATATTTCCAGGCTCTCCATGTTTATATTTGTATTTCTACATAACTGCAATGTATTGGTGTTATGAAGACAAAATACTGAAAAAAAACACAAATTTTCAGTTTTGTTTTCTTTAAAATAGCTTTTCATACTTGTTTTTACAGTCTATCAATGTTGCTACTGCTTAAAGTTAGCAAAAAATTGAAATATCACCATCCCTTCCAAGATCCATTTATCTTGACAGACCTAAGGGAACATATTTTTAAGGGCATTGCATCAATCCCCATCAATCAGACCGTAAGCTATTTTAAATCAGCTTTTAATAAAATATTTCTCTATGTTTTCTGAAAGTCGGTTATCAATTTTAGTAGCTTGTAACTTTTGGAAAAAATTAGTACACTGCAGAAGGAAAAAAAAGCAATCATGTCTGGAAAAGAGACATTTTAAATTGTCTTTTTTTTTCCCCCTGGGCAGGAAATCCCAATGGACTATGTGTTGTTTCTCAAGGGAGGGAAAAAAAATCTTTTGGGAATGTATATGGAAATGCTTGAGATGTCTCTACGCTATTAGCTTCTTACATTGCCCCACTGAGCAGGTCTGCCGGTCCAGACCTCCAGCTAAGATTTTTCTCTTATCTCATTTTCCTGTCAGCAAACAAAAGGTGAAAGTAACATCATAAATGGATACTAGCTGAAAGTGAGCTGTGATTTATTGGAAAATATTCATGCTAAAATCGTGTAATAAAATACTAAAGGTTTAAATGCTAACTCTTAAAACAGTAAATACTTTAAAGTAAATTATACACAGGACACAGTTCAGTTAATGCACTAAATGCAAGCTTACCAACTTATTATCATATCTGGTTACATCTCATTTGGAGGAATCTGTTCGTTATTCTTTTATAATTTACACTTTCTAGCAGAAGGGAAAAAATGCCGCCTTCACTGGCAATAATCTACTTGAATAAAAACCATTTCATTAATATAACATGAAACTAAATGTATGAAATACCTTAATTGTCTGCACAAATATTTATGAAGAATGACGGTCACTCTGTGTTCTTGACTGATTTTGTACCTAATACTAAAAGGTATTACAGCATGATCGTTCTTTCTTCTGTATGTTTTCGACTAACTAAGAAAGTTAGAATCAAAATGATGACCTAGAAAAAGCAGAAGGGTGCACAGGAAAAGGGAGGAGGCTTTGAGAGTGGAAACTATCCCAAAGGCTGTCTTAGAGTTGAGCTCCCACCATTCCAGACACTGAGCTGGTTTAGTACATGTGATATTGCACTACTGCTTTCCTAACTCCACATGTGTTTTCACTTGGTTTGTTACCTGGAGGATGACATAGGCTCTTTATACTATATATGACACAAATACTTTTTACAGTGCATTTTTTTAGAAGATGTAAATAAAATCACAAATGAAAAATGTTCTTGAGATTTCCAAAAAGGGTTGTTAATAGAAACCAAATATTCAAACTAAATATTCTACATGGGTATGGAAATAATTTAAAATCAAAATTTAACAATGTCTTCAGAACTAAAATCAATTATTTGGTGATTTACCGTTCTCATTAACAGTTAAGGATATTCATTAAGGCAGTAGTCGAAGACTCTGAATCACCATTTTTCAAGATCACAGCTAACTGGTATTTCTCTTAGAAATCAGGGAAGGAATTCATAAAGTTCCCATTAGTCTAAAAATAAAGAATAAATAAATAAATTGAGTGAGTAATGAATGGCATTTTGCCAAAGCTCAGTAGCACTGAAGCCAGGAAGACAAGAAGCCAATGATGCTTCTGCCATTCACTGAAATGAATAAAAATATTCCTCATTATGTGCAACAAGCCACCAACATTCGAAATTAGGATTTCTTATTCATGAACAGTATAAGAGATACTGCCAATCGATACTTAATTTTTAAATACTAGGTCATAGCATTGGGCTATAATTTCACACATTGAATATTCACACTTTTTGGAGACAAACCTACATGTTTTCAGTCATATTTTTACTTGCATGCTACCATCAGATTATCAAATCAGGACTTTATGAGACTGGTGTAAAGATAAGATTCTACTCTAAAAAGCCCACATTTGAATAAGCAATTGCTATCCCAGATCTAAAGTAATCCTTTTCCCCTGAGCAACAGGCAGCTGAAATAAATTTAGAATCAAGTATGATGGTGGGGTACTTACGATGTTTTTCATGAAAGCCTTATGTAGACTTATAAACTTTACAAAATTTTTAGCCAATCTGTATCTGTCACAGATTTTTCTTAACATATAAAACCATTTATCTTTTTTATCTCAACTTACAATATCAAGTTAATTTTTTTTAGGAATTCCTTGTTCAACAGAACAGACTATTTTAGAGAACAGCTCATGATGTAGTGGAGCAAATCATACGGCAATCTTGTGAGGAAATATGAAGCAAATTCCTCTTTTCAAAGTATGTTATTGGGGAAGTGAAAAAGAGCTAGGCATTCACAGTTCATTCTCAGCATTGCTTTCTAGGGAAGCAGTCATCTTGCATTCCACTTCCAACCAGAAGGAAGAATGATTCGGAGTTCAAGGATCAAACTAGTTAGGAAGCTGTGGAACACAATTAGTCCCTTTTGTAAGCTATAAAACTGGGTGTCTCCTGTTTCAAAGCTGTGTTCATAGAGCATCTTTCAGCATGAAAAATCATTAGGTTTTATTAAACTTCACAGATAAAGGAAACTGAAAGCATTTTGAGAAATTCTTAAACTTTGCAACATACTGGCTTCTAAATATAGTTTATGGAGCTTTTGTAAGATTTTTTTCTTAAAGAAGAAGCCTCGATGATGATGTTACCGAGAGAGAGCCAGTCATTTGAGCTGAAGGCCTGCCAATTTTTGAATGCTCAAGGCTTTGAGACAGTACACACCAGCTGCTGATTTCAGCTTTCAGTTTTGAAGGACTGAATTTACTCTTTTAAATGCTGTAGTTCTTTTTTTAAGATATGCTGCATCTCTCTCTGCGCAGTTTCCATTGCTAATATGCTAGCTGCATTTTCATCACTAGTTCAAAATTTCTTCACGTGCTAGACCAAACCCTGAGGTTTCCAAAACACCTGGGGGAAGCAGGACCCTGAAATCAAAATGGATTTGACTGTACTACAGAAAGCACTAAGTGCTGCATAAAGTAAGGGAAGCTCAGGTGGTCACCTCCATTTGGTTAAAAAACTGAGCATCTTCATATGTTTTTGTCAAATGCCACTTATTTATTTCCCTTTGCTGTTCCATTAGCACGGTTAAGAGTCTTTAAAGCAAAAGCTTCTGAGGAATGCCATGCTTGAAAGATAAAATGGGAAGCTACTGTGTTAAGAGTGGACAAACACAAATATTTGGAAATAAGATTAGCACATGTAGGCACCATGTTGCAGAAGCAAAATGCAGTGTGTGATGCAGAAAAAAAATATTATAAATTATGTAATCCTGATTAAAAATACGTTTTTAAAAAATTTTGCGTCAATAGCTAGGATTATCCATCTAAAAGCAGGCAGTTTAGTTTGCTGGAACAGAACCAAGAAGAAAAGTCTTTCCATCCATTGCTTCCAAAAGGTCCTCGTTGACTGTGGTGCCCCGCAGAGCACTCAGGCAGTGACAGACAGTCATCTCTGGAGGTGAGTCCCAGTGCTCCTGAAAGCCTGACAGAAGGCTTCTGAGAAGACCAGAAACTAGAGCCAGAGTCCTCTCAAAACAAACGATGCTGCTGGCATTGATTATAGTACTGTAGAATAGGAGGAACTCCCAGTAAAAATGGCTGAGAACAAAGCTATGCCTTATAAGTATTTTATTGGAGGAAACTGTCCCTGTCTGTCGGGATCTGATGGGATGGGCCACCAAACAGGCAGAATTTTAAATGCATTTTCCAGAGACTCCCTTGGATGCAAAATACTGCTCTCAAGATGAGTAACCACATCCAGCAATAGAGAAAGTGCATCATCATTGATACTGTACGCAGCTAGCTGGAAAAAGAAGCTATCTGTCTTAACACCCAGGAGACTATGCATGTAGATGAGGGTTCAAAACAAATTTAACAACGAGGACAAAAGAACCCAGATCTGAGAATCCTGAATGACAAGGGAAGCAAAGCAAAGGGGGTTCAGACTGGGCAGCCAGTAAGCTGAATGATCTTAATGAAGGGAAAGGAGGAGGGAGCTTAAAAAAAAATGAAAAAGGAACTGAATCTGTGTGAGCGGAATTTTTAAAATGGATGTGTCACAGAGAGGAATTCATAAAGGCAACGAGCTGCCAAAGGGGGCTGGAACACTGATCCTAAAGCCAGCTGAGGGAAGGAATTGTCTGATTGGCTGAGGGTTAAAAAACATTGTGAAATAGGAAGGAAATTCACTGAGGAAAATGGTGAGTGCGAAGGACTTGACTTAGATGAGACTCTTGGGAAATGTTACTCCCACATGGACTTGAGAGGGACAAGAAAAGGAAAATGTGTATTTCCTTGTGATTAAAATGATCGCTCTTTTTTTCTATTCTAATAGCATCCTTACTAGTTAGAGATAGTCCACATGAAGTAAGCCTTAAAGAACATGTCTGATTTGCTGGTTCCATTATCAGCTTCAAATAATAAAGAAAAAAAAAATCACCTTTTGAGTCAAGTGGGTTTTTAGATACATCAGATGAAACCTAAGTTTCACTAAAAAGTCAGTGGGGGTTTTTCTACTTGTTTTGAGCACAGCTAGGTTTTTGTATGCTGTCCTCGAAGCCTTTTAAAATAATAAAGTTTACCATAACAAAGAAGCTGAACTCAAAACACGGATAAATTTTCCCTAGATGCAACTCAAATAAACTAAAGTGCCAGGGAAAAGAATCAGGGTATTACTAACTATATTTCTATAGCTGGTAAACTGTAGTTGTCAGAATCCTTGCTTGTACGCGGTAAGACAGGGTCAGATTGTTTATATTTGTTGCAGTTTATACATTTCTAAGGGTTAAGTTATTAGTTTTGGGGTTTACCTTCTAGTTATTTGAACCTTATTTCGTCATGCCAGAGTAGTTTTCAGAAAACATTGCCAGAAAGGCTTCAGTAGCTACAACAGGGGTTTTCAATTTACTCTTATTTATAGGCAATCATTACATCTAACTGCAAATCTGGTATCAGGATGGAAGTTTGACATAAGTGAAAAACACAGGGATAGTTAATATGGTCAAAGTTCAGACTTCATGCAAGGAAGTTTAGTTTTACTCTAATCAGTTCCTTAGAAGCCGAAAAATACAAGATTTTGTCTCACTTTACTAATTCACTTAAGCTGTCTTTTGTCTACTTTATCCATTTTTTTTAAGTTGTATTAAGAAACTGGAAGTTGGTGTTCCCTTTGAATAGCTGAATTACCCTGTTTATGGAAAAGCTTTCTGAAAAGAAAAGCAAAAAATGTGGAAATTGTTTCATTAATTCTTCACCAGGGAATTTTCTTGAATATTGAATTGTCTGAATGGACAGGATATCTGTGATTGCAATAGGAAAGTAGGGCAAGAGTGTTTTCCATTGCTACATATATTTCATTTTTGATGTGCAGCTTTTTTGATGTTTGAATGTTGACGTTTTGCACAGCTGAGATTGTCAGTTGACAATTGGTACCATGGAAAAATGAGGCTACTGTTTCTTGACCAATTGGCACATTCTCCTTAAGGGGGTGGTTTATATTTCACTTTGAAACAGTGAGTTTGAAGTAATATCTTGCAGGTGATTACACCTTGAAAGTGGAAAATGGGGAGGAAAATTGTTGCACAGAACATAACGTCATAGTTCAAATGAAAGGACCTAAAAGAAGTATATGAAGTGTCTTAGTATGATGCCTACAAGTTCTGTGGAGGAAGACAAAACTAAAAAGATTTTCAGGTGCCAGCTGTCAAAATTAAACCTCTCAGGTGACTCAAATACATCAGTGTAAGACTATATATCAGGTCATATGATGAGCAGCAGGCCTCCGGTGTGCTGATGTCATGTCATATGTAGGGGAGCTGCTGGTGGGGTGAGGACTATGGCTATGGCTATTGCCCAGGAAATGTCCTTTCCACTGCGCTGGGTGTCTCCCCATTCCCACACCCTGACAGAATGGAACAAAAGAGGCTTTTTCCTTCCAGGATCACGCACGTCAGGTGCAGGCCTGAACCAAAAAGCAAGCATAGCGATGAAGCTGATAGCATGAGTACTCGAGGTGAATGACTCCTGCTGCCTGCAGCGTGCAAATGAACAGGGCTGCAGAGCTGCTGTTTGGACAGGGCTTAATACACTGCTTACTCACTTCTCTACTAGACTTTTGGCGAAGATCCTACTGTTTTTAAATGGATACAATTTTTCTTCAAATATAATAACTTTTAGCTTTTCTCGTGTGAAAAAGTTATATTAAGTGGAGAGATAATTATAGATCAAACATTTGCCTAGTGTATTTTCATGTGGTTTTGACACTATTCAAAAAGCACACTAAAACATTGCTTCTGAAGTAGATCGAATTATGACAGTTGTGTGACTGATTATGCTGTACCACACCAGAATGTTCTAATATGCTAGTTTTGACTTTATACTGAATTACTCTGGTCCTCATGCATGCTTAAGCACAGTTTTTGAAATGCGTGTAGCTGTCTTCAATTTCTTGATGGTTACATTATTAAAAGGTACTAAAGAGTCTAAAAATGGAATGCCTCTTAAAGAATTTCAGTTGCTTACATTGAGAGAGCTGTAATGTATCAAGCAAAGCTTCTTTTTTTCCTTCTTGTGGAAACTTAAGTAATAAGATGTAGCTAGGTATTCAATAAAACAGACTATTAAACTCTCGACTGTGTTACCACAATACAGAGTTTAATCCCTGTCCAAAACCAATGATAGCAAGTTGATATATTGTTCCACAGAGGGTAAAGGAACCCTATATACTTTCCTTTTTTTTTAAACTCTATCATGATGCTTGTGACCTGCATACAAACACAAAACTGAAAAGATAATTTTTTTCTCTACAGTATTAAAGGGAGTTTGAGCAAAGGTAGGACACTGTATGCTACTTGGGTTTAACGAGAATCTTTAGATACAGCTGAATTGGAAAGAAAGTTGCTGTCATGTAAGAACTCTGAAATATTCGCTCATCTGGAGATGGAAATGTTTCACTCCCTACAGCTTCTGTGAAAAATGTAATGCTGTGAAGAATACCAGTTTTCCATCCATATTTTTGCTAACAGAGAGAGGAGTTAACAGAAAGAAGGTTGCATATTCTATCAGCCTTCTCTTTTTAGCAGTAAAACCTTTTTGTGACCTTAGTAGGCTCCTGGAAGATTATTAGATAAATTGATAAAGCTTCATATTGGCAGTATAAAGACAGCAGCAAAGTTCCTTTAGCTTCTTTCTCTCCAGACTCAGCCATAATGTGTTGGAAGTTGAAATGAGAACAGATATCCTCTAATCATACAAATTGCAGGATACATTTGCTGAGCTTTATAAACAACATCTTAATTTAGGTTTAACCTGTTCCACAAATGATAAAAAACAATAGGATTTTCAGCAATTATTCGGAACATAGTAAGCATTTTTTAAAAAAACACCATTTAAGGAGTAGTCATGTATTTTCCTGGGCAGATTGAAAACTGACAGTGAGTATTTGCAGAACTATTTAGGTGTGCGATTTATTTTATACAAAACATGGATCTGGATTTTGTAACCTGAAGAATTCTTTAACATTTCCTCCAAGCTTGGTTTACTTGGAATAGACTTTAGGTTCACCAAATAGTATTTCATTAATTCTCACTACAGAATAAATACAATTCTTTTTTTCCTCTGCCCTATTTCCTAGAGATATGTCTGTTAAAGGAAATGAAATTATCACAGTATTTCCAGTTGTAAGGCAGTTGTGTGTGTGTGTGTGTGTGTGTGCGCGCGTGTGTGTAAGGTTATTTGGTTTAATTTGTTCCACTGTGGAATGTGCTGTATCTGTAAGGCATTTGTAAGCACTAAATTACTATGCCATACACTTTTTTTTCCCAGACGTTTAGCCCTATGAAATTATCTGATGGTCCTATTATTTCTTTACCTGTAATTTCTATTTGGTTAGTCTGAGAAACTGAAAGAATAAAATGGCAGACGAAATTGTCTGTGCTTATTTCTGAAACTTCTTACTCAGTGCCACAGAAACTCTCCTTTAACATTATCTTGATACTTATGGCCACTGACAAAACGTTTTCTCAGTGATTTAGCTGTTATTACCAGTGAGAGATTTCCTAATGAGAGCATTTGGACTACCAAAATATTTTCTCTGTGTGACATCCTTGTTTCATATACTGGTAGATACATGAAATATTTTTTATTCAAGAGACAATTTTTCCCATTTCCCATTCTGCAGTATGTGTGGGTATCTTTAAGGCTTCCTCAGTATCTTACTGCTAGCTAGATTGCAGAACCCTTTTTCTCTGAAGTACAGCTTGTATGTTCTGATCCAGGAAGAATTTTTTTTATGGTAAGGGTGGTGAGGCACTGGAACAGGCTGCCCAGAGAAGCTGTGGATGCCCCATCCCTGGAAGTGTTCAAGGTCAGGTTGGATGAGCCTCTGAGCAACCTGGCCTAGCGGAAGGTGTCCCTGCCCACGGCAGGGGGGGTGGACTTGATGGTCTTTGAAGGTCCCTTCCAACCCAAACCCTTCTGTGATTCTGTCAGTATATGGGAACGGGAACACACAAAACTCTATGGAAAGGCCACCAGTCCCTATTTGACTCTGGTACCTAAACTGTTTTAACAAGTGGGAAGCATACTGCTTATCTGTATATTCATATCACATCTGCAGCCTAGTCTGCGTTTCTACTTTCTACCTATTGTCTCTTGATTCTGAGGCTCACAAACTTTAGTGCCAAAGCAGTAGGCCAGGATGAGGGCTGTGCAGCATGCCGGCTTTTGCAGCTTCTTCAGCAATGCTGATAAATCTGCCTCTTCAAGGGGGATTTCTTTTAAGTTTTCCATTCCTCTATTTCTCTCTCTGCCAGGCTGAAGAGACAGACTATACTTATTCTAGGCAGCTAATTAAGGTAGGCTAAGTCATCTGATGAAACTTCGGGTTTGCTGAGCTCCAGAGAAGGATACAAGAGTGGCACCTCTCTCTTGCATACCCTAATCTAAGGTCTGAGACAATGTCTTCCAAATCACTTGGCAGCATTTTGCATGCCTACCCCTATAATTATCAAAATGGTGGAGGAAAACACTCGTACTTAGCCCCCATCCTGGCTTTCAGCCAAAGCTATGTAAAATCCCATGAAATAACAGATGCAAATGGAGGTTCTTGCATTAAAGTATGTAAAATGTTGTTAAATAAATAGTGGTTTACTAAACTGCCTTGGGTTACTGGAAGAAGTACAGTAATTCAAATAATGTGGTATCTTTTAAAAATACAAATACTGTAGTAGAAAACGAAAGTATAATACAGTCACTGAAGATACTAGATTACATATTTTAAAGGTTAGAAATGGGTATCTGTGTCTTCTGAGCAAAATTCTATTCTAAGCAATAAATACATGATAGCTTCTTGTGATTAGGAGTTGGGCAAATTATATCAGTTGCTTCTCTTGGTAAATGATGGGATGCACAGTATTGAATTTGTTCATAAATAGCGACAAAAAAAAGAGAAGAAATGAGATAATTGTCTTTTAAAGAAACACCATTCTGAACCCCAGTCTCTCTGCAAAAGTTTCTAAGATATTCTAATGCTTTTGCTGTTAAGTCTTGTATGTCAAGTGGGTATGCAAACAAAAAAGACTGGAAACTGTTGACTCAAGCATCTCCAGGCTCATTTCCTATATGTGCATTTGAAGAAAAAGAAAAATAAAGCACTTGATGTGAATAATTAATGGAGAAAGTCTCCCAATTTGCTGTTTGGACTAGTCAAAGATCATAAGTTTGTGATCATATTAATAACAAACAAAGCACATGAAAATATATCTTGAATACTAGCAAGAGGTTGGTTCAGTAAAACAAGCCTCTGTTTATCACGTTTTATACTGATAACATCTTGGAGATGGATAGCTCTCAACTTCCATTTTGTCTTGTAGATTTGTACAAGAAAATCTCTATTCCTCTTTGTTGATTTTGTACGATTTCATACCTGTATCACCAATTTGGTATTTGTGGAATGATGCAGAAATAGTCTTTACAACGTAATTTTTAAGCACATGCAAAAGTGTCATTTCAAATCCTTTCACAGAAATCTACCTGAAGGACATATAACAATAAACTGCATAGTCAGATCATTTAAAGTAGTATGGAAACTTTATCCGATAACATGTACTAATCTGAAAGTTAAAAAGCATTTTCTTTTGGATCCTGCCAGTACTCTTTTGCTTAGCAAATACATAGTTGATAGAGAGAAACAAGCATTTTTCACAATAAGTGAAAACAGATGCATTTCTTAGGAAAGGAATGCAGCTCTTGATTCAGAGAATCATCTCTTGCGTACTTCAAAATCCAACAGAGTACAAGATATTTGTCCTTGTCCATTGTGTGCAGATGTTTTTGGATGATGACATGTCAGAATATCTTTTTGTATTTGAGATATGAAGTTCAATACAAGTATGACAATAATTATAACCTTTCCTTGGTAATTGCTCATCAAAAATTATAAGCATTCATTCCCAGACATCTTAAAATATCTGATTGTGTTGTGCTTAGAGAAGAAATACATTTCAAACTGACAAAGAGTTTTAGGCTTCCAGAATAATATGACAAGGAGAACCTAATCTGAGTTCGGAGTATCCAAAGATACCACATCTCTATCAGCAAAGTTCCTCCCTCCCAGTCTGCTGGGATGGGTCAGGATCCAAGGTCTTGTCTTAGGCTTAAATGTTGACTCCTGGCACAGACTTTTCTTTTCTAGTATTTTGATCTACTGATAAACTACAAACAAATTACCTATATTCCATATGCTATAATCAATTTGATTATTCATTGCTTTCAAATGTTTATAACAGAAAAGATTAAGGAAGTATGACCCGTTTCTTTTACACTATTGCTTTGAACAAAGTCATATTTCTAGAATCATAGGATCTAGTCTATGTACTAAGAAGTAAATTCAAGTTAGCATTCAGTTATTTCAATGTCTTAATACCTGAAAAAATGCAGTTCCTTGATTAGAAGTACCATGATCCAAATGGTAAAGCTGCCATTAATTGGGATAGAGAGTTGTTTAATTGTGGAACTTAACAGGAAATGCCTGTCTTCTAGGAATATCTGAAAATCTGATGTTGTTTTCATATTAAAAAAAATTCAATGCATAGTAGCCAACATACATGTCTGCATTTAAAATTTCCAGTCTTGTATCTCAGCTGTATACCAATCTGTTATCCTCTCAAATTAACTGAAAATCTTATTATTGAGAGGTTTGTTCTCCCTGCCCACATACACATTAAAAAAAAATCTTACACTTCCATATACAAATTGATTGCAAGGTAGGGAAAGTCAAAGAAGAAAGTTCATTTCAGGTATATTGCCGTGCAGTTGATCTAAGGTTTTGGCTTTTGCTCGACAGCAAAGCTTACTGGCTTACTGCTGACCACTGGATTAGATGGAATAGTGGTTTGTTCCAGTGTGTCATCTGAACGCTTAAACATAATCTACTTTGGAAAAGACAATTCCAGTTTTATGTATGGTATGTACAGTAGTGGCATAAGGTCTTAACACAGTTCAAACCTAAAAAATGTGTTTGGATGAAGCAGCAATCTGTAGCAATTGTAGAACAGAGTCTTCTGCTCCCTATGCAGGAGCAGATCAGAAAAGAACCTGGACCTACGTAACTCAGTTTCTTCCCATTGTGTTTGTCCATTAAGCAGATGAAGCGCACACTTCCCATGCTGTTCCATTCATACAGCCTCGTGTTCATTCAGAACAGAATGTTTCCTTTAGTTGATGGATTAAAGGCAGGAGGGGAGGAGGAGTGTAAAAATGTTTAGGGATGTGCAATACTTCAGGAATGACGTTTAAAGGTTAATTCATGCTAAAAGTTTGTAATGTATTTTTTTAACACAACTTCAAAACAAAACAGGTAATGCCTCTTAAATGAGCAAAATAAGTTCTTAAAAAAGCAAGACCTAAAGCAGCTTTTGTGCAATTTCTGAGAAGTTAGTGTCAGGTTATTTTTGAAGTCAATCTTAAACTTTCAATAGACTATAAAACCAACTATTTTTGCCATGCCTTGACTAATCTAGTGTTACATTTTGGTAAGCTGAAATATGAACCTAAGAATATGTATTAGTGACCTTAAAAAACCAGCAAGTAAACTCTGTGAGCAACTTAAAAGGTTATTGTTTGCTTTTCATCTTCACTTGCAGACCAGGTGTCTCTAGCAAAGCAAATCTGAGGAAAAGCTACTTTTGTTGGAGTCTCTTTGTGAACAAAACAGATGACATAAAGAGCAGGTGTTAAAATAGTGAAAGAGGCAAACAGCCGTTATGTTACAGGATGTTTAGCTGTGGGACAGCTAGAAAAAAAAAAAACAGGCTATTCTAAAGTATCTCATTTAGAAATCTTTGCTCAAATAAAAGTAACATTTCTCTGTCTTGTAAAACAGAATCTGCCTTCTGATCCCCCAAACAATGAGTTAGATATACTTATCCTATTCCTCTTGTAACTGATTTCCCAGGGACTGACAGGAAAAAAGCACAGTTTTTACTAAATAAGGATGCTGGAATTTGCTTACTGGTTTCTGTTTACCTGATGCCACTTATGATACTGTGTTTGCCTACTTAAGTGGCATTTAGCACTGGAGTCCTGTGTGTGATTTTACTATTTATGTTAGGAAATTGCTTAGCAGCTGGGTAGATTAGAGTGTTTTACTTTGTGTGTTTTTCATCCTGCATTGCACATCTGTTAATGTTGGTCTTAACATTACAATAGTGAGCATTGTAAATTAATAAGTAGAAAGGTAAGTAAGTGTGGAGGGAAGTATGTTTGTCTGTGAGATTAAAAAAACAAAAGCTACTGAGCTGACATTATTTGGATGTCTAAATTAAGCATCCTAAACCCACAGGGAGATTTAGAGACCCACACTGCAGCCTTCAAGTGTATGCATTTTGGATTTAAGCTTCAAGGTTCATTTTCAGGTAGATGAAAATACTGTGCTTTCTGCTTTGAAGCGCAACTTCTGTCTCTTACACATGCAAATTCTTTAGCAGGTTCCTTTGACTGTATCGTGGTATTTTTTAACTTTGTAACTGATGAGAGAAGTGAACCCTAATGCAAAATTATTTTATAATCATGTAAGCTTAGAATAAAGAATTGGCTACTTATTGTAGAGAATTATGAATTCTCTCCATTTGCAACAAATATTTCTTTATTTATTAAAAAAAAAAACCCTTTATGACATCACTTGAACACTTACTTGGAGACACTATGTCAACTGCTCAGTTAAGTCCTCAAAATATTTATGGCTTAGAAGATATGTGTCTTGATATGAGACGTAAACACACATAAATTTAATATGCAATTAAACTATACTATGACGCTTTTTCAAGCACCAATGAAATAAAGGTTTATTAAATCAAAATCTATTGAACTGTACAGCATTTAGAATCAAATGAGTTTCTACAAAAATACAGAATAGTGATCAGGTTTATTGTCCAGTAATGTTAAGAACCTATGCAGTATGCATGTTTTTCTGTTGTTTCTCATATATTTTTACAAATGTTGCCACTTTGACAATAAATAAGTCATTTTCCCTTGCAATGAAGTTGCATTAAAGGGAAACTGCAACACCTTTCCCAGATTATTTTTCCTTTCAATATTGTACATTTGAATGGAAATGTTACAGGATGCGAAGGATATCCGCTAATGAACTTTCTTGAAATTCTGTCACTTCACTGGGCTAGTTTCACTGCAAGTCAGACTTGCAGTCCTTGCTTAGAATTACAATTCTTTATCAGCATGGCTCACACGTTAGTTTCTGCATTCAAGTTTTGAAGTCACGTTTCAAAAAAAAACGTTCAAAGCTGCCTTGGATAAAGGTACATTCTATATTCTTAAATAGAGACAAAATAACTCTTGTCGGTTGATTATAAATTAGTAGCTGGTTCTTTCATGTCAGAAATTTCAGACATGCTCGCAGCCTGCCTGCATATGTAATTACTGTTTGTCCAAGCAACTCAAATGTAATGACAAACTTTAAAGCATGAGCTCTGCAAAACAGTGCAGTTCTCTGTTCCTTTCTCATCTGTAAAATTACTCCAAAAGAACTTTTTGATTGAAAAGTAATTCAGAAATTTAGCTTAGATAGTGCATTGTGTGAATTTAGAAACTGTCAGAAGAAAAAAACCCACCACAATGAAATAGATAACAGGATGTTGTAAACAAGATTTTTATAATAGAAATTACATTCCCCTACCTTCATTAGCCACTGAGTGTTGTTTTCCATGATGTTTTCAAGTAGTTGCAGTCTTTGAACTGAATCATCGTAATCTAAAGGTGCATCCCTTTGCACCGCGTTGGACACGTAGGAAGTGGAAGATCGGCAGTTGTCCGTCTCCGGCAGAAGGAAGGTGTAGCTGCAGGACCCGTGCTGGACCTGGTACTGCTTCTTGCCTATCTCCATGCTCTTACTAAAGGAGCTATATCCTGAAGCTAAGAAAACACTGCAGCCCCAACAGAAGTATACAGTCAGCTGCATTTTAATTCCTGCGGTAACCCAGCAAAGCTCGGGTGCTGGAGTTGCGCTAAGCGAGAGCCCAGACCTAGTTAACCTGCGCTTAAACGGAGTGCTCAGCTGCCATGTGCCGCCGGAATGAGGGCTGGGCTTCTGTACTGTCCCAGTTGCGAACTGGAAACGTGCCGCTTTCTCCGCAGCTGTCAGATGCGCGGAGCGAACGCGGTCCCGCGCAGCCGGGGGAGCGGCCCCTCGCCCCGCAAGCCCAGCGGCTCCCTCCGGCCTGGGGACCCGAATCGATCACGCTCCGTCCCTTATATGATAAGTTGATAGGAGCGGGCAGACATGTGGAGCGGGGCTGCTCCTCCTCCCTCCGGGCTTCGCCAGCACCTTCCTGCGGGGGGGGCTCGCAGAGCGGGCTGGAGGCGGGGGGAGCGCTGGCCCGGGCGCGGGGCTGCGCGGAGCGGGAGGAAACCCCGGGGAGGAGCCGGCAGCAACAGGACCCCTGCGAATTCCTGCGGCACGGCTCTAATTAAGACTTTCCTAGACAGAGCAATCAGTTCCGATAGCCTGCAACTATGCTTGTAAATTATTTGTGGTGGTAATCATTTTTAAGCACTGTCCAAAAAAAAAGAAGTTCCTGCCTTTGTTTGTTCTCCTTAAATTTTTTTTTTTTTAAATGCACTGAACCAAGATGCAATTTTGTTTGTGTTTAATGCATTGTATAATTACAAAGAGAGATGCTGTCCTAAGCACACAAAAGCATGCTTGGGCATGTCCTTGCAAAGAGAACAAGAGAGGAGTTTTAATTAAAAGTTTTCAGTTGAACACAGACATTGTATTTTACTGAATCTCTGAGATGAATACTTATTTTTAGGCATGTCTTTGAAGAGTTAAGCGTTTGTGAGCCTTTTTTAAAATGCCTTTTTATTTGTCTGTATTAAATGGCTAACTTTGGAAGTGCTAACGTTAACAAGAGTTGCAAATCACAAGTGAGCTGGGATAACTGCAGAGGCGGTGGCAGGAAGGGCTCACAAGTGGCATGGCTGACAGCAGCTACCCTGGCAGCTCCTGCTAGCCCGCTTCTGTGCCCTCCGAAGTGGGAAATACCTGTAAAAGGCGAGGGAAACTCTAAGAAAGTAAGTATTTGAAATGTATATGTAAGAGTAAAAAGGGGTTTCCCCCTCCTTCCCACTCCCATGTTCTCTGCAGGGATCAGTGATCTTGAAAGAGCAGAAAATTACTAAGCAACTTACCAAACTCTGAGAAAGAGTTTATTCCACTACTTCTCTGGTTTAGAAAACATCTTTGTGAAACCGGTGCGATAGTATACTGACTCCTGAAGACAAACTGCCTGGGAGTTTTGCTAGATCTGGATCTGGAAGCTATAGATTTTTCTTAATTAAAATAAACAAAGGGAATGCCATGCTAGTCAAACTAACATGAATTACAGACTGAAGTTTCTCTTACACGAGAAAAATCCCAGAGTGCCTTGGGATCTCTTAGGGCAAACTTTTTTATACTACTTGTTATATTTCATACAGTGTATTAATGTGGTCTTTACTTTTTGAATCATGGAAGTTGTGTTCAGGGGTTGTCAAAAATAGTTGTGGCAGCTATAATACATGCCTTACGTTGCTGGAAGCTGTTGCGATTTCTTACATAGTTATCTCTGGAGAGGAAAATCTCTAGAATTAAATTCAGAAAGGCTCAAATTATACTTGGAACTGTGATCTGGGGAACCTGTTTGTCAGATTTTCATCCTGTGGAGTGTTCATCTGTCCAGCCAGCGGAAATGGAGGAATATGGTTGGAACTTTGGATACAGTCAAGATTATTTTCTTCCAAATGTATGTATTTGGAGGGTTTGGCATATAAATTAAGCATTCTTCATCCCTTCAACTTTCTGTTGCAATGGCAAAGCAAATTAATGTGACAGCTACCTTCATTGTTAATGAAGTCTCGAAAGCTTTCTCCATAGTTATTTCTACTTTTCAATATATTGCAGTCTTTGAAAGAATGCTTAATTCCATGTGAATAACAGCCCTTTGCAAGGTAGTTGGGAAACCTACTATTATGCAATGAGGACAGCAAGTAGGATTAGATTTGTACACTAGACTGTGTAAAGCATTTCTAGGTATCTAACCAGACATTCATACTCAATATTTTGTTTCCTTTGAATTTTTTTTTTGGGACTTTCTAAGTTAAATGAGAATTTCCTATTATGACTTGTACTCATCCTTAAACTGGTCTGCTCCTTGCTTCATGACAGTTCTCATAGCTAGTCCAAAAAGTATAGGGCCCTCAACAGAGCGGTGCTGAAAATAAGAATGTTCCAGATGTGAAAGGATCTCCCTCCTAAATGACAAGAAACTGGAAGGTAATCTTAATTTTTCTCAGTATATTTTCATGCGTTTTTTAATCCCTTAGACGTTAAAGGGAAAGATGAGACTGATTAGCGTAGTCTTTCAGGGGTTTTGTTTTTTATTCTTAGACATCTACTCAAGGGACTCTACGTATATAAAAGACAAGATTTAATGGATGCTGAGAATTCGTTAGACAGGATTTCCGTGACAGGCTTGATTAAATCGACAGGTTTTGAATCGCTATGAAGCTTACCATTGGTATGCCACACTGGTGAGTCAGATCCCCAATGTAATCTGGCAGCTCAGTTTTGTAGGGCTTTTGAGGAGAGACTGGAGTGTCTCTCAAGGTTTGAGCTGGAGCCTGTTTTCCGTTAGGAAAGGCCGATGCGTGACCCCGAGAGGCCCTTGAGCCGTAATGGGGCCAGGACAAAGCTGAACTTGGAGGCTGCCTCACAGGGCTTGCTGTATCTTGGACCTCCACTAGGGAGAACTGTGGTTGTAGGAATACTGGAAAGAGAATCTGGTTCCCCCTTTACTGTTTTTTTGGCTGGGTTTGGTTTTTTTGTGGGGTGAGCTTTTTGTATTGTTTTTGGTTTGTTTTTCTGAATGAATAAATGAATGAATGAATGGCCAGTTGCTATGGCAGCCGTCAGTAGTTCGGAGAAAAGGTATGGAAAGTGCAGGTATTATTCTGAGAAGTGACAACAAATTACTAATGGAAGACCCTTATCAGCACAGCAGGCACCACCGGTTAGCTACTCAGCTCTTGCAGTAACCCCCTGAGGTTCACCATGGTAATGTTTTCCTCAGCTTTTCCTTGGTACTTCCAGGCTATAGGGGCAATAACTGGAATACAACCCCCAACACACACACATAACTGAGGGAGGGTTTTGCTGTTTCCCCATCTGAGTACAACAGACTCATGTTGCTTTAATGAAGTGCTCTTTCCCACTGCCCAAGAAAGTTAGTGCGCATTCACCTTGCCAACAAAATAAATATACATCCCTTTAACCCTTCAGTACAGGATAGTGCCGTATTTGGTGCATCTTTTGGAGGATTTGCTTGTGATCCTTCACCCTTTTTATCCCTTTGGGAGCAGCTTTCCCAGCTGTGGAGGAGGAAGTGGTCTTCTCTGCCTCCCCAGGGAGTCAAAGCCAGTCAGAGTTCAGGGGGAAAGAAAGTAGTAACAGCTAAATTTAGAAAACTGGTGTGAAAAGTAAGGCAAGTTAAATACATTTTTGTCCTTGAAAACGGAGGAGGAGGAAGGAAGATGCCTGAATACAGCGTTTTTACTGAGCCTCAGAGGCATAATAACAAGTCTGCTTGCAGGGCAGGGCAGGGCTTATTCCAGAAAAGCTGAATGACAGAGTAGATCTGTCCCCGTCAGTTATGAGAAGGAACATCTCATTGTTAGGCATGATGAAGCAGGAAGGAATGTAAATAACTTGGCATGGAATCTTATATATGCCAGTATCAAACTGAGTAAAAAGTTGTGATTCAGACCAGTCGCTTCCTCTTGGTGTTTTTTTCATGTGCATTGTCTCTTCGTCTTTTATTTCTGCTGTCAATAAGGAGTTGTGCATTTAATCTGCAAGCCGAAATATAGCTACTCAGCCTTTGATTTCCTGCTTGCTTTATAGCTGAGTGTATATAGTATTTGACATAAAACAGCAAATACTGGCTTGGTATATTTAAAGTACAAATTAGATCCTTCCCTTTTTAGAAAGAAGATACCCACTTTACAGAACTCACCTTATAAGAAGAGCTGAAATGTACATTTTGTTAAAACTAAACATTTAGAACATTTTGCCAGATGTGTTGCAGGCAATTTCCTTTCCTGGGAAACAGTAAATCCACTTACTCAGCCAATCCTGTTTTTATTCCATACAGCATCCGACAAAGCTGCCTTGAGAGAGATGCCTGAATACCACTATCTTTCCAATTATCATTTTACATACAGCTGCACAGCTTCTGTTTGACAGGCAAATACAGAGATACTGTGAGATCTCCGATAGAAAAGGAAGCATAGAAGTTTTTGAGTAATTTGAGAAAATTGTAACAAATTTACTTGGCTCTAGCCCGTTGTCTGCAGATTTTGCCACCTAAAACACAAACTTTCAAGATGTTGATTTAGCAGATAACAAGTTCTAATTTCAGCAGGTTGTTTGTTTTGTTTTTTTTTTAGCAAGGGAAAAATATGTGATGAAATATGTGCAAAATAAAGGCAGAACAATATAAAATGTAGTTTTTGGTGCTACATTCTTATAGGGAAATTTGATCCACATACACAAATGAAAATTCTGTAGTGTGAGAATATGGAACTTCAGAATCAAATTTGAGATGAAAAATTATCCGAAACTTGGAATAAATTAATGAAGTATTTTATATATTCCTGGTATTTACATGCCTCACATTTTGACGCTCATTGTTAAGTCCCCACCTTTGATTCCTGGTACTTCAATATTTAATTAGCATAGTGTATGGTATAATAGTTCCATTTGGTGGCTTCAAAATATTTTCTTTCACTGGGAGTATTTTAGCATGTTTCTCAGGAACAAATGTCAACAAGGACAAGACTCATGAACTCGTAACTTAAAAAACAGGGAACAGGATCTTGGACCCTACTAGATTTTCAGTCTGCTGAAAATCTGATGTTTTGAGATCTTACATCCTTCTTTGAAAGAGAGGAGTGCCAAATTATTACATTTTCTGATAAGCCAAAACAATTTGTTTTCATCAAGACCCATAGTTAACTTCTTTAGCACTTCTAAAATTAGTGGTAAACATTCCTCCTTTCCCCACCATTTGCTTATTATCCTTTTTATTTGGTCTGAACTTCTCCACCTCCACCTCTCCATCAATCTCCCATAACTTCTTCTAAAACATCTCAGGATTCCACTCACTTTCTCAGCTGCAGCTTATTTTTAATCACTCAGAACGTCTACTGTAACATCTTGTGAATTCATAGTCTTCTTTATATTCCATCTCTGACATTTCCTAACGTCTCCTTCGAGTGCCCTTTCTTTCAAGAGTGGGCATTTACCCAGGCATTCTCATATTGTACTTTTGCTGAAGGGACAAGAGGTCAATAATCTGATCCACTGAAAATTTCAGTTACCACTCGGTCTTGGTGACTCAGTCTGTTTGTTCCCATCTTGCCTTGGAACATCCAATCCATCATTTCAGTACATGGTATTTTTTCTAGATGTCACACCATTAGTGGAAGCATAACATGGCCAAAATCAGACTATATCTTCCCTTGGAAATGCTTGCATTCCCTTTTTCTCTTTCACAGTTGATACCGCCACCATCCTTCAGTGCATTTAAATGTATAATCTGCAAGTTATGTTTATATCCCTTTGTTTCTTTGGTATTTTATTCTCTCTCTTTTTTGACACTATGTTTTCATTAATGTCTCTAAGAATGCTATGCTGATCCTCATCATCAACATGTTTAATTTTGTAACATATTCTGTCTAGCTCCTCCATAAGATTTGACATGTGACTTCTTTATGAAGTTTATTGTATTACTTATGACTCTCTTAGTAAATTACTTTCAACGTTATTTTCGTAAGTATTGTTAGACAACTGTCAGAGCTTCATGCAAGTAGACTGTCTACTTAATTGCTTCTAACTGGTTTTCATTTTTGGAAGCTCTAAATTCAGCACCTCTTCTACCAAATATGTCAGCTTCATTGCTCACTTGGCAGGCACTGACTGGATTGGCTTTCTTGGACTGTCTTGGTTATACTTGGGATCTCTTTTCTCAGTTGATGTCACATTTCACTTGACCATATTTTCCACTTATAGTCTTATTTTGACATCCCATTTTTGTTATGTAACATCTGCTCAGGACTTTTTGGCTGATATGATATTAGCATTAAAAGAAAAAAAAATGTAATATACCTATGTATATATGTATTTGTGTAGTATGTTGTAGATGCCACTGTACCTAAAATATGGTTGGTCATGTTAATTTGATCAGGATTTTGTGGTATCACATCTTGAGCAACAATAATAACATGAATTAATGTTTTTTGAAATTCCTGTCATTATCACTTCCACATTCCAAAACCTTCTTAAAATACAAAATGCTTCTTAGTTTCTACTGTTTCGTTAGTTTTATGGTGGTTTCCTTTATCAATCCGAATTTTCAAGGGGTATCTAAAGTTGAATACACAAATATCTGTAAAACTGTAAACTGTATAAGTAATGTATGCAGATATCTAAGAAGATTCTTACACTGCATTAATGAATTTCCTATTTGTAGGCCAGATGGTAGTTTCTTTCACTGTGAGCATGTTTTAATAATGACTGTTATTTTAGTCTTTGAAAGATGAATCATCCACATGTAGAGGTAGGAAGTGAGTCCCAGGATTATGAAGAATAGTTGCTATACGTCCTTCCTCCTTAACATTTTTATATTGTTTGGCTATAGTGCACTAAGTCTGTGCTCATTCTCTTTAGAGTTACGTGATGACAGCAAACTCTAGCTGGTGACAAGTGCAGTTACATCTTACACTGAAATAGCATTACTTCAAAATTAACATGGAAATTACACCTAATGTTAAGGGTCTTACAATTGGACTGCTGAATATCTTTGACAGTGTTAAGTGCTGTGCCTTGTCTATCTCCCATACTGGGCAAAACATAATATAGCACTTGTTTAAACAGGTTACCATCGATTTGAAATGGAATCTAATAACTTGCATGCTAATGTGTAGCAATTAGCTCTAGTAAGGCCTTTAAAACCTGTTTATAAAAATTATTTCCATAGCCTGTGCATATTTACTCTTTGTTATTGAATTACATGTGAAAAAAATTAACAGATATTCTTACTTTATATGCTCGTACACTGTTTACATGCTCTTTGAAAAATATCCTTTTCATTAGAGTTTTGTGCTTTTGGATAATTTAAACCTAAAATCTCTATGTAAGGCTTTCACTTGTGTTGTGTGAACATTGTATTACATTGATGTGAAAAGGCAGCAGATTGTGAAAGAATCCAGAAGGCTTTTGGAAAATGAGAAGTCTGCCTTACGGACATCTTAAAGAAAAATGCGTATGCCATTTGTTTAAAGGGATGTGTTTTTAAAATGTCTGAGCAGTTGACAGTAATCTAGCCTTACAAATAACCTCAGTCACTGTGATTTAAACCCTTCCTCTTGTAAGCAGTCATTCAGGTTAGCGGAAGGGTCTCTCATCTGGTAATAGCACACTTATTTGATAATAACAGCATGTCATACTTCCGAAGAGCATGTTCAAGTTAAGAATCTGAATTCAAAGATAAACTGATGTCAAAGAGAGAATGAAAAGGAAGTGAGAAACTGTGTAAGAGGAATAAACAAAGCTTTCAGAGAGACAGAGGACATTTATGGCAACAGTAAGGTACCTAGTTCCTGACATCTGTTTCCCTCAAGAAAAAAACACAGTACATAAGCTAACCTTTTTATGGAGAGTGCAAGAAAAATATTTGCAGCATATTTTCATACATTCATATTTGTCGAATTATATTATGGATGTGCAATTTGAAAAGGACAGAGCAATTGCAAACTATTTTTGCACTCCATAGATATAAATCTTTGCTTTTTTCAATACTAATAAAGATAGTTCAGTAACAGTTCTCAAAAACAGTGCCCACGCTCTTGCTGATTCTGCTGCAAAAGCTGGGCATTCTTTTTATGGTTGGTCTTACTGTTGTACAAGCAAACGAAGAAACTCAACTTTTTTTTTTTGTTTTCTCCACTGGGTAGCGAGGCATCAGAACCTGTGATGGGACAGGAGAAAGATTACCTACATACTGAGACTAAGATTAGGGCTCCTTTGAGCTTGGACTCCTTGCCTCCATACAACCATCTAGTGAAACTCCTATTGCTGTGTCAATATTAACTTAAGTACATCACTGGCTAAGTAACAGTCAGTTCTTTATCTTTCCGAGTAAACCATTTGCTGGAAAGATAATCCTCCATCTCCAGTGGAGTGTGTACAGAAGATCAAATCTTTTATGAGTATCCTATCATTAAAATGGTACCTTTTCTTCCCAACACAAACCAATTAGAAAGTCCTCTTACTGGTCTTTCACTTTATCTCCATCTGAATTATTACCTGAGTACTTTCACTACACAGAGAAAATTCAAATATTTGGAAATATTCTGTCTCACTACAGATGAAATTCAGAGACTGTTATTGGTGATGTCAGTATTGTTTGAAAATGGATCCCCGTTCAGGCTGGCTGCAGCCAAACTGACTATATTTACAAATCCTATCAAATCACTCAGTCTTAGCTTACTAGCTTCATTTTAAACTTGATTATGGGAGTTGTATGTGCTTACTTGATTTTTAAGTCAATATCTTCAGCCAAATCTATGATCAAATTCTATTTTAAATAACTAATAATGCTTCACTTTTAGTGTTAAATGATATATTAGTTGTTACTGCTTCAGCTGTATCCTGTGGTATGTTATTAGTAGCAATGTCCAGTGAATAGCATTTTTCTTGAACACAAGTAACTTTATATCTAATTCATTAAATTAATGATCAGCTGATGTTATTTTACTAATTTCTGGTTTCCTTTGCCTGTTTGCCCATTCAAGTATCAATTTTAAGAACAAAAATGCATACAATAAAATTAAAATTTCACTACATGATGCCATGTCAATTAGAAGAATATCTCCTAACTCAGCCAGCTTAGAGTATTTTCCTCTTCTATTAATGAAGATTGTATCCTTGCATAGTGTGTCAAGGTGGCCTTCTTTATTTAACTACAAAGATCAGCACACCTAAGGCTTCCTTGTGGAGTCAGAGGGACTTCTCTGCTGATCAGAAGGGGACTCTTGAGTAACAAGCTCAGATGAAAGCACCTAAGTTAGGTGAAATGCACATTCTGAAGTTCAGTAGACAGTACAAACACTGGCTTCAGGCTTATTATAAAACCCTCAATGCTGTAAACTGCATGGGAAGGACAGGAGCCTTCTCCTGACCACCTTTCTGCAGAAGATGATGAGAACTGAGGATAAACTCACCTGATTTCTTGTCTTTTGCTAAAAGTTCTAGTTTGATTTAGTGGAGGAAGTGATGGTTGTTCCAGATTTCAGATGTGTTCCATTGTCTGAACTTAAAGTTCTGTTATTACTATGTTATTAGTATTTTTTTCATTTTATTGCTTTTTTTTTTACTATTGTATCCCACCTCAATTGTTTTGACTCTCGTCTTTTTCAGTAATGCATTCACTTGGACTATGAAATGATTAAATAATATTCCACCAAGGAATTGGATCTAAATAGATAACTCACTCTGGAAAGATAATTATTTTATGCTGTAGGGACATTTTTCAAGGTTAAGAGCACCAAATAAATGTCAGTTGAGATGTTTAAGCAGTGCCTGTTCTGGAGCCCCATTGCAGCCCTCCCTTAGAGCTGGCAAGGAAGGATGGCCTAGCGAGGGACTGAGTTTTCAGCCAGCTGTGAAGTATTCCAGGCAGGGAAACCATCAGGAGTCAGGGCCTAAACTTTGTTTTAATTTTATACCAAGTATGAAGAAATATTTTCTGAGGCTAAGATCTATGAGGCTGTAGAAAAGTCTCTCATAAGAAGTGGTGGAATCCCTGTTGCACGAGTAATTTCATATAGATGGGCAAAACACTGAAATATGTGAAGGAAAACCCTGTACTGGCAGCAGTAAGAATTAAATGACCTAATAAGCTTTTTCATCTCTTAATTTCTCTCATTTGACCTCATCACTTTGCTGAAAGAAGGAAAAATGTTTATGTCGGACCTCCATGTGCAAACTGCTTGTAGAAAAAATAGCCTTCAGATGATAAAGATACAATTAAAGTATTTGAAATTGTTCTTGCATTTTCTCGCAGCCATGAAATTAAACCTGTCAGCCACAAGCTAATATTAATGTCTACAAGCTGCAAAACGCAATTATTGCAATATGACGCAGCAGTGGTTTTAATATTGCAAATTATTATCTCTTTAGTTTTCATTGCAATATTGGAACAACTTCTTTTTATATTATTAATTCTACCAGTGACATGCAAAATAATATACTTAATCCTATTGCTAAAAGCATCACAGTGAGACTATTATTGGCCACATGCAAACCTGCTTGGCTGACTGAGAAGTTTACAACCAGACAAATCATTCTCAGCTATCACTACCTTAATTGCTACTCTTGTTTTCAGACTTAAAAAAACACAAACAAAAAA
>VWYH01007168.1:127983-167309 GCA_013399365.1 Pampusana beccarii | reverse complement strand
AAAAAAAAAAAAAAAAACCAAACCCACCACAACAACAAAACCACCACTTATTTAAATATGTTTACAGGGAATAATTTTTAAAATGCACTTCATAGGCATCATCAACATAACAAACCACAAAGTCTACATCAAAATCAGAGTGCTCTTGCTTTTTATTAACTTGAGACAGATTTGTTTCTGACTTTGGAACCTATATTTTGGAACATTTGTTCCATGTATTCATATGTTTCACCTCACTGGTTCTGCAATCAAGGGAAAATCTGCTCTCACAAACATCTTACCTAACTCTGCTGATCACAGTTTTAGACTGCAGTACACCCAATAAACAAAAATTACATATACTTTTAAGACAATAGCAATTCTAATAAACAGATAGCCTGGAGAACTAAGAAAAAAGTGATGCTTTAAGGGCAAACTGTGGGCCTCTCATTTAGAAGGCTTTTCTAGTATCAGTCAGAACCTTTTTCTGATGTGTCTCACATGCACAATGGTCAGAAGCTCCTGAAGTAAGCAAAATGTGGGTCTATTCTCCATTATTATAATTTGCAGTTACCCTGTGTCTGCTCACATAGGATGGCCCAAGACTTTTGAAGTTGTTAATGACATGAACAACAGTGGCTAAGAGCTGTCTTTATTTGAAATACAAATATATTTTAAAAGTAGGCCAGAACGTGTGAATACTCAACCAGTTGCCGTTTGCATCAAATTTACACAGAGAGGATTTTTTTTAAAAGATACAAATTTCTCACCAAACATTCACTAGACTAGTTAAACAACTGGAAGTATTTTCAAGAGGTGTCACCACTAGTTAAAATATTGGCTTCTGTGGCTGGTCCAAATGAGAATCAGGCTTTACAGTAAATGAAACTTGGTTCCCTCTCAGTGGTTTCTCAATGTTTGTAAAGTCATTAAATGTTCATTCATCGAATTCCTTTTTTTTCTGGCTCTTCTGTGTCAGAATGAGGCATCTGTTTCCACAAAATGAAGTGGCAGATGGTTTAATTAGTATTGCCCTATATTACAGCTGGGGGAATGTAGTAATTTAAATGAACAGATGACAAACAGAAATTAAGGTACTCAGGATTAGAAACAAAAGAGAGGAGGTTTCTTGTCTCTTTCATTTTTTTTCTAGTTAATCTGCTTTGACAAAAGTAGATTTTTGAGCCCTAAATACTAAATGTTGAAATTCAGGGCAGTTTGGGACTGTGTAACAGCTCTGCACATGGTCATCAAATACACTGTAGCTGGTGCTGCATCTGCTGTACGTGCAGGTTTTATCCTTGCATGCACTGTGTCATTTTCCCAGTTTTCATCTGAAAAACAGCTTGGTTTCTGCGAAAGTATGTGGAAAGCCATGTCCCATATGCTTTTAATATGAGACACAAGACTTGACTGCGTAATACAGGACATCCCCTGTTAGGTGGGACATCTGCCAAGCCCAGCAGAAAGAAAAGACACAGGCAAGAGAACAAAACCAGAGAGTTGAATGATTACCGAATCTTTATTCCGTTTCTAAGGTTTATGTTCTCCTTTGGTGTCAGCTGTTATAGTCCACTTTTAACAACATCTCTGAGATGGAATAGTCATATATTCTGTACTTTCTAGTCTCTTGGATGCTGTGTGGTATAAAACTTCAAAATGTTTAATGTTCATAAGTGAATGAGAGTCAGATTTTCCAAGGCAATATGTAATATAGGCTTTGAGTCCTCCCAAAATCCTAGTGTCCTTTTACACCTTTAGGTAACAATGTATGTCTGATTCATAAACATGGATAAGCATTACAGCCTTTTAATATTATGTGCATGAATACTTCAGGTTGTATTTGAAAGCTGAACTGCAGCTATGATAAATTTTCTCAAGGGTTTTGAGGTAAAAAGAAATGATACCTTGTTTTGGGGCACACCAAATGTTACTCAGCTGTTTTGGTCTGTTACAGCCTGGATTGTGAACTAATTATATTAAGAAAAAAATGGCAGTTTAAATTTAAGGAAAATAATTATTTTCCTGGTGTTTACAGAAGCATGAAAATGTTACCCTGCAGAATAGCAATAGAAGGTGGCAAATAAATAAAACACATAATTTGGTTTTAGCATGATTTTGGAAGCTAGAATCCTGATTTCTGACTATTTCGGTTAGCAGTCCTGAACATGTAAATCCCACTCAAAGTCTCATTGTAAGACCTTTTTTTCAGATTTCCAAAGTTGGTCGTGTAAAAACTGGTCACATTCTACAGATTTAACTTTGCTTTTGAGACTTTTTTCTTCTATCTATTTATATATCTAATACTGTTCAGCCCCTCTTTTTTGGCATGTACGTGTTTATTATTCCTCTTGAGAAGCATGTCCTTTCAGTACCTTTGATTTTATTGAAAACTTCAAAATTTATTGGAATTGGGCGTCCTGCCTGCAGGAGCACAATACGATCCACAGTTGCATACAGGTTTCACTTATTAAAACTTACTGTGGTGGCTGCAGGTTGAAATTTTGTAGTGTGCAAGCTAGTGCATATGGAGTTTTTTCTAAGAACTTCAGCTCCCAGTCTCACAGAAGGAATCCTGAGAAATATTTACCCTCATTTATCATGTTTTCAGTGTTAACTGTGTTACTACAGATGGCAGAAACTACCTGTCATCCTCTCACTTTGAATGCTAGGTCAAACAAGGTGCTACCAGGCCATTGCTTTCTGCAAGTCATATGCTGCTTCTCTAACATTCTACTGCTGTTAGTTTGTGTTACATCTGTCAAACTCAGAATAATCCCTATATTCATTTGATACATTGCTACAGAAAAGAAAGCAAGGAACTTTTATATAATCAGGATGAGAATGCAAATAACTATTTTTATTTAATAAAGACAGATTGTTGAGCCTGGCACTAATTTTATCCTTTATTACCAGTGAAGACATGAGAACTTGAAGTACATCCTGCTTCCATACCAGGACAATTGGCTCAAACTGGAAGGAGGAAGACATAGCGTAGGTTTTTTGTAGACTGTGTCCTTTAAACGTTCGTCTACAAAGGCATTCTGAGTCAAGAGGCCAATTTTATCCAAAGGATTTTTTAAGACATACGTAGCATATTCAGACAGAACAGCCAAGACAGAACAGTTTAAGAAACCTGTTGGACTTCATGGATGCACCTGATTATTGCTCAGGAGCCCATTCTGGGAAGGATGCCCACCTACCAGGGTGGCTTCTGGCTGATGTACTTGATTTATACGCTTGAGCACATGATCATGTCCTATAAGGATTTACAAAGAGCATATGACACCCCAACTAGCTTCTAAAAACACCTCTGGTTTAGCTACATAGCCAATTCTCCAGGATAAAAATCAGTGTCTATAATTACCTTTAACCATTCTGTAGTTCCTGGTTATGGCACAATGGACTCAGAGACCTCACTAATAGGATCCCAATGCCTTGCTATACTTTGGTCACAAACACTTTTCATTGGTCACTTTGTAATGTTAATGTATGTCACCAGTTTCCTCTCTGCGTTTGACTAGTTTGGACTAACATAGAAATTAAAAATGAATGAATGTAAATTTTTTGCTACACGAAGGCACTAAGTGTTGGCAGGATGGCTGATTCCAGTCCAGAATTTTCTCTGCGTATAAACATAGAATACTTTTCATAAACCAACACTGCAGTTTTTGTTTGTTTGCTTTTGGGTTGTGTTCCAAGTTTCTTGAGAGGAGATGATCCTTATATGAGAAGAAACACTAGGATGTGCTTCCATAAGCTTGTATGAGAAATACTGTGAATAACAAGGCACCAGAAGACCGAGCAAAACCTGCAGTAAGGAAGCTGAAATTAATATGTAGATATTAAAAAGACTAGAGCTGGGCCCAGTTTTGTTTGCAGCCAATATTCATTGCTAAGAAGAAATAGAGGTTTACATTGTTCTATTGATATAGTTTTGGTAGATTTTTGGCTTGCTGTAATTGTAACAGATTCTACTGTTAGATTATTGGCTGAACAGTAACCTCACGCTTATAGAAAATCAGCATTTGGAGAAGCTGTGTTATATTAAAGCACAATCAAAGTTTTACTTTGGTCTTTTTTCCACAGTAGCAAAAGCCTGGTTAAGTTTATGTGCCTTTGTCTTTTTTTTTTTCTCTTCTGCTGATATTACACTGTGATTGTGTTTGCCTGTATGATTCATTACAGGCTTGCTGGCAGATGGTCACGTACACTTTGCAAGAGCACTTGATGCTAATAATAATCAGCTTTTAGCTTTTATAGATTTTTTTTTTCCTAGGGTAAGTAATGTATGTTATCCTAATACCTAGAAAATCAGGGTTGTTTACAGTCACTGCCATCTAAATACTTTTATCTTTCAGTAAAGAAGGTTTCTCTGTGCATGTTCATCATTTCATGAGTGAAATTTAAATTGCATGTATGGATGGTAGCAACAGAAGAATTAGTGTTCTGTCTTCCTTATCTGAACAAGGTGGAAGAGCATTTCATGAGGCCAGTATGTGCTAGAAAACCTACTGGCTCCTGCATATGAATGATTTTTGGTTAGTTAAGCCATTGGAGCCCCACAGGGGCTGTATAGCTAAACCTTCAGAAATCCTGCTTTGTCTCATTTAATCCCCACACTTGTTATCGTAGAAGAAAATTGTTTATGCATATTTTATTGCATAACAGTAAATCAAGCTTATATGCAGTGTTTATCTGTAATAGTTAAAATGTTGTCAGTCCAAAATACATCCCGCTTATTTAAATGGTGAAATTGTAAAGAATTACTTCTATGTAGCACAGTGAAATGTGTATATCAAGTAGCATTGTTTTATAAGAGGAAGAACGTGTGGACTTATGTGCTGTTATCACCATAATATGACACAGACACATTTCATGGGTTTTTTTAATACCAAGGCCATCATTTATTTAACAGTAGTTCTAGATAGAACAGCTGAAGAAGCTATAATATGGTGGAACTTTGTGGGGACTGCTTATAGCTATCTTTATGTTGGAAAAGGAAAATTTGTAGTCTAGTGCTTTTAGTGGAGACAGCTGTTGAGATGCTCTTGTTAGCTTTTGTTTATCATAATTGTACTATATTATATCCAGGCAATAAAATGAGTTATAAATCAGACTCCCTTAAAATACAATGTCATGCAATGGTTCCAGCAAAAGTGAATCTTAGTCATTTAATTAAACTTCCCTTATTTTTAACAAATTCCTTGCTCTGTTTCTTCATTTAGTCGTAAGCAAAAGGTTTTATTGCAAACCTACTTACATTCTTGCAAGAGCATATGACACTAAAGTCCATGACAAGGTCTCTACAGTGTAGGATCATGGCCTAGAGACCTGATATTTTCCTGAATGTAATTGCAACTATCAGTTACAGAGTCTTATTCATCTCCTGAGAACATTGGAAAGTACATTTTAGCTGATACAGCTCCTCTTCTCAGACTCTTTCATAAGTGTGTCTAAGGTATGGTCTTCACTGCTGCATTCTGTCCTCCAAAATCGAGGCTGAAGTAATTCACAGTTAATATGAAGAAAATACTCCACGAACGCATGCCAAATTCTGTCCTGCTTGTCTCACTGCGTGTTTCACTGATATAAAAGTTGTAATAGGCTCCTTTGATTGCTAACTCCCATGCCTTTGCTCCAACCACATTAAAAAAAAGTTATTCATAAGATAGTTGTAGAACCAAATTCCAACTTCAGCTGATTTATTTTGCATTGTTTTTGATTTATTGTGCTTGTAAGTATATGTATTTATATATAGACATGCTTCTTGTTCTTACCATTTCATGATTTATTATGTGTTGATGAGATTTCATTGTAGACCTTGGAGGCTTTTTCAAAGACAAGAAGTTCCATTGTCATGTTTTACTTAGAATGATTTATGTCTTGTGTATTGAAGTTATTTATCAGAACTATTTAAAAGATCATCTGAATTCATTATTTTTAAAAACACTGTTATTTAATATTTGCCTAAAGTTGGTCTCAGGGTTTGCAATCAAAAAAGGGCCCCACTTTGCTAGTCAGTAGATTACTATTATAAAGGTAGTATTTCCTCATTGTTTTCCACTGAACATAAAGCCGGACTGTGCATCGTAACATATTGTACAAATCCAAAACATAAAAATAGTGTCTGTCCAACAGACGTTTTGATCTGCAGAAGAATATTGCCATCCTTTTTTTTCTGATCTGACTGAAAGGTCACACTTTACCATATTCCCTTTTACCAGATTTATTTGTGGCCTGGAGGCTTTATCAACTTCATTTCAAGTGTAAGACTCTGGCGATAGTTGACATGAGGGACTTCTGCCTGTGGAGCTGATTCCAGGCTGCCTGATTCTGCTGACATGACTTATTTTCAAAGCTGTTGTGGAGACAGGAGTATGTTTGCCTGAGGGAGGGGAGTTTTATGGGTAGTCTGAACACCGTGGAATATTGTAGGCTGTTTTAACAGTAACTGTTAATTAGTATCCTTTAAACCAATACATTTGGGACAATCCAGGGGAAAAATGTAAAAGTTCTGTTTAACAGTAACTTCCTAAAATCAAAGGAAATAAACAATTAGGAATCAGCTTAAAAGAGTCGTCACTAGCATGTCAAAACTGAAAAACTTGTCCCAAAACTTTAGTGGTCTACCAAAAGTTTTGCGAGCCTCAGAGATTCCTGCCTGAATCAAGTTAAGTTTTAAGTGTCTGAAAGAGCTGCAATTTCAACACAAAGCAAGGTCAAACTCTACAGGTTTTATTGAGTATTATTATTGAAATTCTGGGTTTAGTCTAACATGAAGGAGGTAAACAACAATGATGTTGATGAAGAAGTTTTGGATAAAACTTTGTTATGTGAAATTATGTAACTGAGTTGATTGTGGCTTGGAAGAAAAACTATAAAATAGGAACAGCATAAATAATTTAAAGTTCTGTTTTTCCCACCCCATTGGGGTTTTGGTGTGGTTCAGCACATACTTGTAAAGCAAAAAATGTGCTTTCTTGATGCAGTAGCATAGCATGATCTTGTCATTTTCTCTGTGTTGTGTAGCTTGGGCTGGGTGCTGCTTGCTTAGGTAGGAGATGCGAGAAGGAGATACACTGGTTTATCTGAAATGCAATTAGACAATGGTTTTTTTTGGGGGGGGGGGGGGGCAGGTTCTCTATTTTCTGGAGGTTGATGAGATCATTTCTCAAATTCAGGATTTTTTCAGGATTAACTGGACTATTTCTATTTCCATGCTGCCTTTGGGGGATGTTGCAGACATGGTAGTAGCTATTTCTGTTATCAGAAGTCTTCACCATCCTCTACTGGTTTCAACTATTTCCAGTGCATGTTTCTTCTACTGCATTCCAGTTTTATCTAGAACACAACCCTGAGCAGCTGACTGGGGTTTTAACTGCATTTGCCTGAGAACTTACTCTTGATTTATAAGCAAAAGAAGCAGTGCTCTCCACAAAGATTTAATGTGCACATAGACACCTTTTAACAATAGTTACTCTACTCATCCAAAATAGCACTTGTCCAATTAATTATAACTCCTGTTGTAATGTCACTTTAAGATTGAACTTCTGCTTTGGTGAATCAACACTTCCAATTCTGTGGTTAAATAAATTTAGGAAAGAAACCATGTAAGTTGTTATATATAAGCTGTATTGTACTTAACCAGACAATTATGTAATGTTGGGCTTGCAGGTCTGACTTTTCATGGGAAGTTGTCTTTCTCATGGTAATTGAAAATGAAGCAGACAGAGGTCTTTCATCTGGAATCTAAACTTTAACAAAAACTGTGAAAATTAAGGAAAGAGGGTATTGTAAAGGATTCTTATTACTCTGATCTCATACATCATGCTGAGGAGAACATGGGATCATTTCTGTTAAAAAAAAATATTTTGAAATTATGTTTTAAAGGATCTAGCAAGTTATAACGGCAGGTGATTTTTGCTGTACAGAATCGTGTATTTCAAGTATCCTAGTGTTCTAAACATGTTTTTGAATCACTTCACATAGATGGTATTTGTTTTGTATGACATTAGGGGAATTGATTATTACCTTTAATAGCTTTCATGAGGCACTGTTAGTGAAAACCCCATTACCTGTGTTTCATCTCAGAGAACTGTATGCCATAATTAAATGTGCTTCAAAAGCCAAATGAAACTGAATGAACAAAGTAACCAGTAAGGATGTTCTCTTGAGCATTCATTCTTACCATGATGAATGATACTTGTTTTTCTCTTCTCTTTAATTAGAATGTTTCTACATTTGCCAAAGAAAATGTTGGAATGCGGACAAAAACTGAAATTAATAGGAACAGGGCTTGATGTAATAGCTTATTTGTAAAGGAAACACAACTTGTTTGGTATTTTATTGAAACAGGAAGTTCAGAACCTCAGTACACACAAGCACAACAAATTCTCAGGTGCTAGTTGAGTCATCTGTTGTTGTAAGTAGTCTCATAGAAGGCTTCCCCTTGATTTCGTTTTAATCTTCAATTAACAAAGGGAAGGAAATTACATACAGATTTAGTTTTAGATTATGTGCAAAGCTCTCTGTTGCTTTTTAGCTGTCAACCTGATGTGCATGCTTTGTGAGTGTATCATGTTGGCACAACGGGAGTGTGTCTGAGTGAATATATTTAGCTTTTAATGACCGTAAGAAACCTCATGTATTTATTTCATTTATGAAATAATGTAAAGCTTGCTTAATAGAAATATTCTGAGTTTTCCTCCTTCTTGTGACTGATTTCAGCTTTACTGCAAACTGTAGAAGTAATCATATGTGCTAAGGTGATAACTGATAAAACTACTGGTTTCAGTTTAGTATAGGATTATTTATTTTTTAACTGTCATATTTGTTTGTAATAAGAGGTCTGTTATACAGCAGAGAAGAGCACGAGGATACCATGCAGTTTTGTTTAGCTATGAAATCTTTAAAAGGCTTGGGAGTTTGTGTGTGTATCTTCTGTGTAGAAGACTTAGATTTTCCCTTTCTTCAAGGTCTGTGTGATACTGGCCTTCTTTGAATGAGAAGGATTTTATTGAATTCCCTCCAAATCCCATCATTGCTGTTCCTCTGTTTAACCCCAGGAGCATTCCAGTGTTGTGCAGTGAGTTCTCCTTTCCTCCATCAACAGTCTGAGCAATGACAGATTTGTAGCTCTCCCAGTACTGGTCCATAGCATAAGGGCAGGTGCATTAGCACTTTAATCAATAATGTCATTTTAAGAAAAATGGGTAGCATTAGATCTATCACGCCAGCTCCTAAATTTTAAAGTCAATATAATGTTAAAATAAAGATAGACACATCAACCAGGGAATGTGCAGGACATTTTTAAGCCTTTGCCCTTATGCAGGGCGAGCTAGATTAGATTATTTTTCCTCATCCTCTGAGTTGTGTATATTCTTTCACATAGTACATATGCATACAAACAATACCTTCTTTCACATCATGGTAGTTTGTACTGTTACAGTGCTAAAACCATAATCCTGATATGCCCACCTTATTCTCATTTTAGTGGGAATTCTGGATTTAGGACAGTGCCAGAGATGGTAAATATTTATTTAGAGACTTTTACTAGAAAACAACTGTGTAGAAGAGGATTTATTGAGCATTTGTATTTTATTTAAGCTACCCAGTTGTTTGACTAGAAGATCACTAGTCATTTTGCTTGAAGGCGACAACTGTTTCTGTGCTTCAGAGTATTTACCCTGCATGTAAGCTCAAATACCCAATTACTCATATTTTATATGCAGTTCTTGCCGAATTGCAACCGCTTACCTGTGCAATGACAACCTCATGAAAAGGCTTTGTGCTCTCACTGAAGCACTTCAGAAAAAATCCAGATAGGCTTCTCTGTCCTGGATCATTTTTAGATGAAGAGCAGTAGGAATACAGGAAAGGAACTCAGAAAGGAGGACAGGGTCACCAGTTTGACCCTGCAAACTTTGCCCAGCTAGCATGAGAAGTCACTGAAAGTCCACTACCATAATAAGCCTGCCCAGTTCTCTGTATTTAACCATGTCATAGCTGGTATCTTGAAACAAAAACAAATGCCAAATGCAATTTAAAACAATATTTCTTTTAAAAAAACAGTTTTTAACAAGATCATAATTACATTTGTGGTAAACAGTAGTAGACTTTTCTGTGAATCGGTGATTCACTTTTCAGTGAATCTTCCTGCCAGTTTAGATTTGTGCTTTAATAGCTTCATTTGTAGAGTCACACATTTATTTTATCTTCATTAAGATAGTTCCTGCAAGAGCAAATGCAAATATCAGATAAGTCAAATAAATATTGCTCGGTTATCTTTGTAACTAAAAAACAACAGAGCAACAACTGTGATCCAATGGTAGACTTTTTTTTTCCTCCATCATTTAGAATCAGAGAATCATTTTGGTTGGAAGAGACCCTCAGAATCATTGAGTCCAACCATAACCTAACTCTAGCACTAAACCATGTCCCTAAGAACCTTGTCTAAATGCCTTTTAAACACCTCCAGGGATGGTGACTCCACCATTTCCCTGGGCAGCCTGTTCCAGTGCCTGACAACCCTTTCCATGAAGAATTTTTTCCTAATATCCAATCTAAACCTCCCCTCATGCAACTTGAGGCCATTTCCTCTTGTCCTATCACTTGCTACTTGGGANCAGGCAGCTTTCCAGCCACTCTTCCCTGAGCCTGTAGTGCTGCCTGGGGTTGTTGTGACCCAAGCACAGGACCTGGCACTTGGCCTTATTAAAACTCATACAACTGGCCTCAGCCCATCGATCCAGCTGGTCCAGATCCCTCTGTATGGCCATCCTACCCTCCAGCAGATCAACACTCCCACCCAATTTGGTTTCATCTGCAAACTTACTAAGGGTGCACTCAATCTCCTCATCCACATCATTGACAAAGAGATTAAACAGAACTGGGCCCAGTACTGAGCCCTGGGGAACACCACTCGTGACCGGCCACCAACTGGGTTTGGCTCCATTCACCACAACTCTTTGGGTTTAACCAGTTCTTTATCCATCGCAGAGTACACCCATCCAGGCCATGAGCTGCCAGCTTCTCCAGCAGAATGCTGTGGGATACGGTGTCGAAGGCCTTACTGAAGTCTATGTACACAACATCCACAGCCTTTCCCTCATCTACTAGGTGGGTCACCTTGTTGTAGAAGGAGATCAGGTTGGTCAAACAGGACCTGCCTTTCATAAAGCCATATTGACTGGCCTGATCGCTTGTTTTTCTTGTATGTACCATGTGATGTCACTCAGGATGATCTGCTCCATGACCTTTCCCAACACCAAGGTTAGACTGACAGGCCTGTAGTTTCCTAGATCCTCCTTCTAGCCCTTCTTGTAGATGGGCATCACATTTGCCAACTACCAATCAACTGGGACCTCCCCAGTTAGCCACGATTGCTAGTAGAAAATGGAAAGTGGATCAGTAATCACCTCCACCAGCTCTCTCAGCACCCTTGGGTGTATCCCATCTGACCCCATAGACTTGTGGCTGTCCAGGTGGTGTAGCAGGTCGCTAACCATTTCCCCTTGGATTATTGGGGCTTCATTCTGCTCCCCATCCCTGTCTTCTGGCTCAGGGGCTGGGTACCTGGAGCACAACTGTTCTGACTATGAAACACTGAGGAAAAGAAGGCATTTAGTACCTCAGCCTTTCTCTCATCCTCTGTCACTATGTTTCCCCCCACATCCATCAGCGCATGGAGATTCTCCTTAGCCCTCCTTTTGCTGCTGATATATTTAGAGGAACATTTATTGTTACCTTTTACAGCAGTAGCTAGGCTTAGCTCTAGTTGGGCTTTGGCCCTTCTAATTTTCCCCCTGCATAACCTCATAGAATTCTTGTATTCCTCTTGAGTAGCCTAGCCCTCCTTCCAAAGTTTCTATATTCTCTTTTTATTCCTAAGTTCCAGCTGCAGCTCTCTATTCAGCCAGGCCGGCCTTCTTCCCCAACGTCTCGCTTTTAGGCACTTGTGAACAGCCTGCTCCTGCGCCTCTAAGATTATCTTCTTGAAGAGAGACCAGCCTTCCCGGGCTCCTTTGTCTTTCAGGACTGTCTCCCAAGGAACTCTGCCAACCAGCCTTCTGAACAGATCCAAGTCTGTTTGCAAAGTCTTTGGAAGTCCAAAGTAGCAGTTCTGCTGACTACCCTTCTAACTTCTCCAGTAATAGAAAACTCAGTAATTTCTTGGTCACTATACCCAAGGCAACCTCCAACTGACACGTTGCCCATGAGCCCTTCTTTGCTTACAAAAACCAGATTCAGTGGGGCTCCCTCCCTGGGAGGCTCACTAACCAGCTGTGTTAGGAAGTTGTCTTCCATGCATTTCAAGAGCCTCCTAGACTGCTTCCTCTCTGCTGTGCTGTATTTCCAGCAAACATCTGGTAGGTTGAAGTCCCCCATAAGAACAAGGGCTAGTGATTGGGAGACTTCTCCCAGCTGCCTGCAAAATATTTCATCTGCTTCTTCATCCTGGTTGGGTGGTTTGTAACAGAGCCCCACCAGGATCTCTGGCTTGTTGCCCTTCCCCTTGATTCTTACCCGTAGACACTCAACCCTATCATCACCCTCATCAAGCTCCAGACAATCAAAACACTCCCTAACCCCTTCGTCGCCTGTCCCTTCTGAAGACTTTACAGCCATCTAATGCAGCACTACTGTTGTGAGAGTCATCCCACCATGTTTCTGTGATGGCAATTATATCATAATTTTTCTGCCTCACAATGCCTTCCAGCTTCTCCTGTTTGTTGCCCATGCTGCATGCATTCATATAGATGCACATCGGCTGGGACATTGATTCTGACACCTTCTGGTGAGACGCCCTATTTCCTTTGTGGCCATCCTGAAGTGCTTCCATGGCTTCTGACACATCAATAANAAAAAAAAAAAAAAAGGAGCAGACAATAAATTTGGTGTCAGGTACTGTGCCTTTGCCCTCCCAACTTTCATAGCTTTAAAAGTACCTATTCACAAATTGTTCTCCCTCTGCTATACAGAAGACCATCCCAGCTTGCTGTCACAATAGTCAAAGGTCTTTCTTCTGTAATCTTATATTGTTGTCTCACTAAAAAGTACAAGAGTTCATAAAAAGAGGCTTCAAACAGAAAATGTTAATCATGTCCTTTGTTTAGCACCCGTGAAGAAAGCAGTGCTCCCAAATGAATTTTCCTTGAGTAACACTTATTTAAAAACATGATTGACAAAAAGCACCTGGTCAAACATTTAAACACTTTTTCTTTTTTTGCTGTGTGTGCTGGCAGCTCCACTTGCTACTCTTAGTGCTGGAGGATTAAATGTCTTTGCTTTCCATACTTCCTATGGGATCTTTTCTTCCAATTTGTGACATACATTAAGTGAAGAAGAGATGTCATTACACATAAAGAAGTCCTGCTTCCAAGGAGTACTAATCAGGGAAATTGTAGACCAGAAGTTATTGCAATAGTAGTTTTACTAGGAGTTTCTGAAAGCAACCTGAACCTGGCCTAGTTTGGGCAGGTGACAGCATTCCACGGCAGTGGCATCCAGTTACGTGATGCCAGGTAATCTCTTTCAGTGGGTTTATTTCAGTAGTTCTCAGACAATGGTAAGGATTTTTCTCTGTTGCATGTTGTTGTAATTTCAACTGACTCTTCAGTTTGTATTTTAAATACCAAAAGTTCCCTGCTACTTATTGTTGTAGTGCATGTGTTTCACTGTACATACAGAGGAATGCATGTATTGTAACTTCTGAATGCAACTCTCAGGGTTTCTGCTGTGTTCAGTCATTACCATGCACCTTTTAAAAACAATTAAAAAAATACAGCTTTTAATTATACATCACTTTTTCATTAATATGTGGTCTGTTACGTTGTAAAACATCTAGTGCTGAACAGAAGCGTTTTATATTTTTGTTGATGAGGGAACACTTTCAGCTGCCCTTCTTTTAGGGTACCTTTTTCCTCTGTTGATACTAAAAAATAAATTGAAAGAACAAAGCAACTTTTTTGAAAAGTAATTTGCTGATGCCTGCTTTTTAAAGCCAAGTCCATTTTATTTGTCTCACTGCAGCGTATCAAAAAAAGATTGAGAAAAGTTAGTCCAAAGAAATTTGAAGGAAAACGAACTCACTGTGTTCAAGCTTTGACATATTTCATAAAGCTGTTGAAAACCAAACCATGAAAGCCAGATTTATGAGCTTTTTTAAAGTTATTTGTAGATTCCCAAGACGATTGTGTTCCCATCACTTACTGTAGCCTCTAAAACTCAAATGACGCTTTAAAATATTCATGTTTGGCACACACTGAGTTACTGCTCAGCATTGCAACGGCATTCAGCTAAAACTAGAAAGTAGAGAGAACAATGTACTCTGCCTCCACTTAAATCATTTCAGTATCTTCAGGCAGAGCAAAAGGACTCACATATTCATATTTTAAAGATAAAACCAGGAATTACTTTTAATGTTAAGATTACTTTTCTCATGGGTTAATACAACTGTTTGGGGAAAGAGCCTTTGGGGAGCATCTGCGTAACCCTTCACATTTTCCAGGCTTTTCCTTTCAACAAGATCACTCATTTTGTTATTACTGGAATAGAAAACCCTTTTATTTATCAAAGCATTATTCATCTGCACTTTGCCAGGTATAGCAAATCTGTTGACAGCACTGGATTTATCATTTACGGTTAAAGGCGAATGGAAGGATTCCCCACATCCCTAAGCCAGCAAAACAAATGTCATTCTGAAGCTCGCTGCACAATATCCTGCATTGATTAAAAAAGAGAGTTGGACTGTCCAAAATGATTCAGTATCTGAAAAGTCTAAGGTAGTTGAAATGCGGTTATAATTTTTAATGTATTTTATGCAAATACTGGGCTTCCATGCCTTGTATCTTCATTATATATAGTATTTAACCATGGGGAATATGAAGTTATTTTCCATGAACTGCAGCACATTATTAGCTCGTGGAATTTTTGTTTCAGTGCAGCCTTTCACTGATGACATATACTTAGCTGGAAATATATTTCAGTCTGTATAAATGCAGATGTGTTTACTCCCATTTGATTAAACATTGCAATTTACTTCATTGATACTTCATTCCTTAAGCTATGATGCTGAAATTTATTACCTATTCATAGATTAGGCACTGGTCTGGTACAATAGGTACTAGTCTGTTTTTTTAGAAACAAACAAACACAACAAACAATTGACCTTATGTGGGTTGGGAGAGTTCAGTAAGCCTAGAGGGTACTATATATAAAATATGGGTAAATGTGTGCAATATGAGGGGATAATTGCCAAGATGCAACTAATTTTCCTCCATGTTGCCATGTGAGAATGAACTGTGAGAAAACAATAAGGGCAAGTTGCACTATAATCTTAAAAAAAAAAAAAAAGGCTATATTAGTTGAGGTCATTATTTTTGTGCAGGTAATTTGGTTTGAAAGAAGCATCCCATACCTATATCACTACCCCATTACATCTGCCAGAAGTGACTTCATGCTCATCTGTGCCTGCATCTATAAGCCAATAGCGCAGATGAATGGAACGGGATCTGCAGAGTGCGTGAGATGGTGTCCAGAGCACGTTGCACACAACGCGTGCTTCAGGAGTCTGGTCTTGTTCCAGTCTGGTCCCCTGAACTAAGCACATCTTCTGACTGTATTTCATCCGAAAGGAGAACAGTCTGTGCCCTTGGTGGCTGCCCCACAGTGGAAACCAAAAGGACACTCAACAGGAATGACCAAGAGATTTGTTTCAAAAGTGCACTCCGAGCTCGAACTAAGCCAGTAAGAATGTGAGTATCTTTTCTGCTGAAGGTCTTGCGAGGATATAGGATATATACAGCAAGAATAGATCTTTGTCAGCTGCAAGGGAAAACATGTGCATGTACAAATTGTATACCTTTTAAAGTCACAGACAGTTGTCTAAAGCAAATTATTTGGAGGCTGAGAGTTGTCCAAAGCAAATTATTTGGAGGCTTGGTTTGTATATTGGCTCAACTGCATTTGTTCAACTGTCAACTGAGTTAAGGGAAAAGACTTTCTGATTTTATTTGTCTTTCAGTTTTGAGACGTATGAACTTCAAAAAGTGAGTTAGATGGAGGTTCCCACCAATATTGCCAGATACAAAATGGTGGATTCAACATGGCTCATTTAGATCTGCTGCATAGATGATCTATATGTGCTTGAATCAGCTCTTTGTCTTAAACATAACGAAGCCATCACACTAGCACTCATAGGAATCATTGGCATAAAATGTACAACTATCCCATCCATACACTGAATTTGTTGCCTAGGATTTTGCTGAGCTATCAGGCTGGAAAATCTGATCAATCATGACCTAAAGTAGTAGAACTATAAATTGACTCTGTCCCCTTTTTCATTACTAAGCTGTCTTCATCTCAACCCATGAGTTTTCTCACTTTCACCCTTCTGATTCTCCCCTCCATCTCAGTGAGGTGAGGGGGAGCAATCAGCTGCAGGTGCTTAGCTGCTTGCTGGGGTTACACAACGTAGATTGGAATTAAAATAACCATGAGAGATATAAGGAGCTATCGGAAATAGGTATAATGTAGCTCAGTAAGGACTAGTGCAAAGTAGGGATAAATAATCACCTGCAGAAACTCCAGATGAGATTGACAATGCAATACTTCTACCAAAAGAGCAACTGAGTATTTTAGAGGATCCAAACCAATATGTCACCTATGTCATACTCCGATAAAAGAAGCAAGCATACTAGGATGTGTTAACAGGAATGCTGTACGTAAGAGACATGAATTGCTTGCAGTGTGCAGAGCAGCGGTGGGGCCTGAGCTCTGTCCAGCTTTGGGCACTGCACGTCAGGAAAGATGTGGATCCATTGGAGAGAATCCAGGGGAGAATTACAAAATGATCAGAGGTCTACAAAATATGACCCATAAGCAAAGACTGGAAGAACTGTGTTTGTTTAGTCTAGAGAAGACTGAAGGGAGACATGATAACAGTCTTCAAATATTTAAAAGGTTGTTTCAAATAGGAAGAGAAGAAATTGTTTTCTATGTCCCTTGGCACTAGGACAAGAAGTAACGGGCTGAATATGCAGCAAAGGCAATTTAGGTTATATTATTAAGAAAAGCTTTCTAACTGTGAGAGGAGATAAGCATTGCACTAGATGGTGTACGAAGGTGGAGAAATTCGGTCTTTGAATTTCACTAAGATTCTTGAGGGCTCGTCACATGTATTAGCTGTAGCCCTCGTGGTATCCCAGGGGTGCCGGGCTCGGAGTTGCATGTGCCACACTCGTATACCTCTCCAGAGAGATGCATAGCGCGGTGCTGCTTTAGTGAGATTCGAGTGAGGAAAACACCTCCCAATTATAATGGGTAATAATTTTCAGAATTTAGATGTAAAATTGCGATTTGCAGTCTCATCACTGTCTGATAGTCACTTGAGTTTAATTCTCTTGAAAAAAGATGAAACCAAGGATTAACAAGTTCTTGAGGTATTTCTGAGGCAAGGTTTTAATTGCTAATCCTGAAAAATACTTCCTTTGCTAGTTAATCTGTAATGAAAGGATTATTTACATTTCAAAATAATTAGTGTTGAAACAAAATGCAAATACATTTAATTCATAATCTTTTTGAAGTTATAAACACATAGTTCAAGTAAAGGGACCACCTCTTACAACCTTAGCAGAGTGTTTTTAAGTGAAATATATTGGAAATATAGCTCCTTGATTTAGAAGTCATACTTATCCTCAAAAGGGAAAAGACTTATTGTTTTACCCTGATTTGTTTTTTATTAATCTATAGTTGATATTGTTGGTATTACATAGTGGTTTAAAATAGTTCTGGAAAACAAGGAAATTAAACTAAAAATAAGTGAATTTGTTATCTTTTTTCCTGCAAAAATTTGCTATGCCGGAAAAAATGGTTCTAACACCTTCCAGTGTAATTTTGAATATCTGCCAAACAGTAGATTTATTTGCCAAACATTTTCATACAGTATTCCCACCGGCACTCAGTCTTTCAGAGAATAAATTGGTGAAATTAACTTTTCTTATCAGTCTATGGTATTTGAGAGAAGCGAGGTTGCCTGCCAACACGCAGTGGAAAAAAACAATATCAGCTAAATTGTCTGGATTCAAGCTTTCTTCCCTTCCCTTGTCTTGGCCAGGAAACACTGAAGGACTATGCAGAAGAGGGGAAGAAACTGTGTTTTGAAGAATTTGCCAGATACTATAGTCTTAACTGTGTGCTGTTTCTTCTTCTTTTACTTTCCTTTTTATTTGTCAAGACCAGACATTGGAGGTTTCTTTGCTCTGTGCCAAATTTTCCATTCTGTCTTTTAAAACTTTCTCCCTTTGCCTCTGGCCCCCATCTCAGTGCACCAGTCTTCTCCTGCACAAATGTATGTCAGGTTTGCCTATACATAATATCAGTTTGTGTGCATGTGCTGGGTGCTATGTAGCTTTATCAAGCATTCAAAGCGTGCGTTCTCACTTCTGTCTGAAGGCTTCTGCTTTAATTTGACAGAAAGGGAGCTTCTATTTTAGACAAATGATATTGATAACCAACAGAAAATAATTGTTTCAGTAAATATTGAGAAATAAGGATGCAATATTTGTAAATAATTTGCATGAATGTTGCAAGTTGAGTTTTGCTCTGAGAATGAAAAACATCGCTAGCAATAAAAAACGCATTTCATACCAAACAGTGAAATAAGGTTCTGGGTGCTGCTGAGATAACAGTATGGTAGTATGGCTTGAGCAAGTTGGGGTCCTGCATTGGTGTGATGTTCCATTAACATAGATAAGATTCTTCAAAGCTGAGGATCCATTTCTTTGTGAAACAGCTTGCTGAAAGAAGTTGTTTCCAGCTCTTAACGTACTCTTTTATACTGGAGAGCACCAATTATTTACCTGGTACAGCATTTCAAAGTAATTTTTAAAGCTTTTAGTGAATGTTATTTCAATTTTAGTATTCTCAATGTGTTAAAAAAAACAAGAAACTGCTAAAAGAAATTATAAGAAATCGATCTAAGATGATGAGCTTTTAATTTAAGTAGAAAACATATGTCACACGTTGTTCCTACAAAAACAGAGTTGCTGTTTGGTTAGTCGCTTCTATTTTCCTGATAAACCTGATATTTAGAAAGATGAAAAAGAGAGCGTTTCTTCTTTGTCCTGCAGGAGCACTGCATTGTTAACACAAACTTCCTTGATCCCTGTAGGGTTCTGCAGATTCTGCAAATTCCTCGCTGCAGGATAACTGTACATCCAGAAGTCTGCACGCTGCAATACGCTCCTCTTTATCAGCATCAGGCTGATGCTTCACTTGTGGGGATGTGTGTGAGCCCTTGATCTTTACATGTACATGGGGCTCCACAATATGTGTTTTTCTTTTAAATTTTTACTAAATGACGGACTGTCTGAAAATGCATATAACCATGCAAGTGTAATGTTTCCTAACAGTGTTGTAGCTTTGAGTGTTTTCTTCATGAGGTCTTTGTACAGAGTTACAGTAGCTGAAAATGTAAATGTTATTTGGCCAGTATATTTGTCCACACAGAAATCATATGAATATTAAAATCTTAAAGCTTAATATTTCCCCACCACATCACCTGACTATATTAAATATATGCTATTTTATGTCTCTTTTTGTTTGTTTGTGTGCATGTGCTGGGGTGCTATGTAGCTTTATCAAGCTAATAGATTATGAAACCATAAAGTCTGGTGTTTTTTACTTTATCAATTTTCTGATTTTCTGTCATTTAGTAATTGCAGAGCAGTGAAGTAATTCATAAGACTTCAACAGTCCAATCCTTTTCTCTTTAGTGGAAAGGTGCAATTTCTTATCAACTTCAAATTAAATAACACTTTTTATATAGATATAAACCATAAGATATATAATATTCTCTCTACAAACTTATGTCTGCAATTTTATCTTCTGCTGTTTGCGTTTAAAAAAATGTACTTATTATTTTAGCAAGTAACAGTAACCAAAATATAATTATGGGTTTCTATAAGTTCACTAAATACGTCACTAAAAAACGGCCTTTTCAAATAGGTGTTGGTAAGGTTTCCAATTCTATATTTAATGATAAACTAGTAATGATAAAATAAATTCTGAGTTTGTTTTTGTAGATTTATTTACCTCTGGTGAATAAGAGAAATTAATAATCAAGATTTACCATTATGCATATATTGATTGTGTAATGCATGCACAAATTTTTAGACATATATAGTTATTACCAGTGGCTACATTGTATATCTTTTTTAAACTAGTACTTCACATGTTCATTCCTAGCCTATAAATACAATTTCTATTAATTGTAGTAAATCAGAAGCATATTCTTCATTTAGGTTTTGTGAAGCAGTGTTATTCTAATAGCATTTTAGACTGAAAATGTATTCATGTGATATTTTCTGGAAGTACACTGAAAATTGTGTGCTGTACATGGGACATTAGCAGTTTCAATGCTGAAAAATTTCTAAGTGCATCCAGAAGAATTACTTTTCTTTCATTTTATGTTGCATTGATTCAGGCATCCATTCAGAGATAATACCTTTGTGGGACCTGATGGCTCTCTCCTGAGCATCGTAAAAAGATCACACCCTTGGACTTTTATGGAGCCTTGTGTTTGTTCCTGCTCTGCCCACCCCACCCCCAGCAGGACCTATTTTCATAAAGTTCTAGGCAATGTTGCAAAGTTGGGGGTTGGTGGGTTTGTTTGTTAGTTTAATACATGCTCATTTGGTTTGTAGGGATTGAAAATCAGTCACAGGAGGGACAATAATTGGTGAAATGTTCAGAGTGGGTTTTTTTATTATTATATAGTGAAGAAAGGCACTATTTTTTCATCAGGCGTTCCCCGTAAGTTTTACTTCTGTCAAAGTGATTTTTTTTTTCTTTTCAAAACTTAAGTTCAAACAAACATCTAAATTAATGGTACATTTATGAGAAATGCGTATATATGAGGCATCTTCCTACTGTTCATCTAGCTAGTGAAAGAATTAGGTTAACTCCTAGGATCTTACAAAAAAGAGTAAATAGATGTTTTTATAACATTGTTCGTCTGTCCATCTGCGAACAAATATAATTAGAAAGGAAAATCAGTGCTGTCTGTTATAATAGGGACTGACACAATTGTAACCGTAACTACCGACTGATACATACACAATTTGTGGAAATAGTCACTTTTGGGGTCTGATATTTTCCCAGGCTTGGTCTCTGCTGAGGAATTATTCATTTATTTGTAAAAGCTTACACGAAATGTGTATGGTTTCAAAGGGCTGGGAGCACCCCCGGAGTGCCGCAAGGGCTTTGATGTTGCAAAGGCAGCTGAGTCAATGCAGGGGGACGGGCTGGGGTCTGCCCTGCCCGCCCAGCGCCTGACCCCGCATGGGCAGCCCGCTGCCTTCCCGGGACCGGCTGCTGGCGTTCCTGGCAGGTCAGTGCTCCAGAAAGCAAAGTTAACCTTTCAGACCGCTCTCTGAGTTCTGAACGTAAATGCTGTGATTTTCCCCACCTCTAAGACCTGTGTGCTGGAGCAAACCCACGCACAGCCCATCTGGAAAACTGTGGTGGTGGTGGTGATCCAGACGAAGCAAACGTAAAGATGACATTCCACGTGGAAGGTTTCCTTTGATGATGCCACCAAGATGTAGTGTGTTCTTACCATGTCTTCCTCTCAAATGTGCTGATAATACACACAGCTGGAGTTCTAAAGGCAGTTGAAGAAAATCCTCTCCATAGCATGTCGGCATTTCACTTCCCTGGGTTCCTTTAATACGCACTAAGTGTATAGGGTAAAGCATGTTATTTGTGGACATCAGGTGAGGGAAATGCTCAACATTTGGATTTCCTGATTTGATGGTTAGCTGTGTACACATTTGCTTTTAATATTAATTTATTCCAACAGTTCTTTCTGTGTGAAGATGTACCATATGAATGAGCTTTCATTACAGTGGCAGTGAATAAGTTCTTTCAGGGGAAATATTTGAGGAAGTGGGAATACAATTAGCCCTTTTAAATCATATTTCCTAAAATATGTGAAATAGCAGATTGCAACAGTTTATATTTGGTGTCTTCTAAAACAAGTCCTATTGCATTTTTAAGATAACAGCTTCTCAATCCTAATAATTTTCATCTCTAAGATCTAGAGAGTTCCAGGTTGACAAAAACAGTATAATTTCTGAATTTTTGAGTTAAATCTGATTTATTTTAGATAAACTAGCATTGAAGTCTCCTGGCGATTGTCATTCTTCTATAGGTTACAGCTGATTTGTCCCAGTAAACAATTCCAGAGCTCTATGACAGATCAACTAAGATGGAATTGCATCTATTATGAGGCTGTTCTGAGGCTGATGTGAAGGGATTGTTATTTTTCACTATAAAGCATTCTTTAATTTGTTGACCTTGGTTACCGCAAGCACTTTTGTCATTTCATGATCGTGCAGTTTTCTAATTCATGAAAATGAGTTATTGTAGTCCTAGTAATACCAAAATCACAACACCACTCTGTACATCGAAGAATTCAGTGTTTTATGTTCATGAGCTAGTCTCTCAAAACCTCACAAGACCCATCAGCAAGTGATACTTTTAGCCGATTTGAAATCCAATGCCAATATTAAAACTGTACGGTTATTAGGTTTCTGTAGTTCATGACATCAGCCAGATATTCACAGAAGAGCATTCTGCGCAGATGGAGGGATGCAGTACTCTACTGAGTCCAGAACCAGATTTTCTGCACATGTGTAAATTATCAGGTGCCAACATATGTACAGGAAAGGCCACTAGATATATTCACTGTATGAGTGATGAAGAGTTGCTCTGCCCGTGTATTATTCATCCGGCCAAGACTTAATGCGCTCCCTCTGAGCTGAGCTTGGGTTCCTCGAATTCTGCAATGTAACTCTGCTTTGATGCTGTGCTCCACAAAATTATTTAGCAGCTGTTTGACTTCAATGAGGCAGGTTTAGGTGCCATGTCATTCATATACCTAAGTTCACAGAACAGAAAATAAAGGGTGTATCTTGGATCGTTCTTGAGTGTTTTTGGCCTGCTTCATCCATAGCAGTCACTGTCTTCATAACTTCCTGAATTCAAAACACAAATATTCAACTTAGTTTTATTCTCAGGAGAGCAGCCAAGGAATTAATCACAGAAAACTGAATTACCTATTGATGGAGGAGATCTCAGAATTCAGATTAGGATTGACTTGTCCAAGAATAGCAGAGAGGACAGTGGCACAGAACCACCAATCTATAAAGTCTCATGTCAGCCTGGGCTTCACGCTTTGCTGGTGTTCCATCTAGCTAATTGATCAGAAGTGCTAAGGCAATTCACTTAGACTTTTGTCTAGGGATTTGTGAACATGCCCTGGAACTGTTTGGCTTTATACACCCTTGTAAACCAGGTGAAGATTCTTAATTTGGTGGTACATCTGCTAAACACATATATTATCGCATTAAAATCTGAAGTTTCACAACAGGTTTGTGACAAGACTGGAGGAAGGAATCCACTCAACAAGTATTTTCTTTCAGTGTTCTAGTTCATCACTAGTTCATCACTTCATCACTGACTATAGTTTCACATTCAGATGTCTCATATAATTCAGATTATACAGAGCAACTTTTTCCTCTAAATAACATGCTTGTGTTGATCATCTGCCTGAAAAATTCCAAGCATCATGTAATATGAAACATTTATTTTTGTTCTCATCTTACTACTAACTCCAATCTCATTATACATTTTCCAAACTTTGACAAGAGATACAGGATCAAAGATGTTACATACATTAATTTGGCAGGTCAATGGCAATCTCAGTCTAAGTACAAGCTTGCTTTTTTTTTTTTTAGTATGAAAACTTTATATTGCATACCATAGTGCATGCACTTTTTTGATACACTACAGGAAATAGCTTTAATTGCTGAATCACTGTCCTGCCTAGTATTACTGAGAAGAAAATTTGCCTCATCTAGATGAAGCAGGTTTTTATTATAATGAAGAAGTGTTACAGGCTGCACAGCATCCACAGAGGACTTCTTTTTTTCTTTTTGTAGAGGCAGAAGAGTTTACATGAAACAGTTTGCTCTAGCTCTGGTACATTTGTGTCACTTCCTACATCTGAGACAAAATACAGTTCATATTTGTGGAGCACAGGAGGGGAAAGCAAGTCCTATGGGAGTTTAAGCTCTGAATTAGATACATTTTTAAAGCTCCCTCGTACAGACTGATGAGTGCTACATACCATAAATGGTTTCACAGTTTGTATTTCTGCTGAAAGGCTATAATTATTTAGAATATCCTTTGATATTTCTGTGTGATGGCCAGTGTTATAAATGTAAGAATATGGTGAAAAATAATGCTGTCAAGTGCTTTAAGTAGTCTTACATACCACTAAATCAATATAATACAGCAAATCCTTTGTATAGTCTACCCAAGATTTTCTGATATGTCTGAAAAAGTAAAGTTCATACTCATATCCTTTTTTTCTGAATTAACAAAAAGAAGGCTTAGTTTTACTTTAAGTGGAAATGCAACACATTGGTTATTAATTTCCTTCTTTCCTCAAATATAGATCTGCAGACTTCAGCGTCAACTATCAACAGGAAAATACCAGCAAAATCTCTTTTCAAACCAGCCTGTGATGTTTGTATCTCCTACCAGTCAGCCACCCTGCAGAAAGCTAATTGAACTTATACAGCTGTCAGGAGGAAAAATATGTAAAGCCTTACGTCAGGCAAAAATCTGTATAGGAGAAAAACCGGGAAAGAAGTACCAGGAAATAAAATGTTTATCAGAAAAATGGGTACTAGGTAAGACACTAAATTTCAACTCATATAAAATAATGTAGAATATATATTCCAAAAGTGACTGGAAATAGCTCACTAAACTGAGGTTATGGAGGGAAGAAAATGGAACAGACTGCTACAGTTAGGTTTTCAGGAAGGTTGTCTCTATGGTGAGGACTTTCTCTTACTGACAGCTTCATTATGGTCCTGTTACTCACCGTTATAATTTTTACCAAGAACAAATTTCATCCGAAGATTTTCAAATTTATTTTTTGTATGATTCTTTCATTCAGGGCAAACTAAACTCCAGATCCAGTATCTCATGAGTTTACTGCAGCTGGACAGGCCATGCTCAGCCCCTCGGTGGGCTGAAGGAATTGCAAATCCAGCTGCTACTGAAGGGCTCCGAATTCTTTGTGCCCTTTGCAAATTTCTCAGATCTCTTTTACAGTCTGTATGGTACTTCAGAGGAACGATACAACTGTTTGCATAACAGTATGAACAGTGTCACCTAGAAATTGCCATCTTAAATAAATCAAATCAGATCTCAAATTTTGTCTAATCTTTGACACTTCACTGTTGTAACCCAGTTGTTTTATGTGTATCTGCTTTCTGATGTTAACACTGACTGTCAATTAATTCACTCAAGGTTAAGCACTATAAAAAGCAAACAGGTAGATAATGTAGCACCGTTTTTAAAGTTAAATAAATGATAAGTTCTTGCAGTATTATCATCTGACTGCTCTTTTTTTAAGGTCCTTCTTTGTCTGGGTTCTGAGCTCCACCGAAGTCTTTTATACCAGAAATTGCTCTGAAGTACATTGTTGCTTTATAATCTGTTTCTTGTGCACTTTATCTTAAATAATCCTGCTTTTTTATTTCTTTTAGATTCAGTCACTCAGCATACAGTATGTCCCATGGAAAACTACATTTATCATCTGTGAGCTAACTCAAGAGCTTCCATATGGTTGTGAGGGAACAAGCCTAGTTTGGATTCAACAGAAAACTAAGCTGTGAATAAAATTTCTAAGAAAACACAAGTTGCATATTTATAAATGCATGGAAGTGTTTTCTATATTTTTATTACTTGTGTAAGTATTCATCTTGTCAAATCTTTAGGTTTTTTCAATAATAAATTACCTCCCTAAAAAAAGCCATTTTGCTTTTATTTATTTCTTGAAGACCTTCAAGCCTAAAAGCTGAATGAGTCATTATTCACTGCGAGGAAGTGGAAAGATATTTTCTGATCTCTGAGCCAAGCTGGTCACGTTACAGTGCAATTAAACGATGTGCATTCGGTATGGGCGAGCATGCCCAAGCCAGCTGTGGCGCAGGCAGCAGGAGCTGTGCCTCTGCAGCCAGCTGGAGGCCCATGTTGCCTTATCTTCATGACCATGGCTAATTACGTCTCTTTGGTAAAAACATAAAGTGTCCCATCATGTTCAACTCGCACCTGCTGGTGTAAACTTGCACTTTTAAACCGAGTCTTCGGAAGTAATTGAAACTCGGTAATTATGGTCAGATGTATAGTTGAGGTATTACTTTATTTCAATACCTTTAATTGATTTTCAGACTGTGTCTACCTTGCTTCTAGGCTGAAACCATAGAGAGTTACTGATCCTGAGTCAAATGAAGTAAGACAACATATCATTCAAGTGCTAAAATCTGTCAAAAATTGAACAGATAATTGCTTGGAAAATATATGCCAATATCTTAAATGTTACATTCCTCTTCAACCCGTGGGGGTTTTTTTTAACAGGTACAAAGTAGGATTTGTATGTAAAATATGTGGTGCAGCGCTTGTTTATTTGTAAGTGTACAACCTCCTTTAAATATTTGCAATGTCCATCAAAATGATGAATCACCACATAGTAATGTATTATCAAGTAACTTAACTGCAGCTTATAACTCACACCTTCCAAGCTCAGTGCTCTCCTCAGAGTACTGGCAGCATAAGCCAATGGAAACCCCGTACTAAAAATAATGATTCCAAGTTAATAATATGGAACAATCAAGGTACAATGGCTTATAAATGTTGCCATTCCATTGCATTGTTCTAACTTCTTGAGCTTTTTAAGGGATTCGGATGCACAGTGTCTCTAAACTTGAGGATTATATGTATTTTTCCCATCAAAACAAGTTCAGCAGTATCTGGGTGGCAGGCTGTTTCAGGCACAAATTGCATTTGTGTAGTTGCTCTGTAAAATGTTAAACATACTTCTTAATGGAAAAGCTCCAAGTTATGATTATTTTATGGAAAATTAAACTGACTTTATTTTCAGAAATACTGAACACCTGTAACTCAAAAGGTTAAGATCTCGTTTTCAAGTATTTAAGTGCTACATAACCAGGTTTAATATATAAACTAGAAAATGTAATTTATTGGGGTTTTTTCCTTGCTTAGTTCTCTGACAAGCACATTTTTAACATCTTAACTAGGAAAATATGTTTGATACAAAAATTGATACGTTGCACACAAAAACTGGTAATCAGGTCTGTCTACAAATTGTACTGTTTATAATAAAAATATTTACCTATTTACTGCACAACACTGGTAACATGGTATCACCCTTTATTAAGAAACTATTTGCCAAGTACTATAGACTAAAATATAAATACTTTAATAGGTTGTGACATGTCAACATATGGTTCCCAGTAAATAACAGAATAATTTGTTTGAATTATATTGCTTAACTTTGAATATTACAATCTCCTAGTTTATTTTGCAGTCATTTCCCAAATGTACTACCCATAAAAATCTGTCACTATTAATTTATAGAATGTAACATTCCAAATCAGTTTCCTCATAAATCTTCTTAAGATTAATCTCAGCAATTTAAATAGTAAATTCTTGGATCAGCTTGTTGGTCTTCATTAGTCACACATGTAACAGACTTGACAGTCAAAAGTCTAAGATACTTTTTTCTAAATGAAAATGTTTCAGATAAAACAAGCTGTCAATTTAGATAATTTCACCTTAAATTATATGGTTTGATAGAAATCCCTATGTATTGGCTATTCTTGCAAAATTTGTAGTACACAGGTAAATATAGCCAGCAGGAAATTAAATGTCTAATTTTGGTGTCACGTTATAGGCAAGAGGAACGCTGTCCATCCATACTGAATATGGCTTTGTAATAATATATAACAAATTCAGGAGAGGTGAGAATTAAAACCAAAGACTGGCATGTTGTACAGGCAGCAAAAAAGAAATACTATTTCGTTTTTATAGTCTGGACTCTTTCACACAAACAGCTTCTGACCTTGTGTGGGTTATCAACCACCTCAGCGTTGGAAGGAGGTGCATTTCTACCCAAGACCTCAACATGAAAATACACTGATGCTGGTCACCCCTCAGTAAAACAACATGGGAGGGAGAATGGTGAAAACTTGTCAAATGATTCGTTTGTCAGCAGAAATCCACCAACTGAAAAAACACCTGCACTTGATACTGAGGTCCTAAGGACCGTAACACGCAGAAGAAAAGGCACAGAACTCAGCAACGTGACACATCATTGATTCATGGGTAGTTTTGAGTTGATCAGTGCTAAGATCTTTCACGGTCCGGTGCTTAACTGGCATTCTGCTGTAGTACAGCACAGTGCGCTGGCTCCTCTAGAAGATGGTAACAGCCTCACCTTATCAGGAATCTTTTTTTTTTAATTTCCTACTTTTTCTGTCAAGGTTTTGGTTTTTTGTTTTTTTGGTTGTTTGTGGTTTTTGTTTTCAGAGGAGGACTTGTCCTACCCTTAGCTTTTTTATTCTGCATGAATATTTTTGCCATTTTTTGTGAAAACGACTGCACTCAGCTGCTGTCTGTCCTCCTCCGAGAGCTCCTGCCCTCCAGCTAAAGGCTGTCTCTAACAAAATCATATTAACATGATTAAAGGTCTTTCTAAGATTAATTTGATTATGAAGCTGTTTAAACCAAAATAAACCAAAAAGCCAAAATAAGTATTATTCCTGAGGTTCACTACAGGTCCTATTTTAACTCATTTCACTTGCACTGGTGGTGTAGGTGATATCACTCAGATGCACAGAGCACAAATATCCCTTCCCTCCTTCCTCTTCCAGAGGTGAGGTGAGGTTTTACCACACTTTGTGTAAGTTCTGGGTGCTCGCACTGGCAAATGCAGAAATACTGAAGACAAACACAGGCATGACCTTGAAGAATGCATTGCTCAAGTTGTGTCAGAATGACAGCAAAATTGGTGTCCTCTTGAAACAGTATATCCTTAAAAACAAATCAGGATCTAAACCAATTTTTTTTATAGTTAGAGTGACTAATAATGTGAGATTGGCTAAGGATGTCTTTGAAAGCAAACTGCCAGAAACCCATAAGGTGGGTGGATTAGACATCTCTTTTTTTCTCTTTTCTCTGTTTCTGTAATCAGTTTTAGATTGCAACTGCATTTGGGGTGAGTATATCTAGTGTACCCTAGTATATGAGCCATCTGGTATTGACTTATTAAACTACAGATTTGTTAACCTGTTCTTATGTTTCTGAATAGTCTCCTGACTCAACTATAGGCAACTTTTTAGAGACTGATACTTTTTAAATAAAAAGAACTAGTGAAAACTATTGCATCACTTGATTTTCTGTGTATAGTTCCACCATAATAAACTTCTATTATCATAACAGATCTATACAGAGTGTAATTTGGGCAGGATTGCATTATGTGGTAAAGTGTGATCGGCAGATTCAGCCCTAGGAAGCTGCTGGTAGACACGTGTATTTTTTGGTGAAACCTATAATCAGCTTAGGAGCTGTAAGGCAAAGGTGATTTTAATCAGCATTTCTGAGCAGAAATTGTGGCTGTGTGGAACTGTGTTTCTAACTGTTCCAGAGCATAAAATGGAGGTATCCCACGAACAATGTCTAGAAAGCTGATTAAACTTTTTTTTTTCCTCCAGAGAGAGAGAAAGCTGATTGCTCAGACTGAAAACTGGAAAACATGAAAAAGTCTGTGTCTGTGCCAGCAGTCTGAGTTCTTTAATGACAGATCTAATAACAGAAAACCAACTGGCTGTAGTCCTATTGCATTAAGAGAGTTTTATTTCTGATCTCCTTTTATTGCTGTGTTTCAGAAGAAGCTCTTTGCATGATATGGCGGGCTCTGGAAGAGCCTCTGGAAGAGCATCACCCTTACTACAGATCATGTAGCAGCTGACAAGAAGGTGGTTTAAAACTGCCACTAGTAAATAAATAACAGCTGGTGTTGAAGTCATGAGTAGAGGTACCTGCTGAGAGCTTTTGCTGGGAGCTGGCAAAGCAGAGTTTTTCTTCTATTGACATAGATATGAAAGAACCCTCTAAGCACCCCGGAGCGGCTCGCACTCCTGCGCAGGGCTGAGGTGTTGACAGGTAGCAGCCAGGTGTAACGTAGCACTGCAAGTTTCTTGGAACTGCCAGAGCCAGCATCCTTCAGAGGGACCCAGCATCCTTCAGAGGGACCGGCGGTCATTTGTGGCATCGTGCTGGAGGCACAGCCCCCCCAGGCTGCCCGCGCCTTCCTCGCCCCTGAGAATCCCGGGGTCATGCCAGAGGAACCTCCCTAGCCCTTGTCTGTGCCAGCCTGTGTTGTTTGCCTCGTAGCTTCTTCTGTGATCTGGAAAGCAGCTGAGTTATCACTGGAGACAGAACTGCCCTGTGGCGTTTATTTCCTAAGGAGATTTATCAATGCCCACAAAGTCTCTCACGTTGTTCTAGGACTAAAAAAAAAAAAAAAGGTGCACTTGCACACAAGGTGACAAAAGGACTGGTACTGCCAGTCCAGACAGGTTTTGGAGTTTGTTTTTTCCTTCTTCATGTCACATTTAATGGAACTGTACAGTCAGAGCTTTTAAGAGAGAGAAAGCTGGGTCTTCAGGGAAGTGTACACAGGGTAGTGGCTTCACAGAATTATCACTGTGATATGATCTTTTAATAACAGGCAAAGCAGCTGATGCTGAAACTTGGAAACTTCAGTAAACACTTATTTTCTGCACCACTTTGGTCTCTTTTAAAGGCACTGCTTTTTCGAAACTTTGGATAATTAAAGAAATATATTTTCAAAATTGCAGAAGGAGATAGCTTTACAATTGAGAACTACTACAGAGATGATCTCATGTCTAAATTACAATGCAGGATATTTGCCCACAAAAATCAAAAGAATGCAGCCTGGAGCATGGTGTAAGTAAGGATGAAATAGCCTTGTCAAAGAAGGAAAAACTTCTTTGATAGGGATATCACAGACCTTGGTACTAGGCAGTGAATACTGTCTGTGGAGGAACAGAAACAAGCAAATACTTTCACTCAAATCAAGAAGCAGCACAACTTTTATATTATACAGTGATTGGGCATCATCTTTTCCTTCTTATATATGTCTTATATCTGTCCACTTGACCCTCCTCTTTAAAGCACAAATGTTTTCCTTGGTCAGGCACCATGGTTTTAACAGAAGCTTCAAGGTATACCCTTACCTCCCTGCTAGAACTGCTGTCCAATCCCAGAGTTACAGTTTTCGTCTTGACTGCTGTTATCTTTCCCCCAGTCATCACTTGCAATATCAGTTCCTCTCGTCCACCAAACTCCTGTTAGTAAGATTATTCATGCAGTTCTTTGCCATCTTCGCTATTTTAGTCAGTAGTTGTTTCACTCTTTCAGCTCATCAAACAAAAAATTCCTTTCTCTTCTAAACTCTCACCACTGTAGTCCCACCCTCCCTATCACATCTAACACTTACTTACTTGTTGATTCTCACTTTTGTTTCATTAAAGGATACCAGCCTTAAGCATTCAATCTCGGGGTGGGGGGGAGAAAATGGGATGGGATGGTCAATAACTGTTTTCATGCTTCTCTTTTCAGACTTCCTTTTACAAGTTACTGTAGAAATCCACTGTGCAGTCCTTCACTCTCTCCGTGTCCTACTTCAAAGCTTTCCAATACTTTACCACTTGTTAGGACTACGCAGGTAGAAAGCTACGCTCCGAGCTTCTGATGGGCTAAGAACCGCATATTTGCTGTTGTATTTAGATGATGTTACTTTGTCCCATCTACTCCAGCCCTCTGGTTCGTCTTCTTCCTTCTCATGTTCCCAGATGAATCTCTCCAGTACACTGACTTGTCTCTCGAGTGGACAAGTGCCTGGGACCATCAGACCCCACCACGCCATAAAAATCGAAATAGAGACAGAAGAGATTACCATTGTATTAAGGTAAGGCACGGGATATGTACTTTGCACAACCCTGTGCTTATTTTCAACAAACAGTAAATACTGTAACACGTTATCTCAAAAAGACTGTAAAGACTCAAACTGTATGGAAGGCACATGATATGCTTGAGCCTTAAATTACTTTTCAGGCTTTCTCTCAACTGGGGTAAGGCTGTTTTTTCTTTAGACCATTTGTAGGTGTTGACTTGGCTACTAGTATGAGAGAGGTAAAGGAAAAGCACTTTCCACATTTTCTGCTCTGGAGTGAAACATTCCAACTCATTCACTCAAAAACCAGAAGTTCAGTCAGGGGAAGTTTTGTGTTAATTAGTCCCTGGGATCTGAGATAAGCCTAAACCTAAGATGAATTGTGTGTATGCAGTGTGGATGATGGCAGGACTTTAAATGTTCTGTGCAACACATGTTGGTAAATGTCCTTCATCAATGAGGATAACTAAACCAACATTCGAAATTCTGCATTATACTCTTATAATGTTAAGTTGAGCAAGCCAAGGGGTTTTTATTTTAACGGCTCTGGGGAGGAGTAAAGGTTTTAGTTCAAGAAATGAACAAATATGTACCTGCTCTGATTATAGCCTAATGTGTCAATTCAGATGAAAATCAAGGCACTTGGAAACAGTACTACAAGTTCGCAGATACTTGACCTCTGTGAAAAGCCAGACTGGTCACTCTGCCACTTTTAATGTGCACTCAAAGAAATTTGGTGCTCCTCCTTCCCCCAGTGATGACTGAATATTTCTGAATAACTTGAAATTCACACCCACTTGAAATGCTGACTTGGGAATACACTTTTTTGGACACATGCTTCATCATATTTCAGCTGTACACAAAGATAAGAATTTTAGAAGTTTGGAGGCAGAGCATTTCCTCCTACAGAAGAGAATTTATATTTTCCCTGACATTGCCCAGGCAACACAGGCTTGAATAAAAAAAATGACGCTAAAAGCAGAGTTCTCTAGTCTGGGAATCAACACTGTTATTTTATTCCCAGCTACATTCAGTATCCTACTTGACGAAGAGAATGTCCTTCATAAGTGCAGGGATGTTGAACATATTTTGATGACCCATATAAAAGCTATCAGAGGGCATGAAGATGCAAATAAAAGAATCTGGAGTTACAGAATTATCCAACTTGAGATTCACTTTTCCCTGACTTTACTTAGCTTTTTCTCCTTCTGTGCTTGCTTTTTTTTTTCCTTCACCCTCTATTATATTAAAAAAAGTGTTTTATGAAAGACTGAAACACATACTCCCTAAACAGTACTCTCCTGATTACTCATAGCCACTGAGGTACAGAATCAGATCTCCTCTTCTGCCTTCACATTTGAAATCTTCTGTATACCTAGAACAGTAGTGATGAGTCACATACAAACTTCAAAACTAGAGAAATCTGATGGGAGATACGAGCTTGAATATGCCCAGGCTAATCAGGGCTCCGTACCCAGGTCTTCAGTTCCCTAAGTGCCCTTATGAGGGTCACTCACACCATCTGCTTTGCTCTCTGACATGCAATTTAGAGCATCTATGTTAGAAGCCTACATGGCATGAAGATAGCAGAAGCAGGAAGACTCCTAACAAAGGTGGTCTGAATGTCCAACTGAAGTTCTACAGGAGATTATATCATTAATGAAGAGAAGTATGAATCTCTTCCTCTCATGCCTAAGTTAGAGAGCTTAAAGTTCGAGTATCCGAAAAGGTGTCTGCCCACTGAATTCAAGAAAGGTTCCTTCCTCCCTGACTAGCAGCACCTTCCTTTGCACTTCCAAGCCTGCAGGTGTGCAGTTCTGATCCCCCTAGATCTGGAAGGACACGGTACATGTTGAAAAGCTTAGAGAGGGGCAATACAGTCACACCAGCAAGTAGTCTCCATATTAGAAGTGATTACACAGACTGGGATTCTCCTGCTGGAAAAGAGGTGGGTGAGAGGGCAATGTTGCTCTTCACACAAAATATAATCAAGCTATGGAACTTAGTGGATGTGAAAAGTTTATATGGATTTTAAAACAACTGGACACATTCAAATTGAAATAATCTGTCTCAGGAAGTTCCTGAGCTAGGAATTTTTGGAACGTGGACAACTCTGCTGAATGGCATGGTGACTCCCTCAATCTTGATGGGACCAATTCCAGGTGCTTTCTGGCCTTTTTGCTGCCAGGCAGCAGTTATGCAAGATATTATGCACCTTGCAGAACTACTTGGAAGTGATGGGTATGATGATCTACAATGGTTTGCAGTGCTGCAGAGAGACAACATCCTTCCTGATGATGAACCATCGCCTCTGGTCAGGGCAGCAGATATGATGTATGTTGCACCAGTGGCTATGGCACAGTCTGAGGAAGCTAATGACAGCCAAGTCTGCTGTGACTTCGTTTGTTACTGTCACCCTGCAATAGTGTAGGCTGAATCTTATGAATACCGTACTGCCTAACCAACACCTTTCTAAGCCTGGAGGTGGAAGTCAGCTTCCAAATAATCTCGGCAGTCTTATGTTTGTGGTCTCATAATTACTGCGTCAAATAAGAGGTACCTTCCTTTTCCTGAAGTTGTTCCTGCACAACTGAAAGACTATGTCTTCCAACATCAGCAGCAGAAACCCATCACTCTTCACGGACCAGAGACTATGAAATGGGTGTATAACCCCAGGAAATTACTAGCAAAGTTGTCAGCTGTGCCTACTCCGTCTCTCCTGGCACCAACGCCATGAGCTGTTCTTTGTGGCATGCAGTGAGTAGGAAAGCTTGCTCGCTTCACAAGGACACTCAGTGCAGTTGCCAACCATCTCCATGTCTGTAGTCAGAAAGGGATCTGTGCTGCCGCTGCAAGAGGATCCCAGGGAAAGCTGTAAGTGGCTCATTGCTCTCACATTGCTCTCACTTTGCCAAGGTGCAAACAGCGGCCTGGCTCAGCAGTGACGTGCCATGGCACCTTCTGCAATGCTGTTCCTTGTGGTGGCTGATTTGAGAAATACCTTTTCACAGGAGCTGCCCAAACTATTCCCATAGTTAAGCCACACCAGAGCACACAGGGTCAGGTAGCAGCAGGCTGGGTGCAGAGCAGTCCTGCAATACAACCAAGAAGCATCTGGCTGATAAATGAGTCTTGGGTACTTTTTAAATTTGTTGCTGTTCTTCGGAAGTGTGTTCCTTATAGGTGAACCTCTGGTGGCAAGTGCTCAGATTCAGTGCTCCAGATCATAAAATTGCAGTCCTCAATGAATCAGCTTTGGAAAGAACAGTTTTCCTGTCTGCATTGCTTCTTGGTTATTCACACACACACTTTCCTAGTAATGGCTAGGAATCATTCCATACCTGAAGCAATCATGTTGTACTTCTTTTTTCCCCTTGAGTCATTTTCTTAGTAGCTAATGGCAGCTACTAGTACTACTCCTTATATCTAAAGTAGCACCAGAATTCTTTCCAGTTAATCAAAGAATTGTGTTCCAGGTATCTTTAGGAAGCAAAAATGTTTGAAATTATCAGTAGGTAACTGAAGCCACAGTTCATCTCACCTTGATAACTTTTTGCCTTTATATTTTTGGCAGAATTAGCTTTAGTTACTGAGGTAAAAAAAACTTTGCTTTTTGCAAATCAGGAGCAAGTGTTCTGCTCTGTCGTAGCTAATACAATTTACTGACACTGGTGGCCTTATCTTTTCTCCAATTCTATCTTAGTAGCTGGACTCTGTAAAACCAGCAACTCACTAAGATGATTGCTACTTTATAGCAAGACAGAATTCTTAAGGCACCTTCCAAATGCAGACTTTCAACTTCTAATGCAGAGAAAAAACTGTGTACAAATGTAAGATCCCAAGTTATACAAGGGAAGTACAAATATGGGGGTCTCTCAGGAAAACTGAGTGGTGCAAATGGAGTGTGGGAAAATGCTAAGAGCTTCAGGTCATGGCTGACATTTAAACTCAACACCTCTGCTTCTGCGTTGCTATTACTGGTAGTCAGTGACGTAAAACACTGCTTTGCCGTGGATTTGATATCGAGATAATTTGTACAATGAGCTACTGAATACAGCTAAATTTACAGACTTAATAAACTCTTTCTGCAGAACATCAGCATGGGTACCTAGAAGCAATGTTCCTTTTTAACTAACAGAGTTATGCTTTTTTGTATGACCTGTGCAAGGACAGTACTAATATCTGCCTCTTTACAAGTGTTGTCTATCCCATTATTATTGCCCATGATTCAGGTAACAGAATACCTGAAAATTGATAGCTAAATTTTTCAAGTCAGAAAATACCAAAAGAAACTAGTGAGGTGATTTCCCTCCACATCTCATTTCTGCTGCACCAGAGAGGGTCAGAGGTGCTTCATCCTTGGTGATTGCCTCGCGTCTCCTTAATAAGGGGAAAGACAAACATTTGAACTGGATCAGCACAGGCTCTGTCAGTCCACCACTCCTGCAAAACAATCTGCTGGTCTGGTTTATAGACGAATGGTGCTATTTCTTTTCCACACTGTTTTTTAAATATGTTGCTGTAAAACATATTTCTGTCTTTTAGAGAAAGAAAAAGAGCTGAACTCTTGACAAATTTGAGGTTTGGGAAAAAGTAGACACACTGCAATAGGAGAAATAAGTTTGGAAATACCCCGTAAAAACAGCCAGCATTGTCTTAGAGAATATTTGAGTAATTTACATGTGGCTGCTAATAAGGCTGTAAATGGCTGCATTACTGCCAATAAAAGATGCCATCTGGTAGGTCTCCCTATTAAAACACAGATTCATCTGCAACCTTTTAAGTCTGTTTTTTCTTTCTGCGGGAGTTGCCGAATCATTAAGAGAATCATGACAGTGCTAATAAAATGATTTATGAAGTTATCAAAACGCCAATTGTGATAAATTAGATCCTAAACTCCAACCACTCCTAAATGGGGCTTTGACTTCGCCCAACTTGGGTCATCAGCCCTTCATACCATGCAGCGTGAGTGCACCAAGTCAGGCACTGCTGGCTTTCTTCTTTCAATGGGGGAAGGCCGAGTTCTGGTCTGGAGGAGTTATTCTGTGGTACGTCAGCATGTGATTGCAATGTCATCTGTGAAACCTCTGGTACCCGAAGGAGGAGGTGGGGGATAAAAGGATACCTGGCTTCAAAGGGCATTTTTAACCCCAAGAAATCTTCGTCTTCACCACTGTGGATCACTACAGAAACGCCAGCCAAGTTGGGGGAAGTCAGGTAAGGTAACAGAAGAACAGGCAGGCAATTTGTACATACACATACCCACCCAGTATATTTCTATTTGCAGAGATTACAGGCACAACGTAAGGCAATCTAGACACTCAAGGCAAACATGCTTGTCCCAAGGGCTGGAAGCGCCAACAAAGGCACTAACAAACAAAAATCTGTTTTAAGTGAGAGGTATCAACTACTTGATTAGTGGCATCACTATGCAGCAGCTCTTTGCTGACCATAAAGCATGGCAAAACGCAAATGATACAACGTTTACAGACACTTGCACAAATTTCGGCACTGGGCAGGACCAAGGAGAAGCTTGGCTTAGAGCAAAAAATAACAGATAACTCTAATTTTAAAGAAAACATTTAAATCCTCATTTCTAAGAACAAAAAGTGGGGTTTTTTTAAGATACTAAAAGATGCCTCTTTCATGCTTGAAATAACACGTTTATCAGTGATACTGATTGAAAGATATTATAGGCAGGCAGAGTAAAAAGTGTTGGAAGATAGCAAAGGTTTTTTAGATAATAATAGTCACATGAGTTTTAGCTCTGGTGTTTTTTAAAGAGACAAAGCTGATTTTGCACACTAACTTCATTGATGATGCACAGTAGTGGAAAAGCATACATCACTGTAAGAAAAACTTCCCCTTAAATGTTTTGTTACATTAACAATGTTACTTTATATGATATTTTTGTACTAACAAGCTGCATTTCAATTACTTTCTGAGGTTATACAGGACATTTCTGTTTAGATGCCAGTTTGCATCTGCTGATTTTGTCTAACCATACATTGGTGAGGAGATATCCCTACAGATATCTTTAATTACTGTGGAAAATTCTGGCTTGTTCCAAACAATTTTGAATTTTGACAAAAGCATGAAAAGCTTTGAAGAAGATTTATTTCTGAAATCTAGTCAGTTACCAAGGTGCTGGGAAGATGGGGAGTCTCGAACACTCCAAGGAACCATCCTTAGAGCCTAGCTTGCTGCCATCCACACATGGGCAACCCAACTACTGGAGCTTCAGAATGGACCCTTCCACAAAGCACAGCTGGGAATATGTGAAATAATGCACCCGGTGCTCCCCAGCTCCTGCTGATGCCTGGAGAGCTCTCTGCAGAAGGGGCTCATGCACAGACTTCCAAAGATTTACAGTGTAAAGAGACTCAATACATGAGAACAGGTAAGGACAGTGGCTCTAACGCAGTGGCAGCTGCCATGGGTTTCCTCGAACAGCCGGTACAAATAAACCTGTGGCAGTGGAAGATGGGAACTTGCTGCGAAGAGCAGATGAAGAGCAAGGTCCTGATCACCCTTTGGCACTGGGAGAGGTCGGCAGGTGCTGGGGGCAGCGCGGCCACCACGGGGACACTCAGGAGCCCTCTCCTGTTTGCACAACACGGTGTGTGCGTCTGCCCCACTCAGCCCCTAATTAGTGTCTTTACCTCGTCGTTGATTTCTCTGAATTTTCATCAGTCTCAGCTAGCCCCATCCCGCCCTCAAAAGTCCCATTTAACGTTACTGGTGGATAAAAAGCATATGCATTTTTTTTTCAATAAGATTTCTAACTTCACCCTTTTAACCCAAAGAATAACTATAAATAGTTTATAATGTCTGGGATTTCCACAGCCTAAGTGCAGCTATAAATAGTTCTAAACATTTTCCCACTTCATGCTTTTGAAAAGAACATTCTCCACTTCCTTTCTTGGAGCACCCCTGGGAATAGCGCTAGATCACAGCTCAGAAAATATGTATATTCGGAGCGTTTGGCAAAACAGAGCTAACAAAGTTGCTAACAGCGGCTCTCAAACCGAATTTGCGTAAGGAAAGGGTCAGGCGTCCTTTGCAACAAGTTCGTATTCCTAATTCACCCCAGGACGCTCCAGCCTGCCATTTCTGGTATGTTCACTTAGCCCAACGGGGTATTTTGGGGGGTTGTTTGTTTTTGCAAGGAATTCGTTGTTCTCCAAGCCTCACAAGCAACGGCAGGATTTATTTATATTTACTTGAAGTACGTGTGTGCTCAGTGTTTGGTATTCTAAACACCAAGGCCGGACACGTCCTTTCGGCTTGTTTTTACGCCCGACTCCCGCACTCTCCCGGGGCCGCCCGTCTCCGCCGGGCCCAGCGGCCCGGGCCGGCCCCTCCGCAGGAGCCCGCGGCCGCGGAGCCTTTCCCGTGGCGCCTGCGGGCGGGCAGCGCTCCGCGG